>JAJLWG010000024.1:0-114756 GCA_030570615.1 Tortispora mauiana
GGAAGCTGACGAAGCTGATCCAGAGGAGGAAGCTGACGAAGCTGATCCAGAGGAAGAAGCTGATCCAGAGGAAGAAGCTGACGAAGCTGATCCAGAGGAAGAAGCTGACGAAGCTGATCCAGAGGAAGAAGCTGACGAAGCTGATCCAGAGGAAGAAGCTGACGAAGCTGATCCAGAGGAAGAAGCTGACGAAGCTGATACAGAGGAAGAAGCTGATCCAGAGGAGGAAGCTGACGAAGCTGATCCAGAGGAGGAAGCTGACGAAGCTGATCCAGAGGAGGAAGCTGACGAAGCTGATACAGAGGAAGAAGCTGATCCAGAGGAGGAAGCTGACGAAGCTGAGTTAGAAGAAGCTGATCCAGAGGACGAGGCTGACGAAGCTGAGTTAGAAGAAGCTGATCCAGAGGAAGAAGCTGACGAAGCTGATCCAGAGGAAACTGAGCCAGCTGAGCCAGAACTTAAATCAGAGCTAGAACCAGAGCTAGACATAGATTCTTCAGAAAATGAAGAGCCTGACTCAGTAGGCGTAGGGTTTGCCGAATCAGACGTAATAGTTGTGTCCGTTGGTGTTGTAGTTATCAAAGAAGAAGCAGATCTGATCTCTGGTGGTAAGACCGAAGCAGGTAGAGAAGTCATCGAGCGCGATCTAGCTGCCGGAGGCAGTAGTGACTCGGAAGGCAGAATCGTGGTTGTTATTATCACAGGTATTTCAATAGAGATATCTATATCTACCTCTATTGATATAGATACATGCTCATAGTAAGACCAGACATAGGTACAGTCGTTAGTGACTAGAGGAGGGGAGGGGATACAGGATATAACAGTAGGAACGCACTGATTGCAGTACCAGCCGGTTGGGACGGTCTGATAGGGTGAGCATGAGTGATCATAAGCAGTTACCTGTGTTGCTGCAGGGGGGGCGTCTGCACCACCTGCGGTACCACCTATAGTACCTCCGGAAATGCGATTAATGTCTCCGGGGTCATTTGGGTTTCCGGAGTCTGCGGCGTGAGAGGTGTATCCACGGCCGTAGACTGTTGTGGGAGTGGCAGCAGGAGGATCGCAGAGCAGGGTCTGCCACTCGGTGACAGTGCTCCATACGACGTTCTGCTGCTCTGGAATAGCGAGGGCTGCAGGGTCTGGCGCCGGATGGGCTGCGCGCGCAGCGAGAGCATTCCACAAGTGAGGCATAGGTCGCAGCGTATAGAGATAACGACGGATATATTTTTAGTATCGATTGAAGTTGTTGCTTTGCCGAGTGGAAGAGGATGTCTATATTACTGAAAATGATTAAGTGGCATTATTCAGCGAAAGCTATTCTTAAAAGAGAGATAGAAAGTAAAATGACACTAGCAACAAAGAGAGAGTACCAACGCTCGAGTAGCTCGTAGCAGAACGATTAGTTCGAAACTATAATCCATTCGATTAAAAGCTTATTGTGAATTACCTAGTACTAGTTGAAAGTTGCTAACGTAACTGCCGAAAATAGTAGCAGCAAAAGCTACAGAGCTGGCTGGTCGCCAAAGATTTATTTTTAGAGACAATATTGTGAAGACAGTCATAGTAGAAGTATTTAGATTCCATCTGGTGTCCTGATAGTGTAGGTTGGCTGCCAATTCTTGAGAGAAATTAACGGTATGCACGTCGCCACGATGTCAAATGATGAAAGCGGGAAAGCGTGGCAGTAGTATCGCTCACCGTGGCACTGCAGCCCCATTGGCAGCCACAAAGTAAATTTACGTTGAACCTTATAAGTAATAAGGTTTTATATATATATGTATATGTACTTTTTTCCAGCTATATGATAACTGAAAAGCTTAGATGTAAAATATAGCTCTCTATGGCGGGCGAAAATGTGTGGAAGCAGCGTCTAAACCAATTGCAAAATTGGTCATTGTTGAATTTTAGTTCTAGAATGAGCTAAAAGCAAGGTCCGGAGTTCGGGGTACGCGAGAAAGTGGGCAGGTATTTTTAGTGCGAAAAGCTAGTGTTGGGCCAACTGGCACTAAAAAGTAACTATATCTTGACTCTTGCTAAGTATTTGAGAGCTACTAGCAAAACAGAAAATGCCACAACGTGTAATTCGCGCACTTTGAGAGTCCGCAGAGGATGGACCAAATTGCGACATACAGTTTAACTGTGTCCGTTATAGCTGTAAATATTTGCGGGAAACGTTCCAAATTCAGGTGAAAGCACAGTAATCACATAATGAGTACCGGCAACAATGGACTATTGCTCTTGGCCGAGTAGACTAGTATTAGAAACAGAACTTAGAACTTTGCACTTAAACCTAAATAAGAAAGCGATTTTCTCTAGGCTCATATTTATGGTCAAAAACAAACAAAATGTCGACCTTCAGCGACTGAACAATGTTCGGACTTATTACCGGTAGCGATTCTAAACCGTACGCAATACATTTTTTATGCAATTTGTGACCGATTTTGTGTGTTTGTCTCTGTCCGACCAAGCCGGTTAGATGCTGGCCGCTTACCCTGAAGTAGCATTTTAGTGTCGCTTGCTCAATCGTTCGATAATGATATAAGGTTCAAAGCAGCAACTACGGGCAAGTCAAACAAGCCGCCAACACATTTCGGACCCGTACGGGCGCCCCCGGACGGTTGTAAACCAACTGTGTCGTCATTGGTTGCCGATTGTTTACATGTAATCAGCTGTGTTCGTAGTTATAATTGTCATGTACACCTACGGCCTTGTTGTAGTCTAATTCTGACAATGCCTTCAATGTGAACCGGGATTAATTTTGAGAATTAAAACTAGACAACCTTATGCACGTCAAATTGACTTTCCTAGCTTGACCACATGAAGAATAGCTCTGGCACTATTTAGTGTTATTCTTGCACTATAACAATATTATAAAAAAAACTTAAATCGAAAAAAAGGACAACTGCACAATTAAGTTTTTCTATTAGTTGCTTTTGAGGTAGTATTTCAAATTCCGGGCTAAATTCCGACCAGTTCGCAATAGCTTTTCTCAGCCTCAGTGCTACGTTCGACCTTGTGCCTCACTCTAGGCTGCTAATGAAACGAGCAACTAATTTAATCAGATTGATTTTATCGGCTTAAATTGCCGATTATTAGCCCCCTTTTACACCTTGCAGAATCTATCTAGCACATAGTTCCCCGTCTTGGACCTGTCTGCACTAAGCCCGTCGTCTGCGATTTATTTTAATTTTTTTAGCGCAATAGAGCCTACATTTGAACCAAAACATACCAGCACTCTTCGCTTTGTATATGCATCATTGACCGTTTACATACCTTCCATACGTCACTCTTGTCTTTCTCGATCCAACCCAGCTATCTTGATCGCAATAGGAGGCTTTACACCAACTCACAGTTCGCATGCAACCCAGTCTGAGAATATGTATTCACTGCCTTAATTGCGTTTAGAGACCTTCTTTTAACGGCCATCTTCTTTTTTTTGGAATCATGCATGCAGCGGCCATCTCCGCTGAATCTTCCCAGCTCACCGCTCAGCCGCACGCTACACGCTACACGCTACATGCCATGCCATGCCATGCCAGCTGGGTGGAGACCTCCCAGCTGATTCTCTCTTAGACGCGCACCGAAGCAATGTTTACTGCCAGGACTGGCTGGGCCAAATTTTTGGTTCGCGCCTACTCATCACTCGTAAAACTCAGACCGTACCAGGAGAAATGTATCGACTCGATTTTGACTGCGATAAACAACGGTACTAACCGTGTAGGCGTCAGCCTCGCCACCGGTGCTGGTAAAACAGTCATATTTAGTCACCTGATTGATCGCGTTACGGTCAATGATCCACTGAGATCTCAGACTCTCGTACTCGTGCACCGCAAAGAACTCGTAATGCAGGCTGCTACACATTGCGCAAATGTGTACCCGGACAAAACCATAGAAATCGAAATGGGCAAATCGCATGCCTCCGGTACCGCCGACATCACAATCGCCAGCATCCAAAGCCTATCTGGCCGCCTAGAAAAGTACGATCCGAAATCGATAAAGCTGGTCATAGTCGACGAGGCACATCATGCGGTCGCTGCTTCCTACATAAGCATATTGGAATACTTGGGCATTAGACACCAATCAGACTCCCCAATGGCACTCGTCGGGTTCTCGGCCACACTATCACGCCACGACGGTCTTAAACTCGGCTCAGTCATGGATAAAATTGTATACCATCGTGACTTCATGACAATGGTCAAAGAGGGCTGGCTCTCTCAGTTGCGTATACTCACTGTTCAACTGAAACGGGCAGCACAACTTGCGGAGCTCCGAACAATCGGCAAAAATGGCGACTACAATCTCCAGGACCTCGCAGCAGTCGTTAATACAGACTCTCAAGTTGCGGCCGCTGTCAGAATATGGCTCAAATATGGTGCTAGCACCCGCAAGTCAACTCTTGTCTTTTGCGTTGATATTAACCACGTAATACACATGACAGATGAGTTCCGCAAGATGGGCATTGACGCAAGGTATCTTACTGGCAACTCTAATTCTGTATTGCGACAGCAAATAATTGAAGAATTCAAAGAAGGCAAGTTCCCGGTCCTTCTTAACTGCGGCCTGTTCACTGAAGGGACGGATCTGCCGAATATTGATTGCCTTCTTATGTGTCGGCCTACGAAGTCACGTAATCTCTTAATGCAAATGTTAGGTCGTGGTTTGCGTCTTTCGCCTAACAAATCAGATTGTCTGGTGATCGACTTTGTAGCCGGAGCACAGACCGGTATTGCATCCACACCTACACTATTCGGATTAGATCCAGACGAAGTTGTGAATAACATCACGGCGAATGATCTTAATTCGCTGGCACAACGACGAAAAGAGGAAGCAGAAGCTGTAGCTGCATTGCAAAAGGAACAGAAACTCAAGAAAATCGCTGAAGTCCGCGATCTTATTTGTAAATACCTCGAAGATAACGGACTATCAAAAGACCACCTCGTCAACAGCCTGTCTGCAGAGATCAACGAAGTGGAGCAAGATTTGCTGATCTCTTCTGGGGTTATGGACTCTATTGGACGAACCTTAGCCGAATCCCGCTATGCGTGGATCCGCGCGAAGCCAGGTGAGTACATACTTCAAGACTCTCTAGGGTCTACGAGTTATTTGAAATTGTCTTTGAACCCTCAGGGATCCATAATGAGCACCACAGACAAGATACGCGAGGCAAAGAAGGCCAAGCAAAAGCTCAAAAATATGAAAGCCGTTGATAAGTCGGAACTAGGGCCTATGCGTTGGACATTACAACATTATGTGAAGACTCATGTACGCGGAATGACCTTTCGCACAGATAACAGAGTCATATTTGATGATATAGAAGACTTTGAGCATGCATTACATGCATCAGATACATATGCTGCTAAAGAATTTACAGATCCTCTGTTGCTAAAGAACGCATCTTGGAGAAAGGCACCGGCCAGTACCAAGCAGATAGATTTGCTAATAAAACTGCTAGGTGTTAAGGGGAATCCTGAGCATGAAGCGAAGGTGAAGGCCATTGCTTCTGGATTTACAAGAGGCGCATTACACACACTGGTATCGGGCTTGAAGTTTGGTGGGGTGCAGAGGGTCAAAACTTCTGCTATTGCACAAAGCCTGAATCGGGCGCAACCATTATCTCTATCGCTCGAAACGCTGCTCGCTTAGCGGCTGATTGGGAGAACTCCGTTTCTAACTTTCGACATTGCATTCACTCCGCGCAAACCAAACTAAACGCAGTCGCGGTCAAATAGCATCTAGAATGGCATAATGGCGGCGACTGAATGGTTTACGGACTACAATATATGCGATGCGCACTGTCACTACGCCAAGTTTGATGATACCTCATCCCATTGCGCACTAGTTATGAGCAGCCATCCTGGCGAGTTCGATGCAACTAAGCAACTATGTGCTGAGCATATTAACTTGATTGCATGTTATGGTATACATCCTTGGTATAGCCATTTGTTCAGTGTGGATGACGATCTGGACAAAAAAGGACATTACTCTAGCGTCATCGTCCCGCCTCCCGATGACCAGTTCATCGCTAGATTACCTGCGGCTGTGCCACTTGAGGATGCTATCAGCGCAATCAAGGCGCATTTGGATCAAGATCCGTCTGCTTTAGTTGGAGAAATTGGCTTGGATAGGGCTTTCCGAATTGCAAATCCGGATACTAAGAAGCTCACGAAGTACACTGTTACTTTAGATCACCAAGTGCGTGTTTATACCTCACTGCTGCAAATCGCAAAGCAGTATAGACGGTCAGTGTCGATCCATGGGGTCAAGAGTCACAATGAACTGCTGACGCAGACAACGAGGATACTAAAAGACAGTGACGTGAAAATCGATTTGCACTCGTTTGGCGGAAGCATCGACACTGCCATTCGTTGGTACACCACATTTAAGAAACGAGTATACTTTTCATTCAGCTATGCTATCAATGGCAAGATGGAGCGCCGTCTGAGCGATTTTCTACGCAATTGCGGAATACCTGCTACGCAGTTCCTCACGGAATCGGACAGCCCGAAGTGGGGCCCAGACACAGTCAATGACTTGAGAAAAGTGTGTGAAGTTATGGCACATGCGATTGCGAGTCGCGATAACTGCGCACCTGAACAGGTAACGCAACTCATTTCGCTGAAAAATATTGAAACATTTATCGCATCGGCGTAATAAGCCAAGGAAAAAAAAGAAAAAATAACGCAGCCGCGTAGTCCGAATGAGGATCAATGCTGTCAGGTGTATACTTGCCTATTACGGAACTGTTGCCAAGACAACACAACTGCTGTAGTGCTGATGGACTTCCGATATCTGCTGCAGATACAATCAGAAACACCGTATTGTACGACATTTATTAGTGCATGAATACCTAAATGCTGTGAAAACCTGTAGAACTGTAGGTACTGTGATCTGATGTAGCTGAAACACACCGTATTGCGGCCCAGCAGTTCAGACTGAATTAAAGTTTCCTTGGCCTTCAAAGTTCACATTGCACACCTTTCTCACAATACATCAGGACCAGGCGCAGATAAACAATTCGTCTGGTATCCAATCCTCACGCCTGCGTGCTTCAAGTACTGTCCAGAAAGGGTCGCTTGTAATTATGACGGTAAGTGTACTTTTGCTGCTTCACAAAATAGCTGCATATCCCGAGGTACATTCTATAAGATCAACTAATGTATCTGTCTTGTTTGCGGCCCTACAGCTTATTCTTGTCGTGTGAGCTACTTTTTCTCAAACACTGAACAATCTTGCTAACATATGGCTTTAGGATGAGTATGCCGCTCCGAAGAGCAAAGAAGGCCAAACCGCATCGTTGAGTAGCCACACTAACGGTGCAGCTGGTGCGGCTAATACAGACGCAAACTCGACCCCGGGCAAAGGTATCAGTCTGGTCGCTTCTTTGGTATCTTTGGCTCCTGGACTGTTTACGCTCGGGTGTCTCATCACTGAACTGACTTTGATTTTTGTAGTATTGACTATTTTCAGCTACTCGCAGTCTCTACACGAGCGAAACGCCTGCAAGATGTCCTACATGTCTCCATCATTTGCGCGGTTCACAGCTTTTGACACCTCTCATACAAAACACGCTTCAAAATACTCTCTTTATCTCTACCGCGAGCAAAGGCTCGACGTATCGCTCGAACCCAACGGCGTCCCTGTGCTTTTTATCCCAGGCAACGCCGGCAGCTACAAACAGGTGCGCGCTATCGCCGCAGAGGCCGCAGAGCAGTACTACCTGGGCGCCGACCCCTCCTATTCACAACTCTACGGCCTCAACACTAACTTCACTGGCTCCTCCTCTAAGTCGCCTATTGACTTCTTCACTGCAGACTTCAATGAGGACTTCACAGCTTTCCATGGTCGTGCGTTGCTAGACCAGGCAGAGTACCTCAACGACGCCGTCGAGTTCATTCTTTCCCTCTACAACTCAACCGACCCCCATAGACCTGCACCGCAGTCTGTCATACTTCTAGGTCACTCCATGGGCGGAATAGTAGCTCGCACAATGCTCACCCTTATGAACTACCGCGAAAACGCAGTCAACACCCTTCTCACCCTCTCTGCCCCACATGTCATCTCCCCGTCCACCCACGATTGGGATATTGTCAACATTTACAACAGGGTAAACAAGTACTGGAGGGACTCTTACTCATTTGACCTTGTAGGCAGAAACCCTTTAGCATCGGTTGCGCTAGTCTCAGTCGCAGGCGGCAATCTAGACTCAATCGTGCCTTCAGACTATGCAACAGTTTCCTCTCTTGTTCCTCCGAGCAACGGGTTGACTGTTTTCACTTCCACGATGCCTGGTGTTTGGACTAGTATGGACCATCAGGCAATTATTTGGTGTGATCAAACTCGAAAATCGTTTGCAAACGCCTTGCTGTCCATCGTCGATACGTCTTCACCTACCATGACTCTGCCGCTAGAACAGCGAATGCAGGTCTTCCGAAAACTTTTCCTGAGCGGACTGGAAGATTACCCCGAGCAGCACCTGGGAGCCTCTAGGACGCCTAATATATTGCTAAAGGTATCTGACGTAAAGAGCTCTATCCATCCCTACTCTGACCCGTTGCAGCTGCACCTGTTCGGTAGAGAGAGGACTCCTGAGCTACATCTGCTTTCTATCCCCCCAGAAGTTTTCCATCACGGAAGAGAGGTGTTTTTCAATCTCCTTACAGACAGAAAGATCGTTAGCACGCAAAATTTAGCCAATGCGCTGAATGACCACAACGGTGGGGGTATGCACGTCTCATTTTGCAAGTACCATGCCTCTGTCGCCAAAGCGGAACTCTCCAAAGATTATGTATTTGATTTCCACGATTCTTCTGAGGTGGCAACATCTTTGTGGTGTACATCTGCTGAGGACGATCTTGTCCTGCTTCCATGCTCTGTCCACTCGCAAGAACAACCGCCGCTAGACAGGGCCAACGCGTTTTCTTACCTACAGTATAACGTTTCTCAGTTCCGAGACTACGATTTTATTGCCATTATTGACGGTTATCAAGACGTGGAGAAGGGCTTTTTGATGGCTGATCTCACTGATTCGTTGGTTTCGATCACCATGAATAAAGGCTGGTTTTCGCTTGCCACTCGAAAAGAAATAATAGAATTACCTGATCAAGGTCGGAGCATTGTCAGCTCCATCAAATTTCCAAATATCCGGTCCAGTATTCTTTCTTTCAAGCTGAAACTTATTGAAATGGCTACAAGCAAATCAGAATCGTCATTTGCACCTTTGTTGCGACAATACATTGCCGATCCTTACGAATCACTATTTTATCCGAACTTTGAAGAAGTCACAGTTTCATTTCATGGAAGCTCACCTTTTATACCGTTTTGGAACAGTGCAAGCCATCCTAACCACCTTGGTTTGCAGCTTTGGATTGATCCATCGAACAGTGCGAAATATTCAGTCTCAATTGAACTCGATATCCTTTCCAGCCTTTCTAATTTGGTTATGCGGTATCGAACGATACTCTCTGTGTTCCCGTTTGCTGTTTTGTCAACAGTAATGCTTCTGCAGCTTGATATTTACCATAGGCGGGGAGTTTTTATCTCCCTTGGTGATGCATTCAACATTGCTTTTTCGCGCGTATTGCCTTTTGCTCTTCTGTTCTTTAGTTTGTTTGGCATTCTTTACCCGAATAAAGCTTCTATTGAATTGTTAGACTCCGAACATTCGTTTTTCCCTCTGAAGCCAGGAAATTTAAGACCGCAGGGGCCAGGCCCTATAGAGTCGCTTGCGTCTAGTATTTTTGACGAGTCATTCATCAGCATGACGCCGTCGACCACCGGCGATGACACGCTTCCGAGAAACATGGCGTACAATCTTTTGATTTCGCCCATCCCTATTAACGAGATGTTTCTTGGGCTTTCTGACAAGTCCTTTTGGTGGCTGGGACCAGTGTTTATAGTTGTCTGCTGTGGGTTGACATATATGGCATATGGTTTAGTGAATGTTGTTTTATCTATGCTTGCAAAAGCACTGTCGCTACTAGTGCGACGCAGAAACCTCAAACTGACTGAAAAGAATGACATCACTAGTAAGTCGTCGTCAGCCAAGGGACGAGTTGTTATCAGTGTACTTCTGTGTTTGAATGTGTTCTCTATTGTACCATACCAACTGACCTATATTTCCGCTGTTTTTGTCTTATTAGGATCACGCATTCGGAATATTGTATTTGATGATATGTCGTCGCCCGGATCGAATCGCCACAACTTTAACAACTTTTCGCATACGATTTTGATGTTTTTGTTACTTGGAATGCCGAGCAGTGTACTGATCATGGTTGTGTGGATAAAGCAGCTATCGATTAATCCCTTTTCGCAGTTCAGCAGCAGTCAGAGTTTGCTGTCCATTTTGCCTATCATTTTGCTTGTGGACAGGATAGTCAGCGGGCAAATGATGCCGCGAAACTCGCTTGGATCCCAGCAGGCAATCCTTTCACGAGTATTGTTGTCTTATATGGCGGTGTATGCTCTGATATATGGAGCAATGCATGCATACTGGCTGCACAACATGGTCAACTTATTTTCGCTGTGGCTCCTGCTTATCTACGCTGCGGAGTTTTTGCGACAGGGCGCTCAGCCCACCGAAGAGACTCGCCGGACGAGATAGAAAGAACTACGGCGGTCAGACTAAGACTGAGACTTAACTAAAGGGATAATGACATTACTTTTTCATTTAAAAGGTCGATTGTAGTCATGAGAGGCGGCTGTGCGCTGCTAAGCGGTCCAGAGCTTTGCAGTGCCATCTGCACCGCATGTTACGAGCCAAGGCTCGCGCGGATGCCATGTAAGTCCAAGAACGCCGAGTGAGTTTTGAATAGAATGACTCTTCAAACTCTTGAGCGGGACGAGTAACGGGCTCTTTGAGTCGTCGTCGTAGACTTCTGCATGGAACACGTTGGCTGTCCCATCGTCAGATGCCGTTGCAAACAGCGGGTAGTTCTGATGGAACCCGACATCTCTGATAGCTTTCTGGTGGTACCTCAAAGTCTTGTAGGGAGTTTGCCCAAGTTCGAGGTCGTGCCAGACGGTTCTGCGGTCGTATGAGACGGCTAGCACGTGCTGGCCCGACCTGTGAACAGCCATTCTTGCGAGCCAGCGGGCGCCGGGTAGCAGCTTATGTGTCAGGATACCAGAGGAAAGATCGTAGACACGGATATACCGCTGAGTCATCACAAAAATGACGGGTGCCGATGGATGGAAATGCGCGTCCTGCACGAGACCTCGAGACCGTCTGAACGGCGCCTGCGACGACTGTATCGATAGTTGGTGAATAAGGACGGCCTGTCCAGACTGGTTAGACGATGAAGAGAGCAAGTAATCACCCTTTCTGTGCCAGTCAACCTGCCGCACTTGCAGTTTGGTTCTAATTTCTACCGTCTGGTCTTCTATGACCCAGTCGGTAATAGGAGTGACGTTTGAGGGCTCTGTAGAGGCTGAATTAGGATTGGCTATGACTGATTCCTTGGTGCAAATGTCTGGCGCAACTATATACACGGAATTACCGGACGCAAGAGCCAGTATGGGCCGTACAGGGTTCCATTGGAGAGCATCTACGGGGTCGCTGTAACCATACTTGCGCACTTGGCGACCTGTGGAGAGCTCAAATACCCTCAATCCATCGTCACACCCCGCAGCAAGCCAGATCCCGCGGTTATCTATCGCCACCGACCGGATCCGCGTCTGGGTGTCGGGAATGTAGGTTAAAGAAAGGTGGCAAGGGAACGGTCGGAGGTCCTGTGGCGAGGGAAGTTTCGGCAGTAGCGACTCCGGATCGATATTCAGCTTTTGCTTGAGCGCCCTGGGTGCCAAGTACAGGTCTAAACACCGTTCGAACCGTTCTTTGACCCCATCAGCGTAAGCGGGAACTTTACGCAGTGCACCATACCTCGGGACTTCATACTCTGGTGGTGGGTTGTATGAAAGTTCGTGCGTAGGTGGAGGTAGTTTAGGAGCAGGCATATGCATGACGCCAAAGTCTGAAGGAGTTTCTTCTGCCCATACGTCGTAGAGTGGTGTCTGGTCCTCGTCACGATCGACTTTGGGCGGGTTGGGCACTATTCGTCCAGCTCTGATAGCTTTTACGAGTTTCATAATACGTTTAGCCTCGTGTTTCGAAGGCACAAACCGCCTTTTGGGTTCTGGCGCAGCAGATAGCGGCATCAGTTCCTTTTCATGGGTGAAAAACTCGATCGTGTCGGCATAGATATTCTCAGTAGTAGGAGGAGCATTGCTCTGGAGTTTCTGCAAAAGTTCTAGCTCATCTCTAGACAGTGTAAGAGGCGCACCTGTCTGCGGATCCAAAAGACCAGTGTACCCTTCAGGCAGTTCTATCTGATCCAGTAAGGCATCGAGTGCCGAAGAGGTCGCAGGACGCATAATTCTACGGCCGTCTATGTCGTAGCCAATATGCGGGTAGTTGTCATAGGCGCCAATCGGCAGCGAGCCAATAGTGTTCGCTGTAAGGTCAGGCTCACTGCCTGAATCCTCAGAATCAACATCCGGGTCTAGTTCTGGCAGCCTTTTCATCGCTGTTTGTACTTATATTGACAGAAGGACTAAGCAAGTATAGTAGTTTTTTTTCTCTTCAACATTGGGTGGGTATTACTGCATTAGGAAATTTCACATCAGCCTAGCAACATGACAATATTTGTTTTCTGCGCTTTGTACTAGTCGTGCATTTTCTGTCATTTTTCTGCGATATTCAGGTATCGCAATTCGTGGTTTTGTTTTTATTTTTTTAACTGCTATTTTTTGTAATTTCTCGTTGCTTTCTCGGTCTTTGCTGCGCTGAGAGATTTTGTGGTGTAGCCAGACAACGATTGCGCGCTGTGTTGCGATGTGGACGCGAGTTATGGGGCTAGGCGCAGCCATCGCCGTCTACGCATTGATCGATAAAGACAGCGTTATGGCGCTGGTAGCGCTTATCTTGGTGACTACAGGCGCGGTTTTCCGCGAAGCCGTGGCTCCTATTGAACACCACAAGGCTACAGCCGGGAAAGATGTGTACAGGATACTAGAACTACGGCCTAGCTTTCTTCAAGTGGCGAAAAGCGGGGCCAACTCTTCGAACGAGGACACTGAAAAATCCGGTGTGAACTCGTAGGTGTCGTCTTCAGTCTCGCGGTAGACATAAATAGTACGGAACCCCTGCTTTGATGCAGCTTCTAAATCCTCCTTGTGTGCAGCGACCATCACGATCTTGCTCGGATCGACACGCAGCAGCTGAGCCGCCTTCTGGTACATCCGCGGGTCCGGTTTGTAGCAGCCCGCAAGGTCTGAGCCTATCACCAGATCCCACGTGAAGCCTGCGTACCGCTCCTGCTCAACAAGCATCCGCACATAGGCGTTTGACAGTGCACCTATAATAATGTGCTTGCGCAGCTCAGTGAGACCCGGGATCACGTCTGGGAACGGTGTCAAATGCGCCCATGCACTCACCCACTTATCCTCGAGTTCTGGGTCTTCGGGCGCTTTGCCGATGACGCGCAACCCAGCCCGATAGAGGTCGGTGGTTACAGGGTGAAGCTTGCGTAGCTCTGGGTCAAAGTAGGTACGTCTCCAGGCCTTCACATCTTTGGCAGACAGTCCAGTGACTGCCATGATCGAATGGAGCCAATCTAAAGTTGTTCCGAATACATCAAAAGTAGCAGCTTCAACGTCTTTGAGGATATCGGCAACCATTGCTAAATGCGGGGATTGTTGACCAACCGGCAAGGTGACCGACTCACTGGGACCGGGGGCCGTGGGAAGGTAAGCGGCACGGCTTAGTCCTAACAACCTCTCTACGGCCAACCTTGCCGACTACAACTACTGATATGTATGGGCATGGTATGGTATAGTCTGCACGGAAATATCTGCCTATTTAATTATCCGTCTATTGCAGTGAAGGAAATGCGCGATCAAATTGCAGTTGAAAGTTATTTGTAGTGGCGCATGCAGAAAACTACGGTATACCTTGGTAGCGATTTTCGGGATGCACAAATAAGGTTGAACTGTCTTTACCAATTGACCAATAAAGAGGCTTATAGCGGTCATGCATCCTTCAGCTCGTGCTTGTATCGAGCTACACCTCTAGCTCAATAATATAAGCCAGCTAGCTCTCTCCTTCCTGTTCTGCTGTTTAAACAAACGCACGTAAAAGAACAGAGCAGATATCTTTCTCGTGAGGTAGCTCATCGCTTTGAAGGCAGATTCAGTTGGCCCGCGCACAACACGCAGTTGCATTCGGACAATTAATATTAGCGATCGCGAGGCTCAGATTTAACAACAGCCGGAAAACGACTCACACGAGCTGCCTCAACCTGTGAAATGGCAGAAAAAAGAAGACGGTCAGCAGCGCATTCGGATATAGAGAGGCGTCGACGTAACAAGATTAACAATGAGTTTACAGCATTGAGGCGTCTAGTTCCAGCGTGCGCGAAGGCATGCAAGGAACACGGGGACGGTAGTCTGCACAAATTGACTATTTTGCAGGCAACTGTTGACTATGTCCGGTACCTTGAGCGACAAATGCAGCAACATGCGAAACATAACAAGATGCCGCCACCTCCGGCGCTCCCCCTGCAGCCCTCGCTTCCACCGTCGAGCGGCCCAGCGGCTAAAGAGTACTCGCCCGAGGCTGAACGAGCTTTTCTAGCGAACGCTACAGACGTGGTCTGGCGGCCGATCGCTGGTCTCACGCATCCTGAAGAATTAGGTGTGACGGAGCAACCCACTCCGCCTTTATCGAACGGATCGCTGGTCATTTCAGATTCCGATGAGGATCCTGAATTCGGTCCCAGACGACTGCGCGAAGTGTCGCCGCTGAGCCTAGAGCCCGTACAGATACTGTTATCGCTAAGGGAGGCTCCTAAATAGAACGGGTATATTGGAATTATCAGGGCTGGTCAGGCCGTTTTGGGCCTGCTGCTGTAATATGCTATATAATAATTATTGTGGTGCATGTATCGTAAGTGTGACGCTGTCGCGTATAATGTCGCTTATAATAAGCTTCCGATCGCTTAGGCGGTACTGATCTGCCGCCGAGGAGGCCCCACACACCTATACAGCGACACAACAATGCAAGAACCGCTTTACGGTGGAATCCACACATTTGCACATCTGGATCACGTTAACTGCTCGATTTCAGACTTCAGAATCGGAGTTTTCGGGGCACCATTCGACACAGGAGTCACATACGCCCCAGGGGCACGGTTCGGGCCGGGATCTATACGCACGTTGAGTCGCAGGATCTCGCCCAATGGCTACTACGTGCTGACTCCAGAGCCTGGTGATGAGAAAAATCCGTATGAGTATGGAGCAATTGTAGACTGTGGAGACGCGCCCATGGTGCCGCTCGACAATCGAGTCGCGCTGGACGAACTGTACAAGTTTGCCGGAACTGTGATCCAGCCGTGCGGAGTAAGTGGAGAAGGCGGGGGCACGGATTGGCAGCTCGTGGTCGGCGAAACCAAACCGTTGAGAAAACCAAGACGTACAGTGATGCTGGGTGGAGACCATACAGTGTCTCTGTCAGCGCTGCGAGCGATACACGAGGCACACGGACCAGTACAGGTGATTCATTTCGATGCGCACATAGATACATGGGAACCAAAGGTTCTCGGTGGGTACAGCGAGTACGCTGGTGTGAACCACGGCACGTTTCTCCATTGGGCGCACAAGATGGGGTTATTGGCGAAGCCGAGTGTTCATGTAGGCACGCGAGCGCCGCTGTTTCGCAAAGGCGACCGTGACCACGATGCAGAGATAGGATTTGAGATTTTGCATGCGGATGTAATTGACGATATAGGCATCCGAGGGGTTGCGCAGAAGATCAAGGATATAATTGGCACGAGCTGTGCGCCTGTCTACATATCAGTGGACATCGACGTGTTAGATCCCGCGAGTGCGCCGGGAACAGGCACGCGAGAGCCAGGCGGGTGGACAAACCGCGAGTTGCTGGGAGTGCTGAAACGGCTTAAGGGGCTGAACGTTGTGGGTGCAGATGTTGTAGAGGTTTCGCCACCGTTTGATAGTTCAGATATCAGTGCGCTGGCGGGAGCGTATGTTGCTGACAGCCTTATTGCGCTGGAAGTCGTCGCAGACTCGCAGCAGTGCTAGACAATGACGTTACCCTTTATATTGTATCTTTTGCTAAAAAAAGTGAACCAGTCGTTAAGTACGCCGAGTTCTTCCGGAGTTAGATCGTCTATAGAACCTTGTAGATCTTCTGGATTAAGGCTACTCTTTGCGAGTCCTATTGAGGCCTCTTTGCCGACAAAGAGGTTGTACGAAGACCCAGGACCGTAAGCCTGTTGGTTGCGCGTCACGTCAAATACGACGCCTTTGATGGCAATGTACATTTCCTCATACGTTTTGCCGTCGTATTTCGACAACTCTTCGATAGTGAATTGCTTGTCTTCTGGCGGATCTAGCTCGATTTTCTCTTTCGGGTCAAATGGCATTGTTAGTGGAGGGATATAGATGTAAGGTTGAGAGGGGCTGGTCCTGTGGAGGGCGATATCATATTTTGGGAGGGGATTCAGCCCTACAAGGTTCGCAAGGAAACCCGGTCACGCTATGTCAGAGACTGTATGATGCGCTGACGGTTATACCAGGCCAGTTTGTTGTGTTTTAAATTATTAATTACAGTTTAAGCTGCTATTTGATCAGTTTAGTGTCAACTTTCAGATTCATATAAAGGACTAGGATTGAGGAATTGACCTGGACCAGCCAGTTCAGACACTAGTAACGCAATATATGAACTCCCAAAAAAGGCATAACACCCAAGGCCGAACCCTACCAGGATTCTTCCATACAAGGACTTGCCATGTCTAACAGCAACAACAGTTTAATTGTACAGAATATTGGCAGCGATATTAATGACGAGCAGCTAGCTGATGTGTTCAGTGAGTATGCACCTGTGAAACATTCGACTGTGGTGAGAGATCGCGAGTCGAAGAAGAGCAAAGGATTTGGATTCGTTGCGTTTGGATCAGTGAAAGACGCTGAAAAGGCACTCAGAGCTATAAAGACGAGCCCTGAATATTCATCATGGACAGTGAAAGTGGCAAGACACCGTAATCGTGCCACTGCTGACCATGAATTGTCTGGATCAGTTGCAGAACTTGCACATAAGTATGCGTCAACTGACGACGGCGAGGTCCAATCAACCAATACCGTTGTTGATCCCACTGCTAGATCCGCTCGTCTTATTATCAGAAACCTACCATGGTCGATCAGCAAACCGCAACAACTGCAGAAAATGTTTGCGCAGTTTGGTGTCGTCCACGATGTGCAAATCCCTAAGAACGGTACACGTCTTCGTGGGTTTGCTTTTGTTCGGCTAGGATCACATAGAGCCGCAGATCTAGCTAAACGGCACTTTTCCGGCACCAAAATAGACGGCAGAGAAATTACAGTGGATTTTGCTATTAGCAAAGACAGATTTCTAGACCAGAAGAAGCCTGAAGCTGACTCTGAATCTGAATCTAACTCTGAATCTGACTCTGAATCTGACTCTGACTCCGACTCTGAACAACAAGAACCTTCAACAACAAAGAAATCTTTGACGTCTGCACCGTCAAAACGCCAGTTTGAAACGTTCGACCGTACAGTTTTCGTGCGCAACATACCGTACACGGCCACCAAAGAAACCTTGGAGGAACTTTTCTCGGTGTTTGGACCTGTACGCTACGCCTTGCCTGTAATAGACAAGCAAACTAATATTCCAAGGGGAACGGCGTTTGTATGTTTCAGCAAACCTGAGGACGCAAAGGATTGCGTCATGAACTGCCCAAAACAAGACTCTGCCAATACGCTAGTCATTCCTGAAGGCACTGATGAACGATACATCTTCAACGGCCGGTTGTTGTCTGTAGTGCACGCAGTTGATCGAGCCACTGCTGAGCAGAACGCTTCCATTAAATCAAAGATGGAGAAAGTGGATAAACGAAACACATTCTTGCTGCAAGAAGGCCGTATCGGCAAAGGATCGGTGCTGGCAGAGGCTATGACACCCGCAGAGCTCGATATCAGAGAACAGTCTTACCAACTGCGTAAAAAACAGCTTGCTTCTAATCCCGTACTGCACGTGAGTCTCACGAAACTTGCGATTCGCAATATCCCCAGGACTATGGACGCGAAGGCCCTAAAACAGCTGGCTCGGAAAGCAGTGGTTCAGTTTGCTATTGAAGCACGAAACGAACTCCGAGACCCGCTAACTAAGGAGGAACTGTTGCGGTCTAAAGAGGCATCAAAACTCGTTCCGAAGTCCAAGAAACACGGTGTGGTAAGAAACGTGCATATAGTCAACGAGAACAAGGTCGCTGACGGCGGACGAAGTCGTGGCTACGGGTTCGTCGAATACGCCAGTCACAGGTGGGCTCTTATGGGCGCCCGCTGGCTGAATGGACATCAAGTAACTGCCGAGGAGATCAATCCTGAAGACCCCGGCAGTGTCAGCGAAGTCAAGAATCGTCGCCTTGTTGTTGAGTTCGCTATTGACAACGTTCAGATCACCAAGAGGAAGCTCGAACAGCAACAGCACCACCAGAAGAAGGACGAAGCTAAGAAGAAAGAAGATTTAAAGGAAACTCTGCCAGACATCAAAGAAGACGAACCTGTTGCTGACAAGAAACGCAAGAGAAAAGAGTCTAAGAAGAGTGAACGGAAGAAATCAAAGAAAACTAAATGACCTTACGACAGCATTTAATGAACTAGATTGAAATATTATTGGCACTAATCATAATTCGCTAACAGGGTACTGTTTGTGGCAAAAACAGTGTAGATAACTGTGGCTGTAATAACCGACAAGACAGATATTGTGACAGGTAAGTAGAAGTCGACAGGGTTGTTCCACACAACAGTTATCAGGTACGAAGTCAGCTCGAACAGGCCCAATATAGCTCTGTCAGCGGCATTGTAGAGTCCTCGTTCGCCCGGCTCGACTGATTCCTGCAGTAGAGTGTGATAGCATAGGCTAAATCCCCACAAGCCGACGCGTGAGAAGGGGATCAGGAGAATCACCGATGCACACAGGTAGAACGAGTCTGTTAGGAACCAGAAGATGAAAAGAAGAGGAAGTAGAGACACGGATTCTTCTATCAGGAAATACACACCGGCTATGCGTGCACCAACGGTTCTAGCAAGCTTGGGTTGGAGGAATGTCGAGGAAAGTTCGAACATGACGCTTATTCCGCGGACCCAGCCAATCACTGCAGCAGCCATGCCGCACGAAAGCAAGTACGCGGTAGTAGATACGCCAAAGGAAAGCACTGTGATGTATAGAAAGGCGTTTCCGATAGATGCAAGCTTTAGTGGGTGGTTGAAGAAAGTCTGAAATGCCGACAGGAGAGACGGGGGATCTTCGCTGATAACTGGGTTCGGTACGGCAAGTTCAGGCGAGGAGTCGTAGACTCTTTTGATCGCAGTGTACTCGAAAAGTGGTGAGATGCAGGACATGAGGATCACGATAATTAAAGTTGCTGTCTGCGAGATGGAGTAGAGGGAGGTAATAAAGATAGGGCCGATCATTTTGGCAAAGAGATCTATTCTTCTGAGCTCAGCGTTGAGCTGAGTTCTGAATTTCGAATTATGCTGAGTGAGCACAGCAACCCAGTCTCTTTCCACGGAAATGTTGTTTGTAGTAGCACAAAGACGTTCGATACAGCCCATTAGCATAGCAAACGCGAGCATTGAGCGTTTGAGGGGTTCGTTAATGAGGTTGAAGTGCGGAAGGATGACAAGAATCAGGAGAAATGTGAAACAGGCGAGGATTACTACCAGGCGCTGAATGAGAATACTCTGACGAACAACTTTGAGGCGGTTGTTCGTATCGACGTAGTGGCCGATCCGGGAGGCGAGCGCCATCAGCAGGAATGCACGAGCGATGGCGTAAAGCGATGTCGCAAGCAGGCTGCCTGGGTAGGCCGAGTAGACGTACAGAACGGATCCTAGCTCCCAGACGCGGTCGTTCCAGGAAGAGAAGGAGTGCGATACATATATGCGCCGCTTAATTGCCGTTTCAGCGTCGGACTGCGGGAGCAGTGGCTGGTCCATTGGCGGGTGGGCGAGGGGGACGGAAAAGTAAGGTTGCAGTTCACGGGAATGGGTGCAATTGCGCGTAGGGTGGGCAAACCTGCAGAGCAGCAATTTGAAAAGTATCAGGCACCGTGGTTGTAGAAGGGATCGTTTATGGCGTCCTGGAACCGCTGAACCTTGAGGTCGCCCCAGCCGGGGGTGGCGTAGAGCTTTGATCCATTGTCGGCGATTGCGGCCCTGAGAGAGCCGTAGACGGTGAGCAGCGAGACGACATCGGACTTGTTGACGCCCCGTATGGCCGTGAGAAATTTAGTGGCGTTCTCCTCAAATGTAAGCACCTGAGGGCCCTGCAGCGAAGTCGGCGGGACATTCTCCAGAGTCTTGAGGAGGGTGATGTATTCGCCGGCTTCGTTGAAGGAAGAGGCAGTGTAGACGGTGAAGCCGGCATTGAAGGCGAGTTTAGAAAGCTCTTTAAGCGCGTCGTCAAAATTCGGGATGTCTACGAGCAGCAAGAGCACGCGCAGGGAGTAGGTGTTGCGCAGTTTAGAGATTCTAGTGTATATGTACTCGGGGTGGAGGCGGTGGTACCTAAGGCTGAGAAACAGGAGACATGTAGATTCGTTTATTACATAGTCGGCGATTATGTCCGGGTCATACGACCAGGAGACGTTCTTTATGAATGTTAGCAGCTGATTTCCGTTTTGTCGCGGGCTGACTTTCAAGGACATGGCGATCTGTCGCTGCTAGTGCAGTCGAAAGGTGAAAAAGTGTTAGTGGTGGCAGCGAGATCCATAGGGCCAGAAGGCCGCCAGTAACTGCGCAGATACGACTGATCAGGCCTCGCTGATGCTCATTACACTAGCGGGTTTCGGGCTGGGCGCAGATTCTGAGAGTTCGGGGTCATCGGGGAGCGGCAGGTAGGAGCAACGTTCCAGTTCATCCTGTTCCTGTTGGGTGGCCGGGCGCTGTCGCAGCCAAGCCATGCGCGGGCCAGCACGGCTGCGCTCGGAGACCTTGAACCCGTAGATTCGCATAACGTAATTTTCGCTTGTGCGAGCGGCAAAAGCGCGCGGAATCTCGGAGAAGGTAGTGAGAAACAAGCCAGGAAAAGTAGTGCCGAAGAAGGCGCCGTCAACTGTGTTGAACCGCGACGAAGGCGGTGCATATATGTCGCCACATGAAGGACAATAGAGCTTTACTGAGTCTACGCCAGGGATATCTGAGCGGCCTATGGGCAACACGCGCGACGAGTCGCAGTAGTGGCGCGGACAGGTGCCAAAATGGTTCTGCTCGTACTTTTCGGCCATGGCCTGCAGACCCTGTCTCGACAGGATAAAACGAGCGTGGATAAGCCCGTAGAGTAGTACGGCGGAATGCTCAATCACAGGGAACGCCGGCAGCTTGCTACGGTCTTCCGGGTATACTTCGATGTCGAGAATCATGTCGAGCGCGGCTGTGAAGTGCGGCACGACAGACGAGAGACCCGTGAGGTTGAAGTCGTCTTCGATGAACTCGTCGGCGACCATCGCCAGATACCGGTGCATCGGGTTGGCGCAAAACGTCTCTATCCATCGCGGCGCAATAGACGACGAGGACGATCCTTCCTCAATCTCGTCGTCGTATCTGAACGCGTACCGGTCCATTGCCATCAAAGGGTTGGGAGGTGCAGCAGGCGGTAGGCGGCAGCGATAGAGGAGGTGTTGGGTGGAGTTGACCTTGCCCAGGCTCAGACCAGCAGCGGGCCGCTTTTAACACCCAGCATTACTGTCAAACCAAGCCTGCAGCTCCGGCTTTTGGTGGCAATGCATGACGTCGGACATGGCCAGTTTGGTGTTGTTGTTGTTTTTTTGGCGAGCTGCAGCGGTCTGTGGCACAGCACTTAGCACAGTATGTGAACAAGTTGCTCTTCTGCTCGACATCGCTTACGCTATCTACATGAATGTATATCTACATAGCAAAGACGTAACAGTAACTATTAGCCACTAAACATGACCTCCTTCTGAAGGCAGGTTGAGAATTTATTCATAAGCAATTTAGAATTGCATAAGGTGAGGCTTGTCTCCTTTGCGGAGGCTGAATGTGCTGCCAAGGTAGGCTTCGAGGTGTTCGATTTTAGCGATCTCGTCCAATAAAGTCTTGTCGACGGTCTTCTGGTCCTCGACACGCTCAGTGGGGACAGCCTTGTCGCCGCTGGCCTTGCGGGCGCGGTCCTTGGACAAATACTCTACTGTGAACTTGTCCAAGTTAAGTCCGGTGACGGGGACAGAAGTAGAGGTGGCAATAACATAGGCAGGATTGACTCTTCTCAAGGGAACACCGTTAATCTTGAAGGGACCAGTAACTAGTAAGGTGCCGTCTTCGAGAGCTTTCAACAGCACTACACGCTTGCCGCGGAATTTACCTGCAAGCAAGATCAGAACGGCTCCAGGCTTCAACGATGCACGGAGTTTGTATGCGCGAGCGGCCTTGCGGTTGGCCTTTCTCACGGGAGCATCCTCAGAGGGATAGAATTTAGCAGCGGGTGCAGCTCCACTAGCAGTCTTAGAGCTCATTTGTGTTGATAGTAGATTGGTAAGTAACCCTCGAAGTTGGGGTGTGCATGCGTCCTTGGGAGTGGGGGTCTGAGATGTGTAAATGTGACTGTTCTAGGGCTGGTTAGCCCTTGACAACGACTTCTATTTACCAACTGGGCCATCTTCGGATGTAACCCTAATCGACAACTCGCACCGGTATTTCGGCTTTTTCAGGATATTTACATGCACTATGCATAAAGGTGTGTATTATATGTACGGAAATGCCAGCTGATCGATTCGATTAACTTGTATTATTGGACTTAGTAGCATAGGTTTATATACGGCTTAAGCTATGACGAGCCAGACTTACAGACTACTGAGCAGTGTCGAAGAGAAAAAAATAACTTATACAATGTCAAAATAAATAAAAGAAAGGAAGTTTTACTACCGCGCCTTTATCGAGCAGCGATTATCGTTCATATACGCTTAGAAAAGAGCAACAACAGCAGCGACACCAGCGACGATGGCACCAGCACCAACTTGAACGGGGTTAGCACCGTTGACATAAGTGGGCTTGACGCAGCCTTCAGTGCAGGTGGTGGTGACATTTCCACCCTTGATGCTAGCAGTAACAGTAGTGGCAATGCTGGTTTCAAAGGTGATGGCAGTGGAAATGACGTGATGGTCATGACCGCCATGCGAAGCAGGGACAGTGGTGGTAGCGGCAGTAGTAGTCGCGGGGTCGTAAGTGACACCAGTGAGGAAGGGGGAAGTGGCAGAAGTAGTCGCGGGGTCGTAAGTGACACCAGTGAGGAAGGGTGAAGAGGCAGCAGGAGCCTCAGAAGTGGCAACAGGAGCCTCAGAAGTGGCAACAGGAGCCTCGGAAGAAGCAACAGCAGGAGATTCACCGCAGAGCTGAAGACCAGGCTCGAAGAATGAGTAGTACATATTGTAAACATTGTTTTCAACGCTCTCAGAACAGGACTTGCAGTTGGCCAAGGTAGTGTACCAGGTGTCATTGCAGAGGCAAGAAGCGTCACCATTGCAGTCGTCGACTGCGTTAATCAAAGCTCCGCAGGTAGCGTGGCAGTTGCGCTGCTCAGGACTAAGACCGCCTTGAGCGAGAGCAACGGCAGCAAGAGCAGAAAAGGTAATGGCAGATTTCATGATTAGTAGTATAGAAAAGAAAGCGAGTGTCTAAAAGTTCGGATTTCCTAGGCAAACAATGGGGGGAAATGAAGTCTTTATATATTGCCAGGCTTGGCTTCATTTGAGTGCGGACTTGGAAAAGCTAGTAAACATATTTGGTATAATAGCTTATTTAGATTAAGTTTTACAGTTTCATTGGTCGAAAACCCGATTTCGCGTTGAGGCCAGACGCAAAAGTATAATTATATAGTGAAGCTTTCAGGATGTCATTCCTATTTACGAATGGTTTCCTGAGCTATCACATTTGCCCTGCTGTTTCTGGTGAAGGACATTGACTGCTTGCTTGGTGTAGATCGAATGGCTCTATTATACTGCAAAATTTAAAAAAAATAGTGTCCTCAATTAGCATCATACTGCTCTTTGCAAGCCCGCTCAAACAGAAAATACTAGAATACAAAGTAAATGGCCAGACGGGTATTACTAAAACCTTCCGAGACGAATAAGCAATACTATGCCATCAGATATAAACTTTAAAATTCAAAGACTAAACGTTATTGGATAATGATCTTTATCCTTATTTAAGTTATCAGATTGATCTTTTTTCCATAAGAAGTTCTAGACTTTGCGTGTGAGAAAAAAATCAATGGCGCGCGCCTGTTGACTCCGGCTATCGCCACAGCTAGTTTCTGCAATTTTACTGAAAACAATTGCAGTTTTTCAAAGTACCACAGGCTTTAAATACGATCACCACGTGTATGCTATTAACAATAGAATCCAGTTTTACTAGTTTCGCAGCCATTTAGTGACACTTGGGCAGCAGGTCAGAGCTTTTGCAGTTAGCTTTATCAATCTGATCAAAAAAAATGAAAATTTAAGTAGGTTAAAGTTTTACTGGTCAGTCTACTAAGTGTTCAAAAGTTTGTTTTGTTTCCGTG
Source organism: Tortispora mauiana (assembly GCA_030570615.1). Taxonomy (NCBI): domain Eukaryota; kingdom Fungi; phylum Ascomycota; class Trigonopsidomycetes; order Trigonopsidales; family Trigonopsidaceae; genus Tortispora; species Tortispora mauiana. The sequence goes on from JAJLWG010000024.1 coordinate 24,611, forward strand.
ACGTACCGAAAACACAGTGTTTTCCCGTTATGCTTTACAGGGAAGAAACAAGATTCGGCGAGGCTGTTGGGTTATAATGGACGGAAAAGGCGGGCTAAAAAATTAAGCAAGCGTGTACGGAAGTAACTCTTTTTTGCCTTGAGCATTTTTTTCTTGCAGTAAAGTGAATAAAGGCATTTTTTAGCCCACCCTAGTGCATAGTTCACGGGCAACTGTTGACTCAAAAAAATGTAGTGAGAAGCTTAATATCGGTGAAACACTATGAGCCCCATTTCTTAAATACCTAAGAATCGACTCCAATCGTATATCGATACGTACAGGCAGTTGATATAAAGGGCCACACGCCCTGAAAATAAGAAATTGAGGGTGGTTTTACCGCCGCATGAGAAAATTCCAATGGCGCGTCCCCCCCCCCCCCTCCCCCCGCCAAGATTCCGAGAACAAGATTTCGAGATCCGGGAATGTTCATTTATAAACTTAATTGGCTAAACAAAAAAATTTGTTTACTAGCCGTTAAACATTAACTTGATGCCTAATTCGTACTGACAATACAAACAAAGCCAGTAAACTCAGCGCTCAGCGCTGCATCAAAGTTAATCTCCGGGATACAATGGCCACAGAGGGAATGGTCTGGAGCGACTTCACGTGGGGCATTTTCCAGCTCAGCTCAGCAAGGCTACACACAGACGGTTTTCGCAGATGCAAGTATGTTATAGTGAAAACGGTTCGGGCAAACCCTTCATTACGCCTTAGCCGTCGCGAGACGGCGTCGACGCGCGCTCTTGTAACGGTTCTTGGCTGGACGCGGCAGCTAAGCTCAGACAAGCGTCAACCGCCTCGCCGATTCTGTCCTGCTTCTGCACGAGGATGTCACTGATTGTAGACTCAGAAAGGACCGGAAACATTTCCTGAAGAGATTTCGTGGCTTGCTTGTGCTCTTCTTGTTCGAGCTCATGTATGCGAAGCATTGTCGGAGTGAGCTGCTGGTCTTCCGAGGATGCAGGCGGTTTAGGGATAGCGCGGGAGGATGCATAGTCATCTGTTGTAGCATTAAGAGCAAAAGATGTGTCGAAGTCCCATAGTTTTGTAGTCATTGATTTGAAAGAGGTAACCAAAGAGGAGATATTAGCGGCTGAGTCTAGGAGGGTCGGGGTGAGAGATCGTGCGCTGGGCAGGGATGCCGATGAGTTATTTCGGGAGCGAGATTTCAGGTCTGACAAAGATGCATTTGATGATTTTCTGCTACGTGTGTGGTTGTGGTACCTCTTATCACGTTCAGCTAGCTTGGCGACGCATTGCTCGACGTTCTTCTCGTAGTCTTCGTCGGAGATGGTGAGGGAGGACCTGTCAAGGGCCTCGATGAAGCTTATAGCGCCCTGTAGCGAAGAAAGATAGTAACCGGCTTCTCCGTTGAGTCTATCTGGGGACCTGAAGCGCATTATATACTGTATGTTGGAGTTAAGGTGCTCGGGAGCGGTTCTGATGACGATGAGGATAAGGACCGGGAGGAACTTGTCTGCACTACCTTCGACTTTAAGCTGTCGGAGCATGCCAAAGATGACTTTGCAGCAATTGAGGATGCATATGAGCTTATCACGGGGCGCACGATAGTTGTTTATCTTAGCGAGCTCTTTCCTTGCGAGTCCGATAAACCTCTTGGCGATAGCGGAGTTATTGAGGATTTCCTTGTCGAGATCGAGGTGTTCGCCTTTGATCCAAGACCAAAGCAGAAGTTTTTCGTCTATGACTTTGTCGCGGAGGAGATCTTCCTCATGCGACGAATCGAGCTTTGACGGGGCGATCGTGGGGGAGAAAGTCTGTGCGTAGAGTCTACTCATAATGAGCTTCTCCATGCCTTCTTTGGCATTATCGAACTCTGCGTCAGAGAGCGTTGAGAAGGGTTTTGTCTGGCGCATTTTCGGGTATATGAAGTTCAAAAAGTCGCTGATAATACGGACCTGGTCACTTACGGGCCAAGTTGACCGTGAAAACTCAGCCAGGAAGCTACGTAGGTATCGTGCTATTGAATCTGCCGATTTGTGTCGTAATTGGTCTAAAAACCGCTGAAAATCAAACGGTTTCTCATCTTCTGGTTCGGGTAATCTTTGGCGTTCAGTGTCCATGTAGTTTTCTCCGTCTATTCTGACATAAAAGGCCCCTCTGTGTTGTCTGTATTAAGCTGGCGGGTAAGAAGGGTGCCGTAAGGGTGGGTGTGTGGTAGGCAAGGTCCCAACCCCGCCGCCAGCTGCTCTTACATCCTATTAAGTGCATGTGTGGGATCCTTGTCGCTGCTGAACTCGCAGGCAAGCCCGTAGTCTCTAATTGGCTATATCGCGCATGTAAGGACAGAGGTCCTGATGCGCTCAATCAAATAACAGCAGAATGCGGCGCCTGCACTGTCTTCGCTGCGGGGTCTGTATTGAGTTTGCGCGATCCACTCGTACAGCAGCCTGTCCAGTTCGATGACAGCAGCTGGCTCCTATTCAATGGCGAACTGTACCAGCCCGATTACGTCCTTCATCCGCATATCAACGACACACGCTACCTGTCTGGGCAGATCGCTGAACACGGACTGGTGCCGGCGCTCAATTCCGTCAAGGGCGAGTACGCAGTCGTCTATTACAGCGCTGCCGATAAAGCCCTGTTCTTCCTGCGCGACCGTATCGGTATGCGCAGCCTTGTCTATTCACTGCACGAGCGGTCATTTGTTATTGCCAGCGCTGGTCTTGCTGAACCTATCGAGGTCAAGCCCTACCTGCTCTATAAGCTTGACTTTACGACATTCACGTTGTCCACTGCACCGATCTTCGAGCGACCTGTGCTCTCCAAGCAGATCTCTCTGAGTGACATTGCCACTGCCGTCCAGCGGATGCGCAACACGCTCACAACTGCCGTCCGACGACGCATCGCAAGAATCCCTGACCAACCGCTCGCCGTGCTCTTTTCGGGTGGCCTCGACTGCACTATCCTCGCAAGAATAGTCGATCTCTGTCTACCTCCCGGACATCCTATAGACCTTGTCAACGTTGCATTTGACCATCCACGCACAGACAAAGCAGCAGACGACGCGCCAGACAGACACCTTGGGCTGCAGTCCTGGCGCGCGCTCGTACAGCTGTCAGAAAGGCCTATACGGTTTGTCGCTGTCAACGTCCCCTTCAGCCTCGTTGAAACGCACAGACAGAGCGTGGCAGAACTCATGAAACCGCTCGACTCCGTAATGGACTTGTCGATCGCACTGGCGTTCTACTTCGCGGCTAGAGCTGACGGCGCTACCCTTTTGGAGTCAGGTAACTCGGAACAACATACTACAGGCTACAGATGTACGTCTAAAGTGTTTATAAGCGGTCTAGGTGCTGACGAGCTGTTTGCAGGGTACAAGCGACACAGATCCATATTCCAGCGCCGGTCGACAAGCATAGAACAAAGCTACAGCGCGCTCGCAGAAGAGCTGGAACTCGACTTCAACAGACTCCACGCTCGCAATTTGGGTCGAGACGACCGTGTGACGGGTGCCTGGGCCAGAGAGCTACGGTACCCGTACCTGGACAGGGACGTTGTAGAGTATGCGCTCGGTCTGTCGCTGCAAGCTAAATTCAACTACGAGACCGACGAAGACAAGTTTCTACTGCGCGAACTGGCGCGCACTCTTTCTTTGGGGTTTGTAGCCAATACACCCAAACGCGCAATCCAGTTTGGAGCCAGATCAGCCAAAATGGAGAAGGGCCAGGGTAAGATAAAAGGCACCGATGCACTTGAATGACAAAACAATTAGTATATGAAGCAACCCAAAGGGGTAATTCCCAGTGCCACATATAGAGTGTATGATTGGCTGGAAATGACGGGTTAGGTATTTAACTTCCCAAGCAAAAAAAAAACCTCTGGGACCTTAAGAAAAAGTGAACGCAGAAATTTTCTTGCTCAGCGTCTATACCTCTACCTTTTTTTCTGCCGCTGAAACAATAAAAAGCCAGGATGAAAACGGCATGGAAGGATATTGCGCCTATTCCTAATTCGAACGATTTTCTCGATGTTGTTCTCAACCGAACACAAAGGAAAACGCCTACTGTGATCCGGCCAGGATACAGTATCTCAAGGATCCGTGCATTTTATATGCGGAAAGTGCGATTTACTGCCGACGGGTTCGCAGAGAAGCTGCAGGAAATTGTCGATTCTTTCCCGCGCTTAGACGATATTCATCCGTTCCACAGAGACCTGATGCACACACTCTACGAGAAGAACCACTACAAGATTGCCCTATCTCAAATGACCACTTCTAAGTCATTGATCGAATCTGTGTCGAGAGACTATGTCCGTCTATTAAAGTACGGCCAGTCTCTATTCCAGTGCAAGCAGCTGAAGCGTGCAGCGCTCGGCCGAATGGCTACGATTGTCAAGCGACTCAAGGACCCATTGATCTACCTGGAGCAAGTGCGCCAGCATCTTGGTCGTCTGCCATCGATCGATCCGAACACGCGCACGCTAATCATCTGCGGGTACCCCAATGTTGGAAAGTCTTCGTTTCTGCGTTCGATCACCCGCGCAGATGTCGAAGTACAGCCGTATGCGTTCACGACAAAATCGCTGTATGTGGGACACTTCGACTATAAGTACTTGCGGTTCCAGGCGATCGACACGCCCGGTATTTTAGACCACCCTACGGATGAGATGAACACCATTGAGATGCAGTCTATTTATGCGATTGCGCATATACGGTCCTGCTGTCTGTACTTTATGGACTTGTCTGAGCAATGTGGTTACAGCGTTGAGGCGCAGGTTAAGCTATTCCACAACATCAAGCCGCTCTTTTCTAACAAGAGCGTGCTGGTTGTGATCAACAAGACGGATATCTTGCGCTTAGAAGAGCTTGACGAGGAGCGCACGAAACTGATTAATTCGCTGACCGAGGTCGAGGGCGTTGAAATCATGCAGCTGTCGTGCCAGTCACAGGACGGACTTTTTGATGTGCGCAACCGCGCGTGCGAGAAGCTTCTTTCGCAGCGTATTGAACAGAAGCTAAAGGGAACGAAAGTGAACAATGTGCTGAACAAGATCCACTTGGCGACACCGCAGCCGCGCGACGACAAAGTGCGCGAGCACTACATTCCCGAAGGCGCGCTGGAGCTGTTGCACTCTTATGACAAGAGCAGCGAGCAACGCCGCAAGCTTGCGCGTGATATTGAGGAGGAGAACGGCGGTGCAGGCGTGTTCAGCATGAACTTGAAGGACAAGTACATTCTTGAAGACGAGGAGTGGAAAAACGACATTATGCCTGAGATTTTGGACGGCAAGAACGTGTACGATTTCATTGATCCTCAAATTTCAGCGAAACTGAAGGCATTGGAAGAGGAAGAGGAACGACTCGAGCAGGAAGGATTTTACGAAAGCGAAGAAGAAATAGAGGACGACGAGGCGGAGGAGATTAGACGGAAAGCGGCGTGGATCCGAAAGAAACACAAAATCATGAAAGCCGAGGGACGGATCAGAAAGGGACTGAACAACAATGCGCTTATCCCGCGCAGCAAGAAGGTGCGAACATTGTCACAGTTCGTGAGCCACATGGAAGATATTGGCGTGGATCCATCTGCGACAGTGGACCGCGCGGCTAAGAACCGGTCTAGCGTTCCTGCGGAGACTGGTCAGGATATTGTTATGCGCGAGTCTGAGGCGCATGACGCGCACGTTATCCAGTCGAATAGACTGGAAGACGGTGTGTCGTCGAAGGAAGCTGTCGAAAGACTGCACAAAGCCGCGAAGAAGGCGCAACGACAACGGAACCGGATGGCGCGGGTGGGCGAAGCGGACCGCCACACACCCGACACGCTGCCAAAGCATTTGTTCTCTGGAAAAAGAGGTATTGGCAAGAACCAACGACGTTAATGGTTTTGATATATCATGATTAGAGCAATCAGATCCCCTCCATTTATTTTTTCTTACTGAGCCGCACGAATGTAAGTAGTCCCAAATTGTGCAAGTAGAAAGCCAGTAACACCCCCACCCCGTTGAACCTTTGCTCTGTCCTCTACATACGCCATTGTCAGCTAATAACATGCTTCAGTTAGACGGCATTCAGGAGCACTATTTGAAGCGCGAGCTAATAAGCCAGCAGACGAAGTACGAGTTCGATCTGCTATCGCAGCCGGGCTCTCTAAGCCGTATCGGTAGCCCCTTCAAGGGCACCAGTAGCGGTCAGTTCCAGCTCATCAACTACATGCTCAACAGGTTCGTGAAAACATTCCCATTTGTCAGATCAGCGAGCGAAAAGGAGTTCTGGCAGGATAATGTCCAGGTGTTCATAGAAATGTTCCTCGGCGCTGATCTCTCGACCGTCGAGGACCAGTCAGAGAACCTCAAAAGACAGAAGATCACCGAAATGCTGCGGCGACTTGTAGAAATATGTTTCTCTTCAGGTATAAAAACTCAATCGGGCCTTGAAGACGCTACCAGAGAACAGCGGTCTATCAGAACGCTCGCCACCGCCTCCAGCGACCCTGTCCATTCGCTGCCGAGTTCCCGCCTGTCTCCGCCTTCCTCTAAAGCCTCATCTTCCTCGGCGGCAACGGTCACCTTCATAGACGTCGTTGGCGTCCAAATGGTCTCTAAAACAACCTCAAAGGCCAAACCAACTAAACATGCAAGGTTTATAGTCAAAGTGTTCACTTCCTCAGACCCCAAACCCGCCTACGTCTTTCGGCGGTATGGCGACTTTCGTCGGCTCCACAAGTCGATCAAAGTCGTCGGCAAACTGCCTCGCCTACCCCCAAAGGTCTATGCCTCCTCGTCCCTAGTAGTCGACGACGTTTCTGGCCAATACACCGTCGAATCAGACTCCGAGTCCGTCATCTCCATCGTCGATGACGCCGCCGATATCGACGTGTTAATTGGTACCTCAAGTGCAGCCACCGACGACCACACTTCCGTCTCCTCCGCCAACGAAGTCCAGGACGGACGCTACCTTATATATCGCGAGCGACAGAGACTGCAGTTGAAAACATACCTGTCAAAACTTGCAGAAAATCCTAAAGTGACGAAAACGCGTGCCTTCAAAGATTTCGTCACCAAAGACTCCAAGACTTCTCTGGACAAGCAGTCATTAGACGACATACATCTGCGCGAAAGATACAGCGAGCTACGTGCCAACAACCAGAGAGAGTTTCTTCTCATTGCAAAAGCACGATCTCAGGACCTCGAGGCCTATATGTCGCAGTTTCGAAGCGACTTGATTCGTGCTGACGGTCTTACCCGGTTATTCAACGAGATCAAGAGATGTGCCAAACTCGAAGAGCTCTCAGAGAGGTACAGCAAACTTGTTGAATGGTTTCAAATAGAAATTGCTGCTACTCTGTATCACCTTTTCCTGGGTGAAGACTGGTCGGAGGAGTTCTTCCACCAAATGAAGCATATACACCACTTGCTGCCTTACCGGGTCTTACGGAACATTCTATGGATTTCCAATCCAATGACAGTAATGAAGAGCCTTATGGACTTGTTTATGGCTCAGCCGTTCGGCCGCCGCTCGCTATTTCAGCGCATTCTCGGGATGACATTTTCGCAACAGATCCGAGAGCAGAATGACGAGATAGCTGCGCTACAGGAAGAGCTTGCGGACGATGCCGTGTGTGACCGTCTGTCCAAGTATGTCAATCTGTTACCGGCAGAGCGAAAGATCATCAAGGATGAGTCTGAGAAGGAAAGTTGCAGCTTAGTTTATGCAATTGCATCTACCAGCCAGTTGGGTCCCGGCATATCTCACTTCAGGCTGCAGCGGGTAATGGAAGGAGAGGTGGCCTTCACTAAAGCGATCCAAGCTGAGGCTGGTATTGAAGCTCTTACGAGCATTGAACGAAAGCGAGTGAGTCAGTTTGTAGCGCTCAACAAGCTACTGAAATGCCTTACTCGTAAGCGGGACAATGAGCTGTTGTCGCAGATTTTCACCGACAACGCCACGCTCAGTCTGTGCAAGCAAATGTTTGTGATGTTCTACGGTCCACTTGCTTACGTCTACAAGTCAGCAGACATATACCAGGCGCTTGTTGATTTTCAAAACTTTGCTGATGACCTGATTAAGGTTGTGAACTCAGCCATGGAAGAAATGGAACAGACGGGCGAACTTGTGCATAAATTTATTGCGTTGGTCGAGAAGCACTCGCCCAGCTTTTACAGGTTTCTGCACGACATTTATGTGAATGATAACGGATTTTTCGGAGAGATACTGCAGTGGGTGGAGGGCCTCTTATCGTTTCTGCGGGTCGGGTATCAGGAAAAGATTGATATGCAGCAGTTCTTTGAAGATGCTACTAAGATAGTAGGCGCCGAAGCTCTTCTGGAAGAGACGAATCAGATAATCGAATGGAAGCGCGCGCGGAAAGTGTGGAAGCTGCGGAAAGCTGAAGCGAAGATGGGCGCTGGTGAAGAGAAAGACCTTGACTGGAGTGGAGCGATACCTATAGGCGATTTCACGTACTCTGACTTTGGACTGGAGGACGCCGATTTAGAGGACTTCGAGAGCGACGAGGAGCAGACGGATGAGCAGACATGGATAGAGACCATAGAAGCGGAGCGTGCCAAGCTGACTGAGAAAAAGAATGCAGAGCCTGCTAAGCCAGAGCTGGAATGCATTCCGCGTCTTCGCGAGCTGTTCTCGCAGTACCTCAGGGACATAGGCCTGTCAGGGACGACCACGTGAGTGCTGCTATTGGTCAGCTGTTAGAATTGAGTTTGGGAGTCCGTTAGCACTAGAGCGGGCTCGGGGGCGCAAGTTCGCTCTTAACCACTACGCACCACTTCGCAACTTGACTAATGCTAGGAAAACGGCCTAAATACAGCGATAAAAGGAAGGCATCACACGCTGGAAGCTGGTATTCAAGCGATGCGGCTACCCTTGATGCAGAATTGACGGAGTTCCTAGAGGAAAGCGAACGATCGATTGTCCCAGGAGCCCGAATAATTATTGCCCCGTAGGTAGCGATATTGATATATGATGTTCATGAGTTGCTTTCTGTATGCACAAAATACTAACGATAGACATGCCGGATATGCGTATTCTGGGCCCACTGCTGGTCACGCGTACAGCGTCTGGGACCTGGATGGAATGTAAGTGAAGCCCGGTCAAGGACCATGTCTGACATGACGATCATTGATGCTAACAACAAATAGCGAGCGTGTGTTTGTGCTTGGACCAGCTCATCACCTGTACCTAGACTGCTGCGCTTTGACGGCGTGCAAAGTGTACGAAACGCCGCTCGGAGATCTGCCGATCTGCACGGAAACCGTAGCGGCTCTGGATGGTACCAGCGAATTTGAGAAAATGACTATCGCGGACGACGAAGACGAGCACAGTTTGGAAATGCACATGCCATTCATTTACAAGAAGATGTCTATTCACAAGGATGGAATCAGGCCTATTATTCCTATTCTTGTGGGCGCTATCGACACCCACACCGAGAACCTGTACGGACTGCTGCTGGAGAAGTACTTCTCAGACCCCAAGAACGCATTTGTTATCTCGTCCGATTTCTGTCATTGGGGCCGGCGGTTTTCATACACTGGATATGCGTCCAGCCCAGAGGTCTACGACTCCTACCGGTCGCTCGGAACGGCAACCTATGACCCTAAAGTGCCCATTTTCAAGGGCATACAGTACCTGGACTCGAAGGCGCTGGAAGTCATATCACTGGTCAGTCACCCGCTGTGGGCAGAGTACCTGAACGCCACCCGCAACACTATCTGCGGGAGACATCCCATAAGCATTCTTATTGTGGCCATGCAGCACGCAGAGGTTGGGCCCATCAAATGGCTACATTACGCACAGTCTAGCGAAGTTCGCTCTATCAACGAGTCGTCAGTGTCATATGTTGCAGGGTTCACGCGCTACAGTGACAACAAGAAACCCAGCTCGGAGTCTATAGTCGAGCCCATCGCTTCAGCCGGTCCGGAATGATGGACATAAGGAGTTCCAAAGGCAAATCCGGTTTCACATCTCGGAAAGGATTGTACGCGTCGGCATCACGCATTTGCGTCATGGTTGTAGAGATCAGCAGATGCACGCGTACCAGGTTTTCCCACGCGTACTTTCGTATCTCAGGCGGGATCTCTCGCATTGAAGTGGCCAGTCCCTGGCCGTTGAGCACCAATTCGCCGCTGTTCAGCGACGCTGACTCGTGCAAGGGATTAGTGCCGACGAGTATCTCACCGCGTATCTGTTTGAACATGTTTGTGTACTCATCCATTGTCATGTTGTAGTTAATTGATTTACGTTCTGTTTTGTGGTGTGCTCGTGCCGCGCATGTGTATATGATAATTTCTGCTTCTGATAGGCCGAGCAGCGTGTCTTCGAGGCTAGGCATAACGAGCGCGTCCAGTGGTAAAATCAGGTCGGCTGTCGGCAGCTCTGCCTTGAACGTAGGGAACCAGTAGCTGACGAACTGGCGCGGATCGCACGACGAGTGGTATACAGACTGCAGCAGGATCTGTACCTTGGGCGTCTTGACGATCTCGTCAAGAGCGTGTATCCACTTTTCGCTATTCTCTGCAGGCGCATGCAGCGCCAGAGTTTCTTTGCATATACGCCAGAACTGTTCGATTGAGGACGCCGGCGTCACCAGAAGCGTACGCTGCGAAAAACGAGAGTAGACGCGCTTCTCGAGGTGGAGACTAATGCTGAGTACAGACGTAGCGCCAACCACTGCTACGGGCACCTTCGACGAGCGCGCCATGTCCAGGAGATTGTAGAGCAGCGACTGTTTATTCCGCCGCGCAAAGGACTCAACATCGTCAATAATAATGAAGATCGGGAGCACAGAGTCCGGGTCAGGTGAGGCGATGAGCGTCCGGTACAGCTCCTCTAGCGACAGTGCGAATGAAGACTTGTCTGGGGGTTCGAGGTTGTTCTGTGCGCGGTAGAACCGCATTAGCTGGTCACAAATGCTCTGAAATGCCGATTGGTCTTCCTGAAAGGCACAGCCAGTGACGCGCACGGTCACGAACTTGTCCGGGAATTGATTAGAGAGCTGATCCAGAGCCGCGTCGATCAACGTAGACTTGCCTGACCCCCGCTGGCCAGCGACGAACAGGGAGTCGCCTTTTCTGCTGAGCAGTACCTGTTCAAGCATGTCGTACACGACCTCAAATTGCGGTTCGAGGCCTACCAGTTTCGGGCGCGGTACCATGACTGCGTGCGGGCGCTGGTTGTAGTAGTCATTCGAGTCGAGAGTACAAAGGTCGGTGGGTTGTATTAGGGAAGAAAGTTACCCGGATTTGAGCAATCTGCAAATGACAGTGTCGTGAACTTGGCCGTACCTGGCTGGATCGAAAGTGACGCAGCAGAAAACAAGGAACTCGCGATAAGAATGACTAATACTGTCTACGAATTGAGCGATGAGGTGAAGGAGACTATTGAGTCTGCAAAGTACCTGCATTTGGGTACGAGCTTTGAGGATGAGCCGCACGTGTCGCTGATGAACTACCTGCTAGTGGATGGCGTGAGCGGGGCTCCGTACGTGAGCAGCCCATCTATTGTAATTGTTACGCAAAAGGGTAGCAAAAAGTACTCGAACATGGTGAAGAATCCCAAAGTTTCTCTACTGATCCATGACTGGACGAGTGCGACCTCTATGGCGGAATCAGGCAGTCTGGAGCAGATTCTCCAAGCGATAAACCGCAACGAACGTGGATCTGTGTCGGTGACATTGAGCGGAACTGCGAGTATTATTGAAGAACCCGCTGAGCGCGAATTCTTCCTGAAGAAAGTTACCGAGCACAGCACGGACGATTCACGTAAGTTCGTGTGCGGCGACGTTGCGGTGGTGGTCATAAGCATAACCGGGGAGAGAGTGAGTTCGTAGAACGTACGCGAGCACGCAGTTACACAGGTACACAGGTACACAGCGTCAGGCATATTTTGTTTAATCGTCATCGTAGTCGCTAGTAGGCTGTTCTATGAAACTGTCTAGCTTGTGCAGTTGTCTCATGATACCGGTCATGAATCCGCGGAGCTCGTAGACCTCCATGCGGCCTAGGTTGTCGAGCTGGATGTAGGAGCTTGTGAGTTGGCCCATTCCTTCGCGTGCTTTGCTCTGGCGGATTTCCTTGATATCCTGTAGGAGCGCTCTGATTGTGTGCGGTTCACTAGATATGTCGTCTGCGGCCTCGTTGAGCAGCAGCTCGCTGGTCTCGATCCAGTGCTCAGGAAGTTCCGAGAATCTGTTCCTATTGACCTGTTCCTGTTCGTAGATGTGCCGCAGGTTTTCTATATCCAACCACGCGGGTGCGACGACCGAGCATTTGCCGTGTCGTTTGAGCAGCAGCGCGAGCCATAGCGGCACTTCCTGTCGCACCAGTGGCCGTAACGCAGGCATCGACCGCCCGATCAGCGTGATGCTTTCCATTGACTGCCGCGGGACGATGCTCACAAGCTGTTCCTCGGCCAAGTACGACACCACCGCTGCACTGTGCTCCATTTTTCGTGGTGTTATATATACGTGTAGTGTAGTTAGATGTAACAGGCTTTTTGGATATCCCCCACTAGATTGACTAGTGGGTGTAGCTATAGCCCTCTGTGTGAAATTTCGACATCTTGGGACACTTCAACTTCTGTCTACTCCATCCACCAAAATGCTTAGACTACAACGATTTGTACGCTACAACTCCACTATTGCACAGGGCACTGTATTAAAAGGCATAAACCTCAAGAAGAATGGTGCGGACCCACTAGCAAAACCAGATAATGAGTACCCGGACTGGCTGTGGACGCTACTTGACCCTGAGGCGCAGAAACAACGACTCGCTCAAGATCCGGAAAAAATGGCGAGAAAGGAATGGAGAGCCAAAAACCGCAAAAATATACGCACAGCTAACTTCCTAAAGAGCATGTCATAACGACTACTTACTAAGTGGCTTTTGTCCGTACCCGAGACTCAGCCCAATCACATTCGGCTCCCCGCGCGCCTCGCTTGTAGATAGATAATGAAACAGACTCGTCATGTGTCCCCGCGTAATCCTCGTGAAATTAGAAAACATAACTTGCAGATAATAGAATCCTAGAAATTCAGAAACGTGCCGAATATTACCGCCCCATCCCAGAGGCAGCAACCAGTGCGCCTCGTTTATGTCGATCAGCCCACATTCCTTCATCGCATGTAAATAATCCTCGCTCGTGTCAACAGACAGCCCAACTTCTTCCAACCCGCTCTTTAGCATAGTCATAGCTTCTTGCACCATCTCATTTTTCGGTTCTGGCATAATCTGCAGGTTTAATCCGATCAGCTCCACGTATCCGCCGGGCTTGAGCACCCGGTACACCTCTTTCATGAACCGTCCTATGTCCTTCGTCCGCAGCAGGTACCATATGCTCTTAGAAGTGATCACATCAAAGAAATCGTCAGGGAAAGGCAGTGCGCAAAGGTCCGCTGTGTATAGATGCTGGTAGTTCGTCGGCCCATATAAGCCCCCGAGCTCTTCGGCGTCCTGTGAAAGCTCGGATTCTCGCGCTGCCGAATTCGTCGTAGTGCTCGTTGCCAGTGTCTCTCCTGAGATTGTATTAGCCACTCCTTGTTCTGCTGAGACAAAACTGCTGCTTGAGGTGTCACCTGACGATACAGAAGGACGGTTTGACCGCGCCTGCTGAAACTGCAATCCAAAAATGAGCAGACTAGGGTGGTCTAAGGCAATCTGCCAAGTCCATTGCGCAGAAACAAGGCCTTGGATATCTAATACATGTCTGGCTTTGCCACCTTTAGGGACAAGTGTGATATCGTCCTTGGCTGGCGAGAACAGATGCTGTCCATTGAAGAAGTACCGCAGTGCAGTCATAAGCCACAAATCAGTCATCTCAGAGTCCAGCGATTTTCCCAGGAACGTATGTGTGTGCTGCAGCCAGGCTTCTTTGCGTATCTGCCCATAAGTGACAGCGTCAGACACCAATGTGTTCTCCTCGAACCGCAGGAAACTCTCCCACATCTGCTGGCGCTGTTCTGACGAGATCCGTTCTAGCGAGTAGTCGCTTGTAGGGTTCGAGTCGAAGGATGAGGCATCTTCAGATACGATCGAATTAAATGTGGGCACGCGCACCGTTGGTTTCAGGTCATCTAGCGACCGCCGCGACTTGCGCGATTGTGAGTAGCGGCCTGAGACACCCGAAGTAATAGAGGACGGCCGCGATGGCGTGCGCTGCGGCGCATAGACTCCCGCGAGACCCGATCGAATGCTGCCAGAACCCCGTGAGTCTACGGGCATCAGTATATTGTCCTCCCTAATAGCCGGGTTCGAGTCTCTGCGATGTGGGTTCGGAGCATTGGAGTTGCTGCCGGTGGCCATGCTGATTGACATCTTCGCAGGGCGGCTGTCTTCTGTGAAGGGTGTAATCTTGTATGAGGGGTCATTTCGTGGTGTAGATGCCGGTGGCTTTGTTGAATGGCTTGTGTCCAGCGGTCCGATGGCGGAGTTCTTGCGCGGTGCGGGCCCGCGCTGCTCGCTGGGGCCTGAAGCACGTTCAGTACCATGTTCCTTCTTGTCTGCCTGATCCTGCTGTTTGTGGAACCAGCTCAGTCCACGTATGGACTTCGAAGGCAGGTTGGTGTCTCTAGGCATGATCGATCAGTATTTGCTAGCCGTTCACAATGTAGCAGTAGCAGCGCAAATCCGTTACACGCAGCGAATCAATAATGCTAGACACCGCACTGGCAAGTTAGAAAGGTGTATCTGGCAGACAGGCTGCGGAGGTGGGGGGCCGTTCAGCGGTATCGGCCAATAGTGTTTCGCTAATCTGGAATAAGGTTTATGGACTATCGACTAGAAGTGGGTCATAGATAGTATTGCAAGCCAGTGTGTTGAGTCTGGTTTGAAAATCATGCAGAAAGAAGGTTGCAAAAATTAAGGAATGTGTTGAACGTCGTTAAAAAGGAAGAATATGATGTGAGTGAGGGGCGTGAGGGGCAGCGGCCGTCATGTGATGGTCGTCTGCTGGCCTATGAGAAGCGCAGTTCTAGGTCTAGGCGTCCACGGTTCCCGTCGGCAGTGCAGATATGCCGTCGAACAGATCGAAAATAGCAGTCCTATCAAAATAGTTGTTGTGCACGATGTTGATCAAGCACCACGACTCGGCAATGGTTTCTATTAGCGCTCGTGCGGGCGACGAGACAGGATAGCATTTGGCCCACTCGCCGGTCAGCCTGTATGCCTCGTCCTTCCACGCCATGAACGAGGTCGATTCTACTATCGTCGGCTGAACGACCTCTTTTCCAGGGAATATACCCCACGTAACAGCAGTAGGGCCGTCATCTACGGAATTCGTTCGGAGATCTCCATTACTGTTCACACAGTAGTATGTGACAACGTCGCTTTGCCTGCTGTTCACTTGATTGACTCGAGCTATCAGTTGGTCCACGACGTCTGCAGGGAGGAGCAGCTCAAGGTATGCCTTCTGGTACACGTAACCGTTCTTGGGGCCCCACCCGTGCACTGGGTCACTAGACGGAACACCATTGATCGCAGGCTGACAGTTGATCGTCAACAGTCCTCTCTGGTCAAGTTCGATAAGCCGGTCCTGGATGCAGTTGACTTCTGGTGAAATAGGCGAATCTGACCACGGCAGAGCTGAAAGTTCGCCCTTGACGTACTTCACAAACAACGCACTGATGTCGCCGATGGTCTTGGGCTCGCCCCACAGCTGCGCCGCCTTCTGAGACGTCACTAGACGGAAAGCCACACCGTTTATGTCCAGATCACCATAGGCGGGTGACCTTGAATCACCCCATCTACCGTTTGGAAACTCGTCCCAGTCTTGTGTTCGCGCAATGTAAGACAGTTTCCTATTCTTCCAGAAAATAGGGCGGACATTTTCGCTGCGGCGGTTACGGGCCAAAGACTGGCGCCAGGGCAGCGGGTTGACAGCGTCGACTTCTGGAGTGATACCGAGGCGATCGAGGATCATGCAAGTAGCTTTTTCGAGGTTCATAGTGTAGAAATGTAAATGTGTGATCCCCGCAGCCAGTATTTTGCGGCACATGTCAGCGACCAGGTCGGCACCGATATCTCTGACCTTGGCATCATCGTCTTTATGTGGTTCTATAGCCTGCATGAAATAATCCGGAACCACTACCTTGCACCAGGTCGCACGGCGTATGAAGGCGGCGTATGTAGAGATTGGCATGATGCCAGGGATAATGGGGACAGTAATGCCGGCGGCTCGGCATTCCTGCACCCACACAAGGAACCTGTCAACGTCGTAGAACATCTGAGTAATTATAAATGTTGCGCCGGCGTCTACTTTTTCTTTTAAATGTTGCATGAGCAGACCTGAGTCGTCCTGCTCATCGTGGCCTTCCGGGTATCCGGCAACTCCGATATCGAAATGGTCGCCAAAACGTGATCGTATATGTCTGACAAGATCGACAGCGTAAGTGAAATGGTCTTCGCCGTCCTTCATATCGTCTTCGTCGGGCTTGTCGCCTCTGAGCGCAAGGATATTGTTGCAGCCGGACTCATATGCAGCGTCGAGGGCCTCATCGACCCTTTCGGCAGGCATCCGCGTGCAGGTCAAGTGCATGCATGTTTCGAGGCCATAGATGGACTGTGCAGTTGCGACCATTTCGGGTGTTAAATGGGAGCCGCTGGAGCCCCCTGCGTTCCATGTGATATCGATAAACTGCGGGCCGAGGAGGTACATGCGGTCCATGCGGTCGTACAGGTTGTGTAGACCCTGCGACGTTTTGGGCACGAAGTACTCGAACGAGTACGACGGTTTCGAAGCCGTTTCAAGCTTCTGGGTGATTTTCATTCAATTAAGTGAAAAAAATAAACAAACAACCACGCTAAAAGTTCAAACGGTACAGTTGTACGGGGGTAATCGTCAAAGTATCACTTTGGGCTAAAAAGGCATATATCCCAGGTAAAAGCTTTGATTGTGCGGCTGTTAAGGTTTACAAGGAGGAGAAAAACCAGAATTTCGTGTCTAAGCTTCTCAGAAATGTCTTCATACAAAAGCGATCTAATCAAAACTGCCATTGACGGCGGTATGCTGTACTTCGGCGAGTTTACGCTGAAGTCCGGTCGTATATCTCCCTACTTCTTCAACGCCGGTAAGTTCAATACCGGCGCACATTTGTCGGCGCTGGCCACGGCCTACGCTAGAACAATTATAGATAGCGGCATCGAGTTCGACGTGCTATTCGGCCCCGCGTACAAAGGCATCCCGCTCGCAAGCACTACTGCACTCAAACTGGCAGAGCTCGCACCCGAAAAGTACGGTAACGTTGGTTATGCTTTCAACAGAAAGGAAGCCAAAGACCACGGTGAAGGTGGTGTGCTGGTGGGCCATTCAATGCAGGACAAGCGTGTTCTGCTCATAGACGACGTAATGACTTCAGGAAAGGCAGTGCGAGAATCCACCCCAATAATATCCAGCGAAGGTGGCTCGATAGTGGGCATTGTGCTGATCTTGGACCGCATGGAGAGGATCAAGGACGAGCCTAGCCCTTCGACGATCCAAGCGCTCAGCGCAGAGTACAACATCCCGATCAAATGTATCCTCACTGTCGACGATTTCTTGGTGGAAGGCGCGGACATGATCCCGGAGCAGTACAAGGCCGCGATTGACGAGTACCGCACTAAGTATAAACCCGTGGACAGCGCATGAAGCTGATTACACAGCGCTGTGGCGCCTATCGCTTCTTGTATAGACACGGTTTAAGCAGCCATTTGCCTTCCGGAGCAGTCTCGCGTTTCTTTTGAAGGTTAACGTAGGCTTCAGGATCCGTGAATTTCAGTTTAGGAGCGCCTCTGCGCTCGTCTCTTGGAATAGGTTTAGTGAACTGAAATATGATAAAATGAGTATTTGAATCATCTGTATCAATATGTTTAAACCCAATGGCTTTCAGAGCGTCCACAAACTGGGCGCCAT
Organism: Tortispora mauiana; assembly: GCA_030570615.1. Lineage (NCBI taxonomy): Eukaryota > Fungi > Ascomycota > Trigonopsidomycetes > Trigonopsidales > Trigonopsidaceae > Tortispora > Tortispora mauiana. The sequence goes on from JAJLWG010000024.1 coordinate 42,507, forward strand.
CGGCGTCTGTAAAGCGCGACTTGATTTCGGCGATCCACAGGAATCCGCGTTGCTTGAGGATTCGCCAGGCCTCTGTAATGAAGTCCAGGAAGTTCGTGCCCATCAGTGAGAGACAGAAAATGACAACATGCGCCTCCTTGTCGGCTAGCGGTGTCTTAGAGGCGTCTGAAACGGTGACATATTTGTTAGTCTTTTGAAGATCAAAGGAATGGATCAGGAACTTCTTTGAGTACGGTGGACGGTCTAGGCTCGACGCAATAGTTGCGTCGCCACAGCCCATGTCGGCAATGACAGTTTTGCCGCCAGAATGCGGCAGTTGTCTTGCCTTGAACATATCCTGCAGTTTCTCGATAAATATATCGACGGGGTTCTGAGGCCAGTGCTCTACCTGCTTGCGGAACCCTTCATGGTACCTGTCGTACATTTCTGGATCTTCTTTCAGAAGTTCCATGGCTTTTTCAGATGAGCAAGTGTACAGTTGCTCGTTGATCCACCTGAACCGTGCTCCTGAGAGCTTTGCGGCCATTTTCTCTTGCAGCGGTGTCAATTTGGGGGTCTCTTTCTTTGTTAAATTTTTCGATTCCTCTACGACGGTTTTTCTCTCGACTGGCGCAGTCTTCACGGGTTTGTCTTCGGCATTCTTTCTTTTCTTTTTTGGTTTGCTAATTTTGCTGTCTTTCTTTTTCTTTTTGAGTTCGGGCTGGACGCTCTTGGACACGTTCCATCCTTCAATATCAAACAGTGTGTTCATGGTGTCGGTAGGGAGAGGGTCGCAGTGGCACAGGCTACTACCAGTGACAGCTAGATCAATGTCAATGTACGCAACTTGAATAATAAATATTAGATAAATATAAAGACAGGTCCAAAAAAGCTCGTAAGAAATTACTACCGCTTTTTCTTCTTTCATTAACTTAAACTTCGACTGCAACATGAATGAGATCACATGTCTCGTATTCGACACCTACGGCACGCTCATCGACTGGGAAACGGGCATCTACGAAGCGCTCAGACCACTGATTGAGAGACGCTCCTCTATACCTCGCGAAGATGTACTGACGACATTCGCTCGACTCGAGTCGTACCAGCAGAAGCGAACACCACAGATGGTGTACTCACAGCTGCTGTCTGTTGTATATCGCATGCTCGCCGATGAGTGGAACGTGCCGGTGACCAGTATAGAAGCGAACACTTTTGGTGCCTCGGTTCCTGACTGGCCCGCATTTCTAGACTCTGCGCGCGCTCTCAGGACCTTGAAAGAGAAATTCCGGCTCGTCGTTCTGTCGAACGTGGACCGCGTGTCTTTCCGCGCAAGTGAAGCACGGCTCGGTATCGAATTTGACGACGTCATAACTGCGCAGGACGTTGGCTCCTACAAACCCGATCGCAGAAACTTCCATTTCATGCTCAACTACCTCAAACAGACGCACGGGATCTACCCTGCGCAGATTCTTCATGTCGCACAGAGCCTTTACCACGACCACATCCCGGCCAAGGAGGTAGGTCTCAAGACCGTCTGGATAAACCGCCGCTATGATGACCCTGGCTGGGGCGCTACACCTGAAGTGCACAAAATGCCCGCTTACGACTTGGTTTTCAATTCAATGGCCGATTTTGCAGACAGCATCTCAAAACTCTAATGTGACACAACACCAACCCGCATAGGCCGCACATAGGCCACATTACACTTACCTCTTCTCTTCTTCTGATCAGAGAGACCTCTCAAACACTCCCCCCACATTTTAATGTTAATACAATATAAACCCCTTCAGCGAACCGCATACTATGTACAATTCACTAGACTGTTTTCACGCACCTACAACACCCCAAAAGACCGTACTCGTGACCTTATCACTACCGTGCTCCAATCGTCGGCTACAAAGCGCGATGCCAAACAGTACCTGCAGCGATTCAGCAGCGACGACAAAGAGAACGCTCAATTGAGCACCGCATTAGAAGTCGAACATGCAAAAGCTCCAGCGTTTTTTTCGCCCCAGGAAATAAAGGCGTTCGCTAACGAACTTAACCCGGGCTTTCGTTCGGCTATTTTCAAGGTCCGCAATTTCGACCAGCACCACCCCAAAACACTGCAGCTGCTAGCTGCCACACTGCTCAAGCTTAATACACTCGGTCTCAGATCAATTCTTGTCGTAGACGCAGATGCAGAGTTCGTCAACAGCTTCATCAGCAACTCCACAAGCCGACACAGGTTCCGCTTGCTCGACGGTATATTCGACGAGACTGATCACCTAGACCTGCCACCAGTTTCCCCTGCACCAGTCTCCTTCGATCCGGTGTCACTTATTCCGCTAGAAGTCGCACTCCCCAAAAGACTTATACACCCGCTCGCACGCGACGCCATCCCCGTCGTCACCAATGCTGTGTACTCGCCTACACTCAACGTATCTGTCAGATCTGATCTCAACTCCATTGTCCTGGCGCTCGCCAAAATGCTCACAAAGTATCACATACCCGTCGACAAGACCATCTTCGTCGAACCGCTCGGTGGAGTACCGTCCTCTGAAAGAAACCTCGGTGCTCATTTTTTTATCAACCTTCTACAGGAGTACGACGAGATCATCAGTGATCTCATGGCTTTGGCAGGCTCTAAAATATCACCGGACGACATAAATATACATATAGAAAACGTAAAGGCGATGTTCGCAGTCCTCTCAGTCCTCCCTACAACATCAACTGGTATCATTACCACCCCGGAAATAGCCATCGGCAACTCTACTCGGAACCCGGTTGTCTATAATCTGCTTACCGACAGGCCCATAGCTTCTCCTTCCCTGCCTCTGGACAACACACGCACGCCTACGCTCAACACCACAATCCTGCGACGCGGTATGCCCCTCAAGATCATCCGAGCTGACTATAACTCAGGCTTTTCGCTTCGAAAATGCAATGAAATCGATCTAGATCTCCTTATCAAAATGCTCGAGGACTCTTTTGGAAAGAAACTCGACGTAGAGTCTTATCTCAGCAGAGTCGACAACAATGTTGCGGCTATTATACTGGCGATCGACTCAGACAAGACGTATGCAGGCGGTGCGATTATCACATACGAGAAGGCAAGCTCGTCGGGCAAAATAGTGCCATACTTAGACAAAATAGGCGTAGCCAAGTCCGCACAGGGATCAACCGGCGTGGCAGATATCGTCTTTAAAGCAATGGTCCTTAGATTGTTTCCGGACGAGGTCATATGGAGATCAAGAAAGACAAATCCAGTCAACAAATGGTATTTCGAACGATGCAAAGGATCGTACAAGATTCCCGATTCAAATTGGTGCGTCTTTTGGGCTGGCCGCAAAGCTTCCGCCTCCTTCCAGGATTATGTTGAGATTTGCTCCAGTATTCCCCCTTCGTTCTTCTCTTAGAACTCGAAATTTAGCAGCCAGTCGAGGTCGTTCGACTCAACAAATTGTGGATATTCTGGATTTAAAATATCCGGGTTGGACAGAATATCATCTGAACCTCCTAGAACTTCGCTGGACCCCAGAGGCGGCTCCAGGGAGGTGTTTGATTTCACTGAATTCAGCAATCCCTTGATCTCAGACAGGAGATTATTCATAGGCTCATACAGTCTGTATATTGCATAATAATGCTGGCTGTAGATGCTGAAATCACCCATTGTGTGATCCCACGCTGAAACTAGTCGATTCAGAGATTCAGATTCGTTGAAACTGATTACCCACTCCGCACACGCGCGAAGCAGCAGAGATGAAGAAAGAAACAGCGCGTGCATAACGTTATGCGTGTGGATCGGAACAAGTAACCAGACGTGCAGAGACTTGCGTGCAAACATACTGGACACGTATTCGAGCGTTTTTGTCGCGGTAATCGAACCTGTATGTATACATGTGTTGAACATATAGTCTTCCAGACACTTATCTGGGTCAACCTCATCAAAAGAAAGCAATAAGATATGAAATATAGCAGCTTGCACAGACAGGATGTTCGAGTAGAGCGTGCTGAGCCGCGAATAGCAAGCATCACTTGATGCGGACTTGTCTTCCATGGCACTTTTGAGCTCCGGTATGAGTTCAGAATCTATAAATCTAGCAGTATTCTGATAATGTGCCCAAAGGTGTTCGCGACTGGGCCGCACATCAATTTTTAGCAGGTCTTGGATAGCCTGTCGCTTGATTGCGGTAGCCGAGTATTGGACATTCATGAACTTGAGAATTTCGAGTTCCTGACGCAGCCTGCTGTCCTTGAACGACACCGGGACGTTCGCAGGATCAGGGTCAGGTAGAATTACAGAGTATGTTCCCGGTGTGAAACAAGGCTGACGACCTAGATTGAGCGCCAGTACTGAATCGTAATAGTACATATAGTAAAAGATTTTTCTCCAGAGGTATATGACGTTTGGAGAAATCTTGAATTGTGGAGCAGGCTCCTGATCGATACCAATTGATCTCGATATTTCTACTGCTAGTCCAAATATGACGGCGCCGTCTGAGCCGTCAGCACCATCACCTTCTTCTGGCGAAGCACGCATGTCGAACCAAAGGAGTAGGAGACATTGAACAGTGGTGATCTCGGACTTGCGCAAAAAGTCGTAAGCGGACAAGCAGCACCTGGCCGCGAACAAGTATTCGGTGCCGAGTCCTACCGCGGTAGCTTTCATATTGCTGTAGGTGTGCGGAAGAGTGTTGGTGCCTACGCCCATTTCCGGCGTCCAGTCGAAGGGTAGAGAGAGCCTGCCAAGTCTGAGGACGAGGAAATACAGCGCAACAAAGCCAAAGTCGTTTGGATGGAGACGTTTTGCAGCAGAACTGAACGAAGATACAATCTCGAGGGTCGCGGACGAGCGTCTTCTGAAAGATATCTCGTCGAGCAGAGGGATCAAAGGGTACACAGCGATAAAGAAACGGTCTATAAGCATGTTAGATACCGTGGAGGTGGGAAAACACTTCATGATACTATTGAGGACGTCGTGTGAAGATGAGGACCCCATTAAATGAAGCGGAGAGGGCAAGTGAGACTTGAAGTAGCGGACAGCTGGGTCAGGGAAACTGCCAGTGGACTCATCTGGGTCAAGGAAGTCTAATAGCGACGTCTTAAAGGACCCGAATGCCCTATTAACTGGTTTTTGAATGAATCGATCATAATATATAAGGCCCTTGCAGCTGGTTATGCCCAGATACAGTACGCGCGAGTTCTTGATAGCGAATATGCCTGGAGAGCGTAGGACCACACCGTTAGCAGATCCAGACGCGGGTTGCTGGCCGTTCAATTCCGTTGTCTGACCCGACTCACTGAGAAGTCTTTTAAGTCTTTGATTTTCTGCTATGAGATCCTTGATTTCGCCTAGATCCAGTTCCCAGGGTTGCCTTTCGTACACACAGGCTGATTCAGCGCTAACGGCCTTGCATGCGCTACACACGGGGCGTGCTTTATCGCATTTGAGCTTGCGCATACGGCACAGACGACATGCGGAGGGCACGCGGTTTCGTCGTCGAAGACGCGCACTGGTGGTAGCATCCATTAGCTGCGCGGTAAGATGCCGAATCCCAGTTGTTTTGTTTGGCTGGAATGTGTCTGGTAAAAGAAATCAGACACGGTACTCGGAGATAACGGGCAACAGAGCTTACCAATACACCTGATTGGCTGGATGTTGGGACTTCGGTCAATTAGGTTCGCGATCAAGTTAACTTGATCTGGGCTTCTACGATACCAGAGAACCAACTGTTAGCAGACCACCGCCGCAGTTTGAAAAGAAGAGCAGCTGCAATGGAAGGGTCGTGGATCGATCTAAATGATGGGTCAGAGTACTCGAGCGATAGCACGTACAATATGAAAGATGTAGAGGGCGACAACGCTGACTTGAAGGCGTCGTTTGAGTCAATTATACGACGGATCAACACTGAACGTACAAGCAACCGGTCAAACTCATCAGGTAGCCTGTCGAGAGCATCTACAGGGTCGCGGTCACCATCAGCAAAGCTAGATGACGACGATTTACGTATGCGGCTCCGCAGACGACGACGAATACGCAGTGCGCGCAACAGAAGGCTGGCGGCAACTAGTAATGACACCTACGCAAGGCTCTCCTACATGGCCGGGATAGCCATCATCGCCAGCCTGTCTTTTTCTGCAGGCTACGCGCTTGGAAGAGCTAAAGACTAGCATGCAACAAACTGCGACAAGCACCGCAACACAGTACAGTAACAGTAATGACTATTATAGGACGTTCTTGGTAACTGAACTACGTAGCGTCTCGATGGCTTCCTTTGCGTCTGGCGCTTTGAATACAGACGTGCCAGCGACTATTACGTTCGCGCCCGCAGTCGTGGCCAGGTCGACAGTGTCGGGGGCGAGCCCGCCGTCGACCTGTATGTCGACGTCCGGAAACTTCTGGCGCAGTTCCTTGACTTTCGGCATGCACTCGGGCATGAACTTCTGGCCGCCAAATCCGGGCTCTACAGTCATCACTAAAATCATATCGAGCTTTTCGGCGAACTCGTACACGGCAGAAGCGGGCGTTTTAGGCTTGATCGCGCACGCCGCACGCATGCCCTTCGATTTGATATAGTCAACGAGCTCCGAAGGGTTCTCAGTAGCCTCAACGTGGAACGTGTACTGATCGGCGCCCGCTTTGGCAAAATCGTCAACCCACTGTTTCGGGTTAGATACCATAATGTGGCAGTCAAAGAACGTTTCGCCTTTCGGAATAGCTTTCCGCAAACATTGCACTATAGGGGCACCCATAGTGATGTTAGGCACGAAATGGCCATCCATTATATCAATGTGCAGCCAGTCTGCGCCCGACGCAATAATGTGTTTACAGTCGCGCTCCAAATTGGCAAAATCGCTCGATAAAATCGACGGCGCAATTTTGGCGTGCAATCCATGTCCGCCGCACATCGTTTCTCTATTAGTTGTCGTTTTCTAAATGCCAAACCTAATCCACAGATCATGTACAGGACAGAACTTCTGCAAAGCAGTCATTCATGACACCAGCTACTTAGCTCGTATAACTGCCGCTTAGATGCCGACCCATTCTTCTGAATAGACCATGCTCTAGTGGCGTGAAGTAGGCGTACCCGGGCGGGGCCTCGACGATCTTCACGTTCTTCAGCCTCACCTGTCCTTCCAGGATACTCTCAAAACCGTCGTTGCAGCCCACAGCGCCCACAATTAGCACGATATCCTTAGTTTTGTCTGCATGCTGATTTGCATGTACACAAAACACCTCCTTATACCAACAGATAACGTTCTTCCTGCCTAGTAGCCCATCGCTGGATACCCCTCCGCGCATAAAGTCTTTCTCGAGACTACTACACGACTTCTTCTGCTCTTTGCTGCCGACAACGTAGGCCGGAGCCATCTGACCGCACGAGTTCATGCAAACTACCAGGGAAAAGACATCTGTCAACGCCTCACATTCTTCTCTGCACCGGGCGCGCAGGACAGCGCCCGAGCTGCTCGTGCCACACACAAAGTCTCCGACGCTGTACAAGTTCTCTCTCGGAACAGTTGAGATTGCCTGTGTGAGCTCTGAGCAGTAAATTACCACGTCTATAGTCGCAAGACACGTCTCTATGCGGACAGTCGCGTTTCTCTGCCGGTGCTCTGCCTCCTTCCGCTCTAGTGGCGCCACCGATGCGCTGTCTTTGAACACAATGCGCTTTCCAACGCCCATGAGAAACGGGCACGCCTTTAATATTTGCCTACGCTGCCATCCAGAAATAGATACAGACATACTGGACGTTTGTTCTAGCTGCAATTCGCTTGAACGTACCGCTCTGTATGCTGTACGATCTTCACATGTCAAACCTTATTTCTGATTTTGATCCCAATACGGCAATTACTCTAGCCTCCCCTCTCACCACTTGCACCAACTTTTCAAACATGGAGCGAGCCCGACACCGCCGCAATTTGAAGGTCGCAGGAATTGGCACGATTGTAGGAGCGGCTGTAGTTGCTACAAGCCTGGCAGCTCTTGCTTACTCTGGCTACAAGTTGTGGACGTCCAAAAGTGGCGACCAGCAGCCCCCATCAGGCACAGATAAGCCGAAACCGAAGCCGAAATCAAAACCAAAACAGGCCTCTAACTTGAAGAAAAAGGCAATAGTTGTAGTAAACCCTACGGCTAACGATTCAGGCGATCTTGACGCTTTGCTGGACAACGTAATCAGAGACAAGAATCTCGTGATCGTCTTCAAATCGGTCAAACCTGAATCAACGCCCGAGCCTGGATCCGCCGCTGCCTCAATCGACTCAACCGGCTCAGCTACTCCGGACATGTTCCGGCTGTACAGCCCGCTCGTCCATTCCCTTTCTCAAATTATACCGTGCGATTCCTACGAAGGTATGACGCATGTAATCCGACACATGGGCCCCGAGTTCGACTCCGTCTTGCTCCCCAGAGACCTCACCGATCTCTATGATTCTGTCCAGCCGTTCGTGAAATCGTTGTCCTACATCTCTACGGACACTGTCAGTTCTCTATTCTGATCTTTATGCAATATATCATATCATTCATCACTCTTCCTTGTTCATATAGGTTTTTTTTTGTACACGCACACTTCACCAGAGCTCGCACGGCTCCCACGCCTGCCTCTCTCTTGTCGCCCAGTAGCCGTCCTTACCTCGTTTAGGCGTAAACAGCGCCTCGTTGCTCACCCACGTCATGCTCGTTTTCTCAAACCATTTGCTCATGAACGTACCCTGGCCTTCAGGGTACAGTTTACGGCGTTCGCGTTGTTTCTCTTCGACTTTGTCTTTCCACATCTGCGCAGCGTCGACCTCTCCTTGCTCCCACAATCTCTGGTCAGGCCGTAAACGCGAATCGGTAGGCGCCATATGACCGTCTTCGATCTCGGTTATCTCGTTCAATTGTGCTGCAAACTCAGTAAACCCGTAGTGGTGAACAGGGTCTTCAACAATATTACCGACATGCCAAACTTCAAAATGGCTCTCATTCTTAAGCTTGCTTTTCACTGTTCGCAACTCTCGTAACTTCTCAGGATCACCATCCTGTGGATCAGTTGTGCAAATCAGGTCTTTAATGGGCTTTCCATCAACTGTAGCTAGTTCCAGTCCTTCAACCCAACTGCCGGTAAGTGTGAGATTATATGCATGACGTTTTCTATCTGAACCTGTAGCCATAACTCGCTCTGTTCTCCCACTAAAAATTCCTCCTGACTTAAACTGAATCACAACAGTGCTACCATCAGAACCATGAATAGTAAAACTGCCTTGCGGTTCTAGGTATTTCTCTCCAGCAACCAAGTTTCTCAACATATTGGTCGGCATGTTCCACTTATACATTGTGTTACCACCAGGGCCCCGTATATTCAAAAGAACAATGCCTCCAGTCATTACTTCCACGCTCTTACCCCAAAATTTCTGATCGGGACGCTGCGCTTGCTGAAAGGTCCAACTCCGCGACTCGGAGTACGTGGCCATAATTGGCGGGCGATGCGATATTTTCTCAGCGATGAGCCGGAATCCCATGTCTTCCCTGACAAGTTCAAACGTTTCACCAAGCAAAGGGTTGTAAGGTTTCCTATTGGATCTCACTCTCTCCCTGTTGTTAGAGCCCATAGATATAGCGAATGCAGCCACTAGGAAAATCTGCTCGCCGTGTTCATTGGTTACGGCTGCAGCTTCGTCCAGTAAGTGACAGTACTCCATAGCCTCAGAATAACGTTGCAACAACCCAATGGGTTCATTTGATGAGACAGGCATAGAGATAGACGTAACGTCTTTTCCCACATTTTTCCGGAGGAATGCAAACAAGCTAATAGGTGCTATATCGCAGTATGGGACGTTAGTCCTTCGTTGAACGGGCGATTTCCAAGGGAGTGGAGATAAATCAGTGACTTCAGTGTGTTCTTCAGGATCGGCGGTACTGGCAGCATGGGACACCATATCATCTGTAGTTGACAAGTCACTGGCAGAGCTTGTACTTTCTTCAGTTCCAGACATGTCGTTGTAGGAATCCACACCTTCAGAAGACTCGTTATAGTCATCGTCGTGATCAGGGAGCAGCACCACCTGGTCTTGATCTTGTAAATCGACTTCTGGTTCGTAGTTCTGGGCGTGCGTAGCGGCTATCCTCTGGCTAGGGGGTGGAGGTGATAGTGTTTCCATTGCATCGGTGTAAATCGACTCGCCAGAGGAGATACTGAAAGCTCTGCGGAGACTTGATATAATAGGGGACAAAGGTTCTGGAGTCTTTATACGTCCATTATCAACCAACAAAGTAATGTCTGATTGGGCATTCTCTATGGAAGATTTGTTCAGAGACGATATTGACCTGAGCAGAGATGCGATATGGTTTAATTCAGTAGAAGCAGAAAGTAAGACGTCTGATTCTTCATTTAAGGAAGATCGTGAGGAATTAGAGGCAGGAGTGAAAGAGGAAACGGAGTTAGTCACAGACGCGGCTCCTGAATCTTCGTTGTTGCGACGTCGGATTCGTAGGAGAGAAGACCTTCTTTGCATGTTTGGTTCAATAGATCGCTCCGAGACAACGGACGCAAGAGAGCCAACCAGTCTTTCTATACGTTCAGAGAGAGCGTCAACCTGGGCCCAGGATGAAGCAGCGTTGGTGAGTATATGAGAAATTCGAGACGTAGAGGAGACGGGTAGGTCAGGATGGGCCAGTGTAGGGGCAAAAGTGGCTGCAGGAATTGCCTTGATCAAGCTGAACTCATCAAACCAGGACTGCCATGAATCATCAGTAAGCGCCTTCAAGTGCCAAACTTCGGAGCCAGAGTCTATGAAGAACTCGCGTGTGGCCTTCTTGGCGGAGATGGCTGCGTCATGCAATTGGATCGAGCCGCGCAAGACAGAAGACGAATTTAGAAAGTAAGAGAGCACGCCTGTTCGACGATCGAGCAAGAATTGGCGTTTAGCAAAGCCCTGTCCTCTGCGTCTCTTGTGTTTTAGGAGAGTCCCGTGACGGATAGCAGAGTTATCTGCGGGAGAGGAGGTAGGGGGGAAGATAGAGCTAGGGGCGGAGAGAGATTTTGAGAAGTGAATCGACTTTGAGGTGGTCTTGGAGAAAAGATTGTCGAAGACGAGGGCGAACTCGAGCGAGTTGCATGTTGAATCAGGGCAGAAGGAGCCTTCGACGGTGTCGTTGCCGGGAACCCGTCCTTTCCATTGGACCGGGAAGAGGCCAGACATGGCCAGCGTGTCTGAAAGAACAGAAAGCGATTCGTCACGTGAAACCGAGGAGTTATGGCGCGACGAGATAGCACTTTTGCGGTGAATGTTTATAGAGGATGGATCATCTATTAGGTTAACGTAGTGTTGTTCAGAGGACAAGTTCGCGGTCGAGGGGTTCTTTGAGAAGATACCGAAATTAATCGATTTCTTTTTTGGCGCTATCGAATAGTAGAGCGTACAGCCTTTTGGTATTGACACCCATTTAATGACAAAGCTTCGCGGATGCACTTCCAGCGACTCCATTAGTGTCGAAAACTGCGTGCGTCTATTCTGTGTCCTTTTGTAGTGTCTTCGTCGTACCCTGTTTTCCTTGTGGGAGTTTTATGCGGCTTGGCATTACCGTTGCTATGTGTTAGTCACGTTCTCCCCAACAACGTGTGCTCTCCACCTAACCAGTCAAAATGTCTTCTATGCCGTCACCATGGTTATCACTGCGTCTCTCGGCGCTGCAAACGGCCGATATGGTTTAGTAAGTTTGGCAGTACCATATATATGATGCAGAGCTGTGACCATTGGCTATGCTTGGCACTAATGGCTGCTTCGGTAGCCTGTGTTCGCTCGACACTCGTCCACGATTATGAGCTGTGCAGAGCAGCAGCCGAACCCTGCACGAACATGCACGGGCATGCATGGCCTTCAGTTGTTCTGTGTTGTAATTCTATGTAAGCCAGGATGTTTGCGCGCATGTGACTTATGACTGGAGATTACAATAATCTCCTTCGTTTCAGCAATGATCTGCAGTGAATCAATGATTGGCTTTATACACTCCCCCAAGACAATGACATTCGTAATCAGCTCAAGACGAGGTTCGTCAGTTCTGGTCACATTTTTGAGTTTTGCGGCCGTTGGCCGCCGGCGATCACCTCATCCCAGAACGCCAAGATCCGGACCTTTTCCATGGCTCCATAATATGGCGTGGCAACATGGTGCTCAATAGATTTCACTCGCTGATGATTCAATCTCCACCGCACAATGTAAGCACGCATTCAGTGACATATGGTCTGCCGATCTGAGCTCGACGGCAGATCAGACAATTTTGCTCGCACTTTTTCTAGGTCTAAGAGGTAGTGCATCTGTGTTAAGCCTTTGGCCTTTTTAATGGTTTCACATATAGTCTTTTTGCCGTTGCCGACGGCCTGCAGGCCTTAATCTCGCAATCTCTGAAGCCGTTCCAATTGCGAACAGCTCCGCCTGCCTGCCTGCCAGTTATCAATGCTCTCGTGCACGACGTCAAACTGCTATGGTACCATTCAGGCTCTACTATGCTCCACTCTCAAAGCTTGGCAATGCACTTATCGCTGTGGGAATAGGCATGAGTTGATCATTTCGCCGCGAGCACGAATGATGGCCATTCGTTCCGAATGACGAAATCTTCTGAAAATGGAAGTGCCTAAGAAACGTCTGGCTTTAGTCTAAAACCTTGCTCTATAATTACCCACTTTAATTCGTTGGAATTGCACCTCAGAAAGCTTATGATTGCAGAATGTAACGTCGAAGTACTTTAAGTACGGTAAGGCACCATGCATTGGCTGCTCCAAACTTTAAATATTCCTTTAAAGTTGCTCAACTCAAGGTAAATCAACCTAAAATGCAAAAAAAGTACAACTGCCAAATATATATAGCATTCTCTTTTTGGGTGCCTTACAGCAACTTAAACAATTGTTTTGAGTGCGGAAGAAACCCCATTGTCTCTGATCTCTCTTTTTTTATGTTTACATTTTTTCATCCACTGCACGACAGCTATTCTATTGATTGCGAACTCTAAGTGAAGTTGTTATTTCTCTAGCATCACACCTACCGCACACGATCAACTCTTAACGGTCTAATATACCCTAGTATTAGATTATTCTCTTCACGGCGCCTAAAATAAAGCCGCACTGATCTAATTTTCTTAGACCCCGCACTATTCTCAACCGTTAGATTAGCTATCGGAATTTCGCGTTTTTATACTGCTTTCTCTTTTTTTTTATACCTAATTCATTTACATTATGGCGGAAGATCATTTTGCCAAAACTGACGATGGTTCTGCTTATTCTTATGGATCTGATAATCAGCTCGACACACATGCCAAGGTTACTCAAGAACCTGGTGTGTTCAGGCAGTTCGTTGATTCTTTCAAGCCATACGAATTCAACCCTGAAGAAAAGGCTGAGATAGAGGCAGCCTCCCGCAGCTTTGGGAGAAGTTTTAATGAAGAAGCTGTCAAACTTAGGCTTGCTAAGTCTCCGCTCAGCCGAAGTCTTAAAGGTCGCCATCTCCAGATGATCGCCATAGGCGGAGCTATCGGTACCGGTCTCTTTGTAGGCTCAGGTAAGGCGCTCAATGACGGTGGCCCAGCTTCTCTATTAATTGCATTCACTCTCGTTGGTATCATGCTGTACTGCACTGTTCACGCGCTGGGTGAACTCGCAGTTCTATTTCCCGTTTCAGGTGCCTTTGCCGTATATTCCACACGATTCATCGACCCTGCATGGGGCTTCGCTATGGGTTGGAATTATGCCATGCAATGGTTTGTTGGATTTCCTCTCGAGCTTGTTGCAGCCTCCATCACTATTCAGTTTTGGACAACATCTATTAGCCCTGCAGTATTTGTTGCCATTTTCTGGGTTTGCATAGTGTTCATCAATTTCTTCGGAGTCCGGGGATACGGTGAAGCTGAGTTTGTGTTCTCTTTGATCAAAGTCATTGCAGTGGTTGGCTTCGTCATCCTAGGTATCGTACTTGTCTGCGGCGGTGGACCTGTCGGTGGATATATCGGTGGAACTTACTGGGCTGACCCGGGTGCCTTCAATCACGGATTTAAAGGGCTCTGTAGGGTATTCGTTACGGCAGCGTTTTCATTCGCTGGAACCGAATTAGTAGGTTTAGCTGCTGCTGAAACTGCAAATCCTCGTAAGACGTTGCCCAAGGCTGCTAAACAAGTGTTCTGGCGTATCACTTTGTTTTACATTGTAGGTCTCACAATTGTCGGTCTCTTGGTGCCTTACAACGACCCACGCCTTATCGGTAATTCATCTGTTGATGCCAAGGCGTCCCCATTTGTCATTGCGGTGGTCAATGCTCAAATAGACGCGCTCCCTTCAATTATCAATGCTGTTATTTTAGTGGCTGTTCTGTCTGTTGGCAATTCTTGTATATTTGGATTCTCTCGCACTCTCTGCGCCCTGTCGCAGCAGAACATGGCTCCTAAGATATTTTCTTACATTGATCGTAAGGGTCGACCTCTCGTTTCAATCATAACTATTTTGGCCTTTGGCCTGCTGGGCTTTATCGCTGCTTCGCCGGCACAGGGCGAAGTATTCACCTGGCTCTTGGCGCTTACTGGATTGTCCTGTATTTTTACCTGGGGATCTATCTGCCTCAGTCATATTCTTTTCCGTATTGCTTGGAAGAAGCAAGGACACACACTTGAGGAGATTCCTTTCACGAGTCAAGCTGGCGTGATAGGTTCATACATTGGATTTATCTTTAACATCCTTGTTCTTGTTGTCACATTTTGGGTCTCAGTATGGCCAATAGGTGTATCGCCAAATGCGAAGAGCTTCTTTTCATCTTACCTTGGAGCGCCTCTCGTGATCACACTTTTCTTGTGCTATAAGATCTGGTTCCGAACGAAATTTGTTACACCTAGCAGGGCAGATATCACTTCGGGACGTCGCGAGCTGGATCTGGATGCTCTGAACGAGGAACTCCGCATTGAGCGTGAAGAGCTGGCAAAGAAGAACTTCCTGATCCGTACTTATCGTTTCTGGTGTTAAGCGTACCACGCCTTGATAGAATCGCCGAAACCCAGACTCATGCCGTTCCCCAGTTCGAGGTGCGGTCCAGGAACTAACTGGTTCTTACCATCCGCTGAAGGGCTAAGTACTTGCATACATAATAATAGACCGTGTTAGTATATGATTAATGTCTTTGTATTAGACGCATACGTTGTAGTATTACCAAAAAATGAGCAAGAACATAAAGGCATGTCAGCTATCACTCTGTATTATGCGGCTGTTTAAGTTTCCTTAGCAACGACCCTTGGTTGTTAAGGGGGTGCAAGAAGATTTAGAAAAGGCTTGGTGAATCTACCCAAAATAGTACGTTCCAGGCTCTAGTTGGCCTTTAACACCCCTTACATCCTTGCTGCAGACCGCAAATTTCAGTACTATGGCTCTCGACATGCCTCGACACACGTATAGAACCTTTGGACAGGATTTCACTATTGACAAATCGCTGAAACTTACTCGCGAACTTGGCCAGGGTGCTTACGGTATTGTCTGCTCTGCTAAGCCGGTAGACGATCCGAACGGTAAAGGTGTCGCTGTGAAGAAAGTAGCTAACGTTTTCTCGCGGTCTATTGTCTGCAAGCGAGCATTGCGTGAGCTTAAGCTGCTCAGACACTTTCGCAACCATAAGAATATTGTCTGCTTGTACAACCTCGACATCGTCGATGTCAATGCCTTCAATGAGGTGTACCTTTACGAAGAGCTCATGGAGTGCGACATGCACCAGATTATACGGTCTAAACAGCCGCTCACTGATATGCATTACCAGTCATTCATCTACCAGACGCTCTGCGGTTTGAAGTACATACACTCTGCGAATGTTTTGCACCGCGACCTCAAACCAGGCAACCTGCTCATTAATGCCGACTGCGAGCTGAAGATCTGCGACTTCGGCCTCGCCAGAGGGTTCAGCGAGGACCCAGAACGCAACGCTGGGTTCATGACGGAGTATGTCGCTACGCGCTGGTACCGGGCCCCGGAAATTATGCTGTCTGTTCAGAGCTACTCCAAAGCGATTGATGTGTGGTCAGTGGGCTGCATTCTCGCCGAGCTACTAGGCGGGCGACCGCTGTTCCGTGGACGCGACTATGTAGACCAGCTGAACCAGATCTTGTCGGTGCTCGGCACTCCAGACGAAGACACCTTGTCGCGCATCGGCTCGCAGCGCGCGCAGGACTACGTCCGCTCGCTGCCAGCGCAGCCCAAGGTGCCGTTCTCCAAGCTTTTCCCGGAGGCCAATCCTCTAGCATTGGACCTGCTTGACAAACTTTTAGCATTTGACCCAGACCGCCGCATCACGGTACAGGAAGCATTGGAGCACGAGTATCTGAAGCTCTGGCACGATCCCGTTGACGAGATTGAATGTCCGATCCCGTTTGATTTTTCCTTCGAGACGATCAACGACATGGATAAGCTTCGTGAGATCATATTGAATGAAGTGATAGACATGCGGAATGAGATCTCGGGAGCTCATAGACCCAGCCAGCTCGATTTCACCGCGGCGACCGCCGCAGCGGCTGCAGAGAAAGCCGCCTCTGTTGAGTACGAATCAGCATACGACGAAGTGCCTAAACCGCAGGAGAACCTGGGTAACACCGACACGGCTGACCTTGAGAAGGAATTAGAGTATGGCCTTGACGCATTACACTAGCATACGAGAAAAGACAATCATTGCGCGCATTGGTACACTGAATTTTTTTTTTCAGTTATGGTTATAGTTACCCATATAACGTAGACTACACGATGCCGGCGACTGCGTCGATCATGTTCGCGAGTTTGGTGCTCTGCGGTGGCGGCAGAGGGCGTATAGGTGCGCCTAAGAGAGCCTGGATGGAGGCACCAAGGGCCATTTTATCATCTTCGCGTTTCAGCGGGACAAACGACACTAGATACTGGTACGCTGCGAGCTGGTCGGCAATTTGCTGCTGGTGGTTGTCCATGAGATCAGGGTTCACTACTGTGAGCAAACGCTTGCCTGCACGAAGACTGTCGAGGATGGACCCCGTTCCGGCGTGTGAGACCACCAGATCTGCGGCCTGGATTTCATCAGCAATTTTGGAGGTCAATCCAAACCCAGTAATATCGACAGCAATCCATTCGGGGGCGTTGGTGTCGAGCCGGTCGTCGAGCCGCTGGCGGAGCCGCTGACAACATTGCTCGTACATGGTCTCGGCCATGCCATACTGCACGCGCAGCTCGGTCACGCCCGCATCCCACACGCTCTGCAGCACTTC
Organism: Tortispora mauiana; assembly: GCA_030570615.1. Taxonomy (NCBI): domain Eukaryota; kingdom Fungi; phylum Ascomycota; class Trigonopsidomycetes; order Trigonopsidales; family Trigonopsidaceae; genus Tortispora; species Tortispora mauiana. Next base: position 59,698 of record JAJLWG010000024.1, read on the forward strand.
TTCGCTCAGCATCAACTCAATGAGCAGTTCAAAGGGCGCCGTCGCACCGCTCAGCACCAGCAGCCTCATTTTTGCCCTGGACCTGGTTGTGCACGCGGAAGGTAGAGTTCACACCCCCACCGCTGCGCAGACTTTTACTAGTCGCCGACATGCTTTTCAGTCGGCTTTTGCGCCGCAGCCCGTGTATCCCACCGGCAAGACCCTACATGCTTGATGTCGCTAGTCTGCGCCACCGGCAGCCGCGCCCCGACGATACGATCTACGTCGCGATGAGCTCGGGCGTCGACTCGTCGGTGGTCGCTGCTCAGCTCGCCCAGCGGTACAGCGACGTTCGCGGGATATACATGGCGAATTGGGGCGACTCGCCAGTTATCGGATCAAAGGAACCAGGGTGCAATGAGCGCGAGTGGGCAGATGTCCAGGCAGTATGCGCACAGCTTCAGATCCCTGCAGAGCGCATCAACCTCGAAAAGCAGTACTGGGCGCGCGTCTTCCAACCTATGATCGACGCTTACGCTGACGGCCGGACGCCGAACCCGGACGTCGCGTGCAATGTGCACATAAAATTTGGCATATTGGCCGATACGCTGCGGGCACGCGCTTTTGCAGGCAACACCTGGCTCGCTACCGGTCACTACGCGCGAATCATGCATGACCCCACATCAAACACTAATGTTCTCATGACAGCCATCGATACCACCAAGGACCAGTCCTTCTTCCTGTCCACCGTACCGGCGAAGTCGCTTGCAAATGTCCTGTTCCCGCTCGGTAGCACTACCAAAAAACACACACGCCAGATTGCTAGCGATCTCGGGCTCAAAACCGCACAGAACCCAGACTCGCAAGGCCTCTGTTTCGTCGGCGAGTCTTACTCTGACTTCTCGCAATTTCTCGCCGACTACATTCCCGACCGGCCCGGACCGATCATTGCACACAGAGATGACGGCTCTGTGAGACTCGCAGGCGACCATCTCGGTATATGGAATTACACTATCGGCCAGCGCGCGCGCGTGCACATGCACCAAGCCGACCCGCTCGAGACTGGAACCTGGTATGTCTCCCGCAAAGACACTACTCTCAACACTGTACATATTGTCCGCGGCCACGATAACTCTGAACTCTTTTCTGATCAGCTTTCCATGACCCTACAAAACATCTTGGAACTACCTGACGTCCTGGCGTTTCCTCGTATTCGCGCGCGGATTTCGTCCCTGGGACCGTTCCACGACGTCGCCGCTGTCGAACGCGACGCTTCTGGCAGCCTCAGCATAAAGTTCCAGCAGCCCGTTCGCGCTATAGCGCCTGGCCAGATATGCGTGCTCTACTCAGACGATATCGTAATTGCTGCAGGAGAAATTATGAGCTCTACGAGTTCCCTATAGACGGGGCTAGTGGACGCTCTCTTGTCGAATCATAAAAACTTTAAATACAATTAAGTTTCGTCAAACTATTGTGCTAATCCAACTTTGTGACATCTTGCACCACACCTGCTCCCCCCACCCCTTGATACATTTTTTTGTCATAGAAGAGGCCTTATTATCGCCAGCAATAGGCCGTAAAAGCGCACTAGAATCACCAGTACGAGGGTCTAGCTGCATCATGTCTACACAGTATTGGAACACGCGTAAGCGACTAGGAAAGGTGCACAGAATTATCCTGTATATCACTGCAGCAGCGTGCTGTTTCGTTATACTGAGAAAGTTCGGCTTCACTGGCAAGACCAACAGCGCTGGCGTGCGCGATCGCATAGATTTTGGATCAAGGATATCTCCGAAATCCTCCATACGCAGACACAACTTCAATACCCTAAAGTCTACCCCGAATGCGGCAAAGAACAAAGAACGTGTGCTGTTGATATCGCCAATGGTGCGTTTCGAGCCCGCGTACTGGCACAACCTGCTCGCACTGAAGTACCCGCGGGAGCTGATCGACGTCGTTTTCATACTTCCCAGAGATAGCGATGGAAGAGATACAGAGGACAAACTTAGGAAGGCCGTTGCTGATATTCAGATGAATGCTCCGCAGTCAAGGTTCGGTAGAGTGACTATTCTACGTGAGGATTTCCAGAACCGTGTAGCGCAAGACGAGAAATCAAGGCACAAATTCGAAGCACAAAAGGAAAGAAGGTCCGCGATGGCTCGGGCACGAAACTCCGCCCTTTTCACGAATTTGAAACCTGATGTGTCATGGGTCTTGTGGCTAGACACTGACATTGTCGAAACCCCAGCAACTCTCATTGAAGATCTTACCTCTCACAACAAATCCATAATAGCGCCGAACGTGTATCAGAAATACAAAGAAAACGGGAAAACCCTTTCGAGACCATACGATTTCAACAACTGGATTGACTCCCAGGAAGCACAGAATCTCGCTGCAACTCTAGGTGACGACGAAATTCTGCTCGAAGGATACGCAGAGCTGCCTACATATAGAACACTGATGGCTCACTTGTACGATCCTGCGCAGGACCCGAAAATCGAGATCGAGCTAGACGGTGTAGGCGGTGCCGTCCTGCTAGTTAAGGCCGAAGTGCACAGAGACGGTGCCATGTTTCCCACATTCCCTTTCTACCACCTAATTGAGACAGAAGGCTTTGCCAAAATGGCTAAGCGTCTAAACTACCAGTCCTACGGGTTGCCACACTACTTGGTCTTTCATATTAATGAATAGAAAAATTTTATGCTTTGCAAATTCATCCGCGTATACCGCTGGACCCGACTTACAGGTATAGCGGCACTACAACTTAGTTACCCGGCCCTGCTAGGAGAGAAAAAAAAATATATATATAATCTAGCCCACACCAACGCTTTTTTCCTTGCTGTCCTTTTATACAGATATAATACAATGGCTTCTGAACTCTCTCACCCCACTATTAACGATGGATGGTTCCGTGAAGTCAGCGATGAGCTCTGGCCCGGCCAGGCTATGACTTTGCGTGTCAAGCAGATCCTTCATGTCGAGAAGTCCAAGTATCAAGATGTGCTTGTATTCGAATCTACCGACTACGGTAATGTTTTGGTTTTGGATGGTGTCATTCAAGCTACCGAGCGTGACGAGTTTGCCTACCAGGAGATGATCTGCCACTTGGCTATGAACTCGCACCCCAACCCCAAAAAAGTGCTCGTTATCGGTGGTGGTGACGGCGGTGTCCTTCGCGAGATCGTTAAACATGATTGCGTAGAACAGGCTGTTCTTTGTGACATCGACGAATGCGTCATTCGTGTCTCTAAGAAGTACTTGCCTGGAATGAGCGTTGGTTTTGAGCACCCTAAAGTCAAGGTGCATGTAGGCGATGGATTCAAGTTCCTTGCTGACTACAAGAACGAATTCGACGTTATCATTACCGACTCTTCTGATCCCGAAGGCCCCGCTGAAGCTCTGTTCCAGAAACCATACTTTGAATTGCTCCGCGAAGCCCTCACTGAGAAGGGCTGTATTACTACGCAAGGTTGTGCTGTGAAGTTTCACCAAGTATCGAATGCTGCTGCCATTCGCTGCTTGGCAGGATAAGTATCTTATCCGCATTTTGCCCCCACCCACCCATTAAACTGTTTTACTAACTCTTTATTTAGCTGAGAATATCTGGCTTCATATGCCTTTGATCAAGGACCTCCGCAAAGCCTGCGCTGAAGTGTTCCCAGTCGCTGACTACGCTTACACTACTATCCCCACATATCCCTCTGGCCAAATCGGATTCATGGTCTGCTCCAAGGACCCTAATGCCAATGTCAGAAAACCTTTGCGCACCTGGGACTCTGAGGAGGAAAGCAAACTGTGCAAATACTACAACAAGGAAATCCACGCTGCCTCCTTTATTCTCCCTACTTGGGCTAGAAACTTCATCTACGGTGAACCTTCCAACTAGGGTATATTAAAATAGATGAATATTTACATTTAGATACTAAATGTCGCTAAAATCCCATATGTAATGGGAGTGCGCCACTACCTTCCAATGTTTAATAACAAGTTCGTTGCTCCTGCGCCGTTGCCGGACTCTTGCGCGTGTCCAGAAGGCAAGTAGGTAACATTAGAGCTCTGGCCAAGAGTGGCTGCAATCTCCTTAGCGGCTTCAATTCTTCTCACAAGCAATAATCCATCGCCGGCTTTCTGTAATGCCTTAGAAATATGCTCTGCTGCCTCAGCTTCACCTTCGGCTCGAATGATGGCAGCTTGCTTCTCTTGCTCTGCCTTTTCAACAATGAATCGAGCACGTTCCGCGTCCTGTTGTGCAATCTGTTTCTGCTCAACAGCCTTAGTGAACTCACGTCCAAATGTCATATGGGTAATGGAAACGTCTTCTAGTGCAATATCGAACTCAGCAGCACGAGCTTTCAGATCTTGGCGGATCCGAGCTGAAACCTCTTCGCGCTGCGTAATAAGTTCTGCAGCATCAAATTGAGCAACAATAGCTTTTAGAACTTCATTACCGATTGAGGGCAAAACTCTTTCGTCGTAGTCTAGACCCAAGTTTCGGTATATTTGGGGCAGCTGCGGCACATCGGGTCTATGCAACACTCTTAGTGTCAGTGTAACCATTTGAAGATCCTTCGACCCAGTCGTAGTAGAGATATTACGAGGTTTAGTGCGGACGTCAAAAACGATCGCTTTCTGTAGCCACGGAATCAACACATGTGTGCCTTCACCGACGACGGTTTTCTGGACTCCTGAAAGGCGATCGAATATAACCGCTCTAGTGCCACCTTTGACGTCATACAGTGCTTGTTGCGCTACAAATAGACCACCAATGGCAATCACGCCAATCCGAGATAACGCTCGGGACATTTTAATTTTCTCAGATTAATAAAGCCGCGCAGTTTGTCGACAAGAAAAGGGAGGCGGAAAGTCGTAGAAATTAGAACCTTCCTTCGACAGGTGCACACCTCGCCAAAACGCAGTGACCGTTTCTGTGGGAAAAGTAGGTGCCATGGCAACATTGTAAACCAATCACAGCAACGCGAACAAGTAGTTCCACTCGCCAACAGTTCACCATTCTTTTTCATACACACCACATCGCACAAATATATAAATGGCTGGAGGACACTACGGATACATTGGCCACTGGGGCTACATGAGCGCATTCCCTGTTCGCGGAGTCACCTCATACTCTGTATCGGGCTATGCACAGCGCCCTTTTGCTGGTGCCTTGCACAGCGCTATCTTCAACACTTTCCGCAGAGTTAGCGCTAAGTTCTTGCTCGTCACCGTTCCCGTCGGTATTTACCTTTACACTTTCTACAAAGCCCACAAATTCAACGATTTCTTGTACACGAAAGCCGGTCGCAAGACCTTGGAGGCTTTAGAGGCTGCGTGACCTGTTCGGGTTTCCTTTTTTTCCAGCCCTCCCTCTTTCTCTACGACATATAACACCATATTACTGCCATTGCACTTACTAGTAGACATGTAGTTTAGTCGAACGGAATAGTATAGCCTTCAGCAGAGGCGGCCGCTATTGCGGACGGTACTTTAATGCCGCAGCAGTCGCCCCAGGTGTTGTGCACATGTTCCGGCTCGGTGCCTGCAGGCGACAAGTCTGGATCGGCTGGCAGAATGCTGCCAAACAGAAAGTGCTGCATGATAGGCAACTTGCCGAGAACCTCTGCCTTGTACATTTTTATCATGCCGTCATTAATTTTCGACCAGGACTTGGCACCCGATATATCGTCGAGCATGGGCGAATGCCACCGCAAACTGGCAGTCTTTACTGAGTTCACGTACCTGACGGCGTCTAAGTACATACTTAAGTGCGAATACGATCCCAGAACCTCGAGATCATGAATAGACTTAGGCCGTAAGTACTTGTGGTTGTACAACTGGGCCGATCCGAACATGAACGGCAGGAAATGGTAGTCGTCGAGACCCCAAACGCCGTGCGATCCGGCCGGTTCCAGAAAGTATATTGCCTGTATGTGTCTCATGACTTTTATGTATTTTTCAAAAACTCGAATAACCAATGCGCAGTAGTCATCCTCTGTGAGGAACCCGTGCTTCTTCAGGCACAATAGGCAGCACATGAAGTTGAGCTCATGGCCGGACCCGTAGTCGATTCGCTCGCGGTCGCCAAATGCTCGACAAAGGTATTGACTGGCATCGTCTTCAACCGTAAGACCAAACTCCTTCAATAACTGTGCATCGCCTATTTTGTCGTACAAATCTCTGAATGCAGGATTACCAAAACGCGAAGCAGTCGCTATTGGGGGCGTTGCCTTCACCAGCTGCTCGACTTGATCCAGCACCGCGAGTAGTTTCTGCACGCTGTCGGACACCGCGCAGTCCGCGTTAAGCGGAATATTCTTGCAAGCATCATTCAATGCTAGTACAAATCCCAGGATCTCCGTCCCAGTGGCGCTCTTCTCGAACACAGCGATATCCGCTTGTCTCAGCACCCGCTTTTCCAGCATGGTGTGTATATCGAATATTAAGGTTCACCAATATCCCGCACCCCACTCTTTCCTTACTCAGATTCTATCATCTATATGTCCCCCGGAAGACTGCTCAGAGAGCTTGGACAAGCTCAAAACGAGCTACCTGAAGGTGTGATAGCCCTCGAAGTTGTAGATGATGCAGACCTATACCACTGGACAGCTCAGATAGAAGGTCCGCCGTCGTCGCCATTCGAGAACACCACATTCGACCTGACGATCACCGTACCAGATCAGTACCCCATAAAGCCGCCCACAATCAACTTCAAAAATCGCATATCACATCCAAATATAGACTTCAAAACAGGTGATATATGCCTCGACGTGCTGAGCGATAAGTGGTCCCCCGCATGGACGCTAGCCTCGGCTTTAGTCGCCATCCGGCAGCTGCTGAGCTCACCGGAGCCAGACAGCCCGCTGAACGTCGACTCCGCTAACCTGTGGCGCAGTGGCGATACCAGCGCTATAAACGCGCTTACTAGGTACTACATCGAGAAATACAACTGACACACTATCTGAGGTGTTGCTAGCGCTGTACCAGGATCCGCCTATTAACGGCTACACCTTACGTTCCCCAGACATTCTAAGATACTAAAAAACGCTTAACATACATAATTCTCATCTCATTCAATATGGGTTATAGATGCTGTTAGAACGCCGGGTGGCAAGCCAGAAGTGTTTTTCAACCACAAGGGACATATACGTCTCTAACATGCCAAGCAAATACACCGGCGCCAAGTCGGGGACACCACTAGCGGTCCAGCTTTCTCTTGAGTGCACGTTGTGCTTTACGTCGTTTACGCAGTTTGTGCTTGTTGATCTTGAGTTTCCGCTTGCGACGTACAGATGTGAGCTCGACAGTTTCCGGGCTGAATAGCGCTTCAATGTGTTCCATCTGCTTCTGCTCTATTCTTATATTGCGATTCATCAATGTTTCCAGCCTTTTCTCCACAAACGGAATCTGGTCTCGCGCCGATTCAAGTAAATGCCTTAACAGTTTAGGCATTGACTCAATAACAATAGTGTCTCCTTCTATCGAGCTGCCGGCTCCCTCGTAACTCATGCTTCCGCCACCTTGAACTGTTACGGCCAAGAACCCATGTTTTTCTAGACTAATCTCGTTTTTCATTTGCTCTCTGGAAAAATTCAGCGGCCGGTGGCCCGCAAAAAACGAAGCCTCCATGATGTCGCGGATACTCTTGTGTTGTGTGGTAGGCGCTCTGGAGACTTTGAACGGTTCAGTATACACTTCCTTTGCCGCATTCTGGCCCTCAGACGAGCTGTACTTGCGCGCGTGAGCATGTGTAAACCCAAAACTCCGGCCAAAGGTGCTCAGGTTCGGCCTCCTCAGTATTCGACGTAGCATTAGATTATCGTATTGCTTTCTAATCGCCTTTGGGTCAATTGGTCAGTAGAGGGGAAGGGTGAAAAATTACCAGCAACCTTATTAATCACGTGACAAACTCCCTAACTCTGCTTATACCATTTTGCTTGCAAGTTCACGTTCTTTTTCTTATATATACGCCTCCCACATGGCGCAGAACTGTGTCAATGTGTTTATGGAGGCATTTAGGTCAGATCTGTCTGATATTGAGTCTTTGAACGAGCCGATCCAGGAGGTCAAGGGCCATCTGTATGATCGCGAGTACATGCAAGCCTTTGCGACAGAGCCCTACCGAGTCGCCTATGCGTGTCGCTGGAGCCCTTCGCGCGCAGCGATGTATGCAATTTTGTGCAGCCAACTGAAACTGTCTACCGGCAGTCCTAAAAACTTTCTGTGTCTTGGTGGCGGCCCAGGCGGGGAGCTTGTAGGTTTCTGTCTTGCGTCTTTAATTGATCCGGAGGAATACCCTGCGATTCAGCCACAGCACGCGCAGAAGGGCCCCATCTCGCTTGCGAATGTAGTAAGACAACGTAAAGATCCTGTATCGATGCCTCGCTCGATCACATTGGTAGACATTGCGGACTGGTCGATCGTGGTTGATAGGCTGACGGGGAAACTACAACAGGTGGTAGACGACTTGCCAGAAATATCATTTATGCAGCAGGACATACTTGACGCAGACACATATGCACAACAGATTGAAAGCGCCGATATCATATCGCTTCTGTTTACGTCGGCCGAGCTTTACAAGGAGGACAAGCAGAAGTTCATACGGATGTTATCCGTGATCTCAAGCCATGCTCGCAGGGGAACGCGGCTGTTCCTCGTCGAGCCGGCAGGCAGCTACTCAAACATCACAGTAGGCACAAAGACCTTTTCGCTTCATATCCTGCTGGACCACATTTTGCGAGACTCATGGGAGACGATCTACGAGAATGACTCGCACTGGGTCAGACTGCCCCACTTGAGGTACAATTTGCCGCTAGAGGACTCAAGACACTTCTACAGGGTCTACATACACAAATAAGAAAACAAAGAGATATTCATTAAAAGACGTTTCCCCATACTAAAGAGTAGATGGCATCTATTCAGCGCTCTCCTCTTCCTCTTCTTCTTCGTCATCAGAGCCGACTACGTTGAAGAAGCGGAGCTCGTATACACCGCGCTTGACGGAGATAACACGGAGCCAGTCACGAAGAGAGTTCTTCTTGAGGTACTTCTTAGTGAGGTATTTGAGGTATCTGCCGGAGAAGGGGACGTTCTTCACGGAGATGACGATCTTGCCGGTGCCTTGTCGGGAGACAGTGATGCTCTCGCCGAGGTTTCCGGGTCTGTTGTCGACTTTGATGCGCTCATTGAGGAACTTCTCAAAGCTGGCTACATCGAAAATGCCGTCTCCAGCAGGAGCACTGACATCGATAACGTATTCACGTTTTCCAAGAGCTTTTGCGACCTATACCATGTTAGCCTACTGTTCTTTGATGCGCTGCACTGCCAGCAAAGCCCACGGTATTGTATTTTCAGCCGAGTACAAACTAATAAATTTTACTTACAGGTGCCATTATAAGATGTGTGTGTGTTAGCAAGGTAATTAATTCGTGAACATCGATATTGTGTTGTAGGTGCGTTCCTCCCAGCGAATCGCAGTCACAACCCTACGGGGGTTAAGCAGCCCTAACTTACACGTATACAGGACAAATCTAAAATAAATTGATCATGAGAATTCATTAACGAGATAATACGGCAATTGATTCGACGTGGCGGGTTTGCGGAAACAGGTCTACACCGCGCACGGAATCAACTGTGTATGGTGCACCGGAAGGGTGCGTGAGGAAGTACTTCAGATCCCTGGCCTGGGTGAACACATTGCACGAGATGTAGATGATCTTTTTAGGGCCGAACTCGAGCAGTTGGTTCAGAAACTTTGTGTCGCACCCCTTACGGGGTGGATCAATAATAACAGCTGTGAGATCAGGCTCTGTTTCCGTCTTGACAGGCTCAAATATGGCCTCGGCGTTCCCAGCAATGAAAGTAGCGTTCTTAATACTGTTTAGTTCCGCGTTTCGTTTGGCGCTTTTTATAGATGGTGCACTGATATCGATTCCAAGTATGCGCTCAGCTGAGTCAGAGCAGGTAACTGAAAACAGGCCTGCTCCGCAGTAAGCGTCAACTAGATATTTTATGTTGGTGCAGATATTTTGCTTGACGTAATCCGTGAAATCGACAAGGATCGAGGCATTGTTCTGAAAGAAATCGCCTGCAAAGTACTCAAACCGCCATTTACCCACAAAAGTCGTTGCTGTTTCGTTGTTATCTGTAGTTGTCGTAGGGTAAAACTGTCCATTGTCTTTTAGTTTGTAAGTTTCACGTAAAAGCAACGTCGCACCGTTTTTGTACTTGTCGATATTCGCAGCAACTTTGAGCCGTTCCTGTTTCATTGAATCACGAATAGGCTGGGTAGCGATAATGCAGTCCTCTATATCGATTTCGCCAGGCGCGCCGCCGGCTAAGTTGAAACCAATCTTGACCGGATCGTCGTTCTTTGGTTTCGAGAAGTGCGGCGTGATTTTCGTTCTGTACATAAACTGTTGCGGACTGGGCATGGTCGGAAGAATTTGCGGGATCTTCGGAAGGTCGCATAGCGTCTCATAGGCTCGCTTGACGGTGTTTCTAAGCAGGATCAGTTGGTCGGCGTACGGGACCATCTGAAACTGGCAGCCTGAACATTGTCCGAAGTATTTACATTGCACAAGGTCATTGTTTCTCATTGGTGAGAAGTGCGAGTCAATGCTCAACAGATCGCAACGAGACCAGAATTGTTCAGTGTACCTGATTCTGGCAGTGACCTGTTCACCAGGCAGGACAAACGGGATCAAAAGCACCTCGAAGCGTCTGATGCCAGGTGCACGTGGCGTCGACTGATGATCGTATATGGCAATTCCGTCGCCGTGAGATGTAAGATCAATAATAGACGTAGACACAATAGGTTTTTGTGCACGCAGTTGGAGCTGCTCAGGGGTCAGTTTCTGTCTTTTAGGCCGTAACTGCGCCATGTCGACTGCGACGTCGTCCCATTTGAGGCCGCGGGTCGCCAGGGCTTTGAAGATGTCTGATTTAAGCACATTCTCTTCAGATGCCGGATCGAGCTGTGCCCTCAGTTTCTTAGACTTGAGTTTCGACATAAAGAGCTGGCTGGAAGAGGAACAGAATGCTCGTCTTATGTACATACAAAAGAATGGTGGGAAAAAATCAAGTAAAGGACGTTGGACTGGTGTCTGGCCAATAAGGAGCCGGTGATTACCCAAGACGCAGCCAATCAGCAAGCGCGTGCGTGCATTAGAGTTAGCTGGGTTCAACAAATTTCCTCGGGGCAACCTGTAGCCCAGCCAATTTGACAAAAGAGACCTTTGACCGCTGAACGACCACAAAGACGGAAATTTAACGAACTTTTTGGCGGATATGTTTAGCAGCAGCCGATTGCTGCGAAGCCAAAGGGCGTTTCGACTAGGTATCCGGTTTAATAGCGAGCTTGTCGGGCCTATTAAACACGATATAAAGAAGGAAAAAGACCGACGGAGAGAACACATTGAGAAACTGATGAAATACTATCCTATTGAACTTGTAAATAGCATACTGAAGGCGGAGCGCGAGATTGATCCTGTGGACTATGCGCGAGCGCGACCACAGAAACGCAACCAGTTTGGACCCATCTATAAAGATGATTTTGCGACGTACGACCCGGTTTATGACTTTGCGCGCGGCGAATGGACCACGTTCCCGGCGCCGCGGCAGCCGATGCCGCAACATGTGGTGTACAGTAATCTGAACGAGTTCAAGGTGCAGTCAAAGGAAGAACAAGACCCATTTTTGCGCCCAGGCGAGGAATTTAAGGGCACGCCGTACGTCACGGAGCCAGCGAAGGAAGGCAGTACGATGGGCGGCACGGAAAACACAAGAATAGGAGAGGTCGCAAGAATAGCGGGAATAGAACAATACGCTGTGAATAACATGTTCACGGAATACATTTTAATGGGGTTTGTAACTAATCAGACGAGATTGGGCAAAAAGCACAGTCTGAATTGCTTGTGTGTCGCCGGAGATCAAAATGGTATGATGTCGCTGGGTTACGGTCGGCATCCGTACGACTCGTCGCAGGTGCGTCAACTGGCACGAATGAATGCTATAAGGGGCCTGAAATACGTACCTAGATATGAAGAGCGAACGCTGTACAGTCCGGTGCGAGTGAAGTACCATGGAGTGAGGCTCGAGCTGTTCCCTGCGCCGCTGGGTTACGGTCTTCGCGTTAACCATGTAGTGCATGGTATATGCCGGGCAGCAGGGCTGAAAGATGTTTCAGGACGGGTGTTTGGCAGTCGAAACAAGATGAATGTCGCCAAGGCGGCATTTTTAGCATTGACTGAGCACCAAGTGCTGCCTGAAGATATTGCCAGAGGCAGAGGTAAGCGAATTACGGATGTCTCTGAACGATACTTTGGGTTCTAAGAAGAAGCGCTTCTAAATGACTTGAGGCTATTACACAGCACCGATTAGTAGCTTACGTCACTAGGCTGTTCTTCCATGAATATTGAGTACACGGAAGATTTCATGAGCGTGGACACTAATGCGAGATTAGTTTCCACGTTTCTTAATGAGTTTGATATTTCAGGGACGTTTTTCTGATTTATTTTAAGCAAAATTTCAGTTAATTCAGTTAATGAATTATTCAATGATTCATAGTTTTGTAGTAGTTGTTGTTGAGCCTGTATTTGGTTCATGACCGGTGGTAGTGAGTAGAGAGAGGAGGTTGACGCGTAAAGTTGTGGTGGTTGTCGAACTCTAAGTTTTCGACAGATCCACCATGGACAAGGAGTATGAGTCCAGAAAAGAGATTCTAATCGCGGAGATTTCAGGTAAATTTGAGACTGTTCTGTCGCAACTAAATGAATTAAATAGGTCCATTGAAGAGAGTATTGCGATAGGCAGAGACTTCGAAAATGTCTCGTCATTATGGACAAACATCGAGCAGATATCTAAAGACGCGGCGCGGTGACGTTCTTATAAGATTACGCACTTCTTTGTTTTCTTTTTTGACTTTGAATTCGATTTCGAGTGTGATTTGGAATGCAAAGACCGGCCGTTGGCAGGTGATGAGACTGCGCGCGTGGACTGCGGATGTTCCGGTTGCGCGTTGTAGGAATGGTCTAGGTCATAAATATCCTGCACTATAATATCGTTAAACAGTTCAGTAACAAAATCATTGTTGAGCGACGAACATTCGTAATAACTAATATTTGACAATTCTGCTTTTGTTTTAGCCAACTCGTATTCCACCAGTCCATCGCTTGTGTGTTTCCGTAGATCCGACTTCAGTCCAATCAAGTATATCCGCGAAAACGGGCAGAAATGCTTGCATTCTGGAATCCACTTCTCAAACGCATCTTCGAGTGTTTCGCGGTTATCGATACTGAAACATACAAGAAATACGTCTGTTTCAGGGTACGATAGAGGCCTCAATCGGTCATATTCCTCCTGGCCCGCCGTGTCCCATAGTGTTAATTCTACCTGTCGCTGATTGATCTCTATCACTTTGTTGTATGTCTCGAATATCGTAGGCACGTATTCACCAGGGTACTCGCCCTTAGTATAAACAATCAATAAACTAGTCTTTCCGCACCCTCCGTCGCCGACTACTACTATTTTAATAGAAGGGATCCGTATTCTTCGGCCCTCCTGCATATTGTATAAGTATAAAGGGGGAAAGGGTTGGAGAGGTGGGAAAGTTACAGACTGACTTGTGCCACCAACCATACTTTTCCAATAACTGCCCCCCATGGTCGACTTTTGCCTATCAGATTTAAGTGGTGATCTTTATACTTGCCCAATGTATGATTCAGAGTATGAATATTTGAATTTTGATCGCTATTACATGAATGTGCAGTCAAAGGAGCAGTACAATCAATCTTGTGAACACATTCGCGCCCTTGCCGATCACCACACTCCGGTTTTGCCACAGATCGAGCATTTGTTGTACGACAAAACTTTAGATAACTTCTCAATTATGGTCTCATCTACCTTTTCTATTTCTAGAAATGCTGTCTCTTTGCTTAAACAGCATCTGCTTCAACAGATACAAATAGCTGAACACTTCGGCTACAGCACAATTCTGATCAATATAGACTTCAAAGACCAATCTCTATATGGCTTCTCCTTCTCTAATCTTTCTTCCGTATTTCTTGCTTATCCTAATCTATCATATTCGATTCTTTGGAACGCCCAAATGCCGAGGTCTTATCAGATGTGGCACGAAGCGCTCTCGGGCTTGCCATCGCAGATCGTCATTAAACCTGTGCTGATATTCTCGAAGGCCTCTCTCGATCTCTCGGCCACTCTCATTGATTGGTACTCTTCTACTGTCTCCCACATCTTTTTGGATATAACAGACGAGAACGAGACTCCGTTCCTACCCGGTCAGCGCAATTTGCCTGCACTGCGACCCGCGTATGAGAGCCTTCTAGCGGCCTTTGCTGCAAGCTCTTTCCCTCCAGTCATAGCACTGCGAACACATTCAGACGCACTTCCCAACAAAAGCAATTTCCTTTCGGCTCAATCTGATAAGAACATAATAGTACTGGGGTTTCCCTCTTACTACAAGAGAGTGCTAGAACGGCAGTTCCCTAAACAGAAACAGACCCATCTCGATGTCCTACAGGCGCCTATGCAGCCACACAAGCAGCTTCTTACTTCTACAATGTATAAGACTATGGAAACCGACCATAAAAAGTATAGCATGTATAGAGCTGCTATTGCCTCCGCACTGAAAACAATAACAGATCGTGACCCTGAGACCAGCTGCATATCTATATTACTTATAGGCGCAGGTTACGGCCGCATTATTGATGAGATTATGCATTGCCGATCTGAATACGATGATGACATAGAGTTCAAAGTCGTGGCTATTGAACGCAACCCCGTGCCAGTTGCGGCTGTTAGAGAGGGATACGAGGCTAACTACAGCTGTCTGAAAGTGCTGACTTTAGATACGCTGAAAGCAAGTGTACGTCTAGCTGAACTTGGAGCGTTTGATATTATTGTATCAGAACTTATTGGGTCGTTTGGCGATAATGAGCTGTGCCCCGAATGCTTAAGCCTCCCGCAACTGTGCAGCATGAAATCGCCCGACACCATCATGATCCCTTCAAACATCACCACTTTCGTTGAGCCAATATATTCTCCTTTGTTGCATAGCGAATGGACGGCTGCGACAAGAAGCAGAGATGAATTTAAACGGCTGCCTCTGATTGTGAATCCCGATAAAGTGCGATGCCTTTCTGCCAATCCAGAGCATGCTCAGGAAGGAACCAAAAGCGTATACTCTCCGTGGAAAGGTATTAAATTTTGTGAACTATGGAGTTTTGGGTTTCCTCAAGGTATTTTTAAAGACCCGGAGATGCCAATGGACCTTTTAAGCAACACCACTGCAATGAATCAACGGTTCGCAGAGGTACAATGGGGCAATGTGTCTTCAGAAACTAAAATAAACGGGTTCTTGGGGTATTTTGAGGCCGTTCTGTATGGGAATATTGTGATTAACAATATGACAGGATCTGAAAATTGTTTGAGCTCTTGGTTCCCTGCTTTCTTTCCTCTCGGCCAGGCACTGACGCTGCCTGAGAACGGTACTCTACATGCGACGTTTAACCGCAATACAGACTCTACATCTGTATGGTATGATTTCAGTGCCATTACTACAGATGAAAGTGGATACGCACTATCGGAAAGAGTAACCTATAACGTCGACGGCTCTCATAGGATTTATTTGTGATGATCGATTAGGGGGATCTACCGAGACATTGGGACATCGCGTTTACCTTTACGCGTACTTGATAAGTAAGCTGATCCGTTTCGGTCGACCTATGTCTATGCGTTAGCATGACTATGGACCGAATATCTGACTCAGAAGAAAGTATTGGCGCACTTAGTGATTTTGAAGAACATTTAGCATCGTTACGTCACACGTCTGTAGCTGAATGTAGCGGCCAGTGCACGAGCTTACATAGCAGCATAGTCGATAAGAGTCCGGATGTAAGCATTAATGCAAACATCGAAACAAACTCTACGTCTGTTGAGAATAGCAACTCAATAGCGTCTGCGGATGAAAGTGACGGCACCCTGAAAGTCAGTTTAGTCAATGCTTCTGCACCACCGTTGGCAGCACCGTTTGTACCCAAATCAGTCTCCAGGCCGCAGCCGTCCAAAAGTCTACGGCTACATACATCTGGACTGTTTAAACGATCTTACGTTGATTCATTACATCCGTATCTGAAGCGGTAGCGCTGTGCGCGGATTGCGCTTCACAGTTACTCATTAGGAATAACAACCTGCGTCAAGGGTGCTAGGTGCGCAGGATATTCCAACGCGATCACAACTTGATGATGTCAAACTGGATATTGACAATACTGACTTCTACATTCGCTTTCTCGTCATAATCATACCATTCATACTCGCTGATATCTATATCTTCGAAAACCTGTCCGGACTCGCTAGTGCACCGCCAGGACGAGTTCCCAGGGTAGTAATTTGTGATATCACAGCCGCGACAGTCGAGTTCTAGGAATGTCAAAGGCATATTGGACTCCGTTTTAAGCGGTTTAGGCCCCTTTTCAATATTGATAGAACCTTCTTTGCCGCAGAATTGACACTTGAAGACAAAATTTGCGGCTGATCTGCCCTTGCTGAGCTCGTAGGCATCGTTCCGCGACACTATCACATTATTCTTGTGCGTTTCCCGGCATGACGTGCACTGTATGGTGAACTCGTACTGAAAATCACCCTCGTCTTCAGGATACAGGTCTTTTATGCCGTTGAATTCGGCTGAAATTGTAACACCGAGCATTGGTCGTGAGGAGAGGTGTCGCTCACTGGCTTGCTGGACAGACTGCCAGTGCTCACTCTCAAACTCTAATTTTCCCGATCAATCGAACCATTTTCTTCCTTAAACAACATAACTTCTGACCAATGAAGCATTTCTTATACAAGCAATGTATAAGAAACAACTCCGCTCTAGCGAATCCGCTAGCGAGGGACTCGTACCGTATACTTAGTATACCTTCAGTAGACCTGCACCCGCTCAGCAAGGACCGCTCACCGCCGGTTCAGTCACACGCTGATTTGACGGCTCCTATAGACTCTGGTGATACACACTCATACCTCTCATTCAAAGCATTCAAATCCTTGCCGCGGCCAATAGACGCATCTCACTCATCGATTACTGCCCTAAATACCGCCTACTTCCAGTCTCTGCTACTTCTCGTGCTGCGGTCCGAACTCTCTGCATTCTTATTCAAATCGTCGTCTTCCTTTGCTCTACTCGACCCGGCTGTCGCAGGCGCAATGCCAGAAGATTCTCTCAACTGCATTCTCAGACACCTGTGGTCCGCACAAGCTACGCGCCTGCTACCAGCATTATCGCTCGACACGCCCGTCAAAGTCGCTAACGCGCACTCGGACGCTCAGCCTGACGACGAGCTCACTACTGCTGACCTGCCCTCTATATACTCTTCGCACATCCCGCCGGACCAGTTCGCCATATACGGTACCGCAAAGGCGCTTATCAATGCTCAGGACTATGCACAAGCCCGCATTCTGCTTAAAAACACATTCCTGACATTCAAAACCCCCTCTCCCGGGCTGCTATACCTGGCTCTCCGTCTTGTCGACGACAAAGCGGAGGCCATGCAGCTTATGAACATTGTGACGGCAGCACCTTCGCGTATGTTTTCCTCTGTCGCACACTCGCACAAAATAGTGCTCGAGTGCATCCTACGTGTCGTCTTCTTGCGCCCGGATAACTGGGTCCAGCGAGTTGAAACTGCGGTCGACCAATACGGCTCGCTCTTGCAGCTGCACGCCCTCACTACTCTCGTCTGGGTCGCCACCATCACAAAAAATAGAACACTTGGCTATAAACTCTGGTATCTGTTCAAGCAGTACCCAAGGCGGCACCCCTACGAGTCGCTAGATGCCCAGGCTTACCACTCAATGCTGCTTTTCGCGTTCGCACTAAAAGACTACACACTTGCCACTAAAGTCGTCAAAGGTGCTCATAACTACAATAATCTATACATGAACGATATCCTGTTCGCGCCTGACGCTCCTTACACAAACGCAAACTGGATCCGCTTTTGCCGGCACCCGAATAGAATACTCCTCAAACAGGGCATGTACCAGAGCGAGCGCGAACTCCTCGTTATAGAAATCATGAAAGAGAAGAATCTTTCTCTTACAGACAAGATAAAGAAGCTTCACAAAACTCTCTTCATCTGCTCGAAAACTGCCACGTCACAATCGTGACCTTCTTTAATAAAATGACACGTCCTTACACCAATAGATTGCTGGTTATGAAAAACAGACCCATGACCTCCACAGACACCAGAGATATACCTCCGTAAACCAATGTCCTGGCAATAACTTCAACGTCGTAATGTAGCGGCCGTTCAGGGACATTAGAAAGCACCTTCAGCTCTTCAGGAGACATATCGCGTGCTTCATCTTCCTCGTTCGATATGGCCGGCGAAAGGGCCGGTGGTGACGGGGAAGACAACGAAGCTTCCCGTGAGTGCGATTTGATATCAGAAGCCCGACGCTCAATTCGCTGGCTAGCGATCGCTTCATATGCATCTATTTGACTCTGAGGTCCAATGGAAGCCCCGCGGCCGCGATGGCGGATGTTCTGAATCATTTCAGGTATTCTTTTAGTAGGTCTGACTACGATCGGATCGTCGGCGTTATCCGGAATTTTGTAGGCGCTCGCTGGAAGAAAGAAATTTCTAGGAAGATTTAGTGCGCGGAATTTGCCCTGCACAAATCTATAAATTGGGGGGAGGTATCTGAAAAGAAGAGGTTTGGACACTATGCGCCATGCGATCACAGCGGTGACGCCGGTCAGGACCCTGAGAAGAGAGAAGAGGACGATTTTAAAAGAACTAAGACCAGCCGTGCTGAACGGAATGGTTCCCTTTATAAGGGTCACTGGCAATCCGTTGTATGAGTAGTTGTAGCCGAGGTCCGCGGGGGGATATCGCCAGGAACGAGGATCGGAACCCCAATGCCATTGAACCAGCCAGATACCGAGAATAACTCCGAGGAACGCGACTGAGTCATCAAAGCACGGACAGTTGTCTACCGGGTCAGGGCAAGCATAGAGGAGCAGCGCGATAAGCACCACGCAGGCTAGCGGGACCAGATAGGAAGGGTTTGCGAGGAGCTGATCCCAGAGCGGCAAGACGTAGTAAACCAATGCCCAAACGGAGTAGCCTATGGCAAGACCAGAAAAGACGTCAACGAAGCCGTGCATGCCGCAGTATATTCTGCCGAAAGACTGGGCGAAGGTGTATATCGCAGCGGCAGCGTAGGCGTACTTGTTAGACGGGCTAGGCGGTATGACCGAGCATACCCATAGGGCGACCGAGATGCTATTGGCGGAGTGTGTGGAAGGGCAACCGTACTCCAGGTTAACATCCGGGCTCATTGAGAGTCTATGGAGGGGAGGAGACAATGGTCTGGGGAGGGCGAGGTAATCTTTAGCGAAGCCAGTCGCGTACACGCCAAAACCCAGGACATACACAAGGCCACGGGCCTCAATGTCGCGGCCGAACCAAAACAAAATGGGCAAAAAGAGCAGATAAAAGGTATGCGTACCGAAATTGGCCAGCATGGAGAAGAACCAATCAAGATAGTTGGATCGCATAGAGCTCTGTATACGAGCCAGTATCGGGGTCTCCTTCCTGATCAATGGCAGGATCTTAGACCGTATCGCGTAGCGCATGGGTGACATGCTATCGCGATAGTGGCTAATAGGGCTCGTGCCCGCATTTATAGAGGACTCGGTCATAGATTGGCGACAAACAGAGCTGTGAGACGCTGCTTTTGTGGCTTGTGCGGGAGTCAGTGTCTGTGCAGGCAGGTAGACTTTTCGTCTTGTGGATGTAGGCAAAACCCAAAACCTCTCACAGATAACAGCATGTTACTACGCTGCAGCGCGTGAGAACAGTAATTTGCTGGGAATCAGGTGTCAGCAAGTCATGGCGTTGCTTCTACGGACACGAAGTGGAGGTGAAATGCGCAAGAACTGACAAAAGGGGGACAGCCAGCCGAAGTCGTAACTGTTTACAGCATAAAAACAAGCTTTCATGTAATGTGCAAGTCGCACTATAGCAAGTTAAACCTTATTCCCACTTAAAGCCTGGAACCACCCAAAGCACCCTTGTTTTCCCCCTCTATCTGCCGCGCCTGTGTAAGCTTCGTCACCTTATTAAAGCAGTCCGATTCTGCGCTGCCACCGTGTTTCAGTGCCACCATACGCTCAAACCTGCTCGCATACTCAGATTACATATTCGAATAGGCGCCAACTTTTATTTATTCTGTTTGAAATGCCTCCTGCACCCGCTTTGGCCGTCGAAATAACCAAGGAAGTCGACCACGACTCTTCGTCTCACGCCAACGTGTCCAAGCTGAGATCGTTTCTTAAGTTCCCCTCATCAAATTATTCCAGCTCTTTGCCGTCCTCTATCTCACAGCCTCTCGAAGGCACTGTACCCGCCGCCCCAACAGCTACTGCTACTGCGGAGACTTCTCCGAAACTCGCGACAGTTAATCTGCCGGAGGAGCAGCCCACACATGCAAGCCAACCAAAACCTCCAGCTGATCAATCCACCACATCGAAGCTCTCTTCGAAAATAAAACGCTTTAGATCGCCCTCGTCCCCGCTTGCATCGCCCTTCTCACGCAGCTTTAGACACTCGGCGTCGACCGCCCAGCCCAAATCGTCCACAAAACAACCTCAACAGCACCTACACGACCTTGCACATGAAACGACAGACAACTCTGCAGCTGCTCCTCTCGAACCACCTCCTTCGCTGCTCACACCGCCACTGCCGAGGACTTCCTCTGCTCCTAATTTCAAAAACGGCCAATCCCTACGCAGTCAGCCTTCGTCCACCCGTAACTCTCGAGACACACCAGTAAGGGAACGCTCTTATTCCACAAACGCTACGAAAATGAATCCAGTGACAGTTGGGCCGTCTTCTTTTGAGAAAATCAAGCTGCTCGGAAAAGGCGATGTTGGTAAAGTTTACTTGGCCCGTGAGAAAGCTACCGGCAAACTTCACGCAATGAAAGTATTGTCCAAATCGGAAATGATAAAAAGGAACAAAATTAAACGAGCACTAGCTGAACAGGAGATTCTTGCGACAGCTAACCATCCTTTTATTGTTACACTATACCACTGTTTCCAATCGGACTCTTATCTCTATTTATGCATGGAATATTGCATGGGCGGCGAGTTCTTTAGGGCACTGCAAACGCAGTCAGGCAAATGCCTGTCAGAGAAAGACGCTCGCTTCTATGCAGCTGAAGTAACAGCAGCTCTCGAATATCTCCATCTGATGGGCTTTATATATCGAGACCTCAAGCCAGAGAATATCCTACTCCATGCATCTGGTCACATCATGCTTTCTGACTTCGATCTGTCTAAGCAGACTGAGTCAAACGGACGCCCGACTATTGTCAACTCTGCTGGGTCGGCTGTTTCTTCTTCCAGTTCCAATTCTTCATCGCGAACAATAAATAACTTTTTCCCTGCGATTGATACGAAGGCCTGTGTTGCTGACTTGCGAACGAACTCTTTTGTTGGCACCGAAGAGTACATTGCCCCAGAAGTAATCAGAGGTACAGGCCATACTTCTGCTGTTGACTGGTGGACACTTGGAATTCTAATCTACGAGATGCTATATGCAACTAGCCCGTTCAAGGGTAAAACTCGCAATTCCACTTTTGCTAACATTCTGCGCAACGAGGTACTTTTTCCGGACGTCAAATCACCACCAATCTCAAACGTCTGCAAAAATCTGATTCGACGTCTGCTAACAAAAGACGAATCAAGAAGACTTGGCTCACGCGCTGGCGCCTCTGATATTAAGTCTCACCCATTTTTCAAAAATACCCAATGGGCTCTCTTGAGAAACCAGACCCCTCCTATAGTCCCTAAACTGTGCACTGACGCCGACACATCTAATTTCTCTTCTGTCAAGGAGTCAGAATCATTGGATATTACTTCAGATTCTGTGGCTAATGTCCAGCAGAATTTTGAAATGTTTGACGGCGCCTACAGAAATGGCCATTTTGAAACTACCACACACAATGACACCACAAAATGCTCGGATGGTCCAATCGGCGATGCAGATGACGGTATTCCTGCCGCGCATGTTCCAGAACTAGTTAAAAAGCTAGCTGCTGAACCAGTTTTTTATCATAAAGAAGACAAAGACGATTACGGTAGCCCACTGATGCCCGTTGCCCCTGGCACGCTTTCTGCTTCCGATTATGAAAACAAGCACCGTGTCGCCGTTACGCCTTCAGCTGTGAATGATGCTATACAATGTCAACAAAGCCGTACGCCTGAAGACAAGAACCTTTACAGTATAAAAAACGGTCATGGACATGGTGCATCCACTACGCTATCGGTACCTAACTTAAATAAGGTCGAGGGAGATAAGGAGTTGGAATCTTCTGCTAACGATTTGTCAGATACATTTCCTAAACACAGATCTAAGAGGAGCGTCAGTGACCCATTCAAAGATTTTTCGTCCTTCTCTTTGCTACGAACCGGTGAAGGCGATTATTTCGACTCAAAACACGGCTGATGTCTTTCCATTATTAGACGATGAATTGGCACTTACTTACAATCGTTCTTCTGGGATACAAAATATAAAAATTTTTATATCTATTATTTAGAAATGAAATATTCGGTAAATTTACTATGCAATAGTATGATATCATTAAAGTCGTAAGTCAGGAAGAGTGAGGTTTCAGGGAGATAAAAAGAGAGGTAGTATTACATGAAGTATTCCGATCGGTTTCCACGACGAGGGGCCATTAATACATCTTCTGGCACAGCCGAAAAGATTCTAAATACAGGATCAGCGTTATCTTCGAGCTTCATGACAGAGGCAACGTTACCGCACCTGTAGCAGTAGTTCGGAGCACTCCAGACAGTGACAACTTCGCCGCCTGAGAAGTGATGCTTGTAACCTTCCTGTACAAGCTGGTGCGCACGTGCAATCAAGTTGAGATCATTAACATAGTTGAACTCCTGCGCGACACGCTCACCAAAGAGCCAGCCAGCGCCGCGGGGGCTAACAGCCCAAGTTTTGGTGGTTTCGTTCGGATCGGACCACACTAAGTCGCAAAATCCACCTTCATGCGGGATTTCCTGGGCTCTCGAGAGGACGCGAATCTGGTCGAGCATTCGTATTTCAGGCGATAGACCGCCGTGCACGCAGAGAATGTGGCCATCCACGATGGCAGCGAGACTGATAAAGTCGAATACCTGGCAGCATGCTTTCCAGACGGACGCGGAGCCATATTTCTTTGTACACTCGTCGTAAAAACCATATACCTGCGTGATTTGCCGACTTTCGTGGTTCCCGCGGACCAGCGTGATGCGACTGGGATAGAGTGCCTTCAGGCAAAGAAGTAGGGTGAATGTTTCCAGCGAGAAGTAGCCGCGATCAACGAAGTCGCCTAAGAAAATATAATTTACATCGTCCGGGAAGCCGCCCGATATCCGGAAAAGTTCCAGAAGATCGTGGAACTGGCCGTGTATGTCGCCGCAGACAGTGACAGGGCTGTTGACAGGTTGGATATTAGACTCCTCTATTAGTAAGTCCTTAACCATCTCGCACAGGTTCTTCATATCGCTTTCTGCTAAATACTCGCATTGTTGCACGGTTTCCAGCCATTTTTGCGGATCTCCCATTTTCTATATCAATCCAGAAGAGTAGGTCTGTTATTGCTAAAGAGGTTCAGAGGCCTTTCTGCCGCAGGTTCGGAGGTGTGCCGTTGCGGTGGTGGTGGTAGTGGTGGGGGAAGAGCAGGGCGGGACCAGCGCTTTTTCCCGGTGCTGTGCCCTAAAGTAATGGGAGTCTGAGTAGTTGTCAGCCATTGACAGGGTTAGGGCAAATCATCATAGCAACATGATTCGATGAATATCTATTCGGGGTCTTATACCGATAAATATTCAGTACGCCATGCGATGAAGGTCCATGTCCGCAATATTCCGTATGATGCGACCGAGGCCGATTTTGCGAAGCATTTGTTACAATATGCGGGCGATCTGCCTGCAGATGCAGCGGTATACATGCGCTTTGAGCCCGGCAAGAAGGAGAGGATGACCCGATTGGAGTACCCGGGCTACGCCTATGTGACCTTCAAGACCGACGAATTGGCGAGATCTTTTATGAATTCCATCTCGGGAACGCTAATGAATGGGCACACGGAGCTGTCCAGGTCTTCACGGATACGTGTAGAACCTGCGATTAACCAGGACACTCCAGTCAAGCGCGAGAACAGTCCAGATCCGCTCAACAACACGTTCAGAAAGAGCATCATGTACCTCAAATGGAAGGACCCGAACTATGTGGTAGCGCTACCTAAGTCTGAAAAGAGTCAGAAATGCAAAAATGCAGACGGAACCGAGTCTGCTAAATCAAAGAAAGCCAAATCAAAGAAATCCAAAGCAAAGAAGATAATAGTTTCGAAGGAGGAAGAGGATGTCCGCTCGAAAGCGAAGACCAGCAAATCTTCTAAGAATACTAAGTTTTCAAAGCCAGCGAAGCCTGGGAAGCGCGAAAGGGCAGCAGCAGCAGCTGACGCAACAGCAGAAAAAGAGCCTCCAGTGCCGACCGAGTTAGTCACTTCTGGTAATTCCAAAAGACCTGACGATCAGCCCGCTGTTGACGCATCGGCAGTTGAGAAAGACAAGCAGCCTCAGGCGGAGGTCATTTCGAAGTCTTCCAAGCCCTCGAAATCGTCAAAATCAAAGCAGAATAAGTCGACTAAACATGCCTCTAAGAAAACCAAAACGGCTAAACCTGTCAACGACGCTGATACGTCGTCACACCCATCCAACCCTAGCGCAACAGATCTTTCCTCTTCGGGCACCACCAAGGCGAAGAAGCGGTCCAAGAAGACTCCCAGTTCGGCCAAACCATCAACCCTCGAGACAACAAGCAAGAAAAATGTGAACCTGTGATTTCTTTTCTTTTCGACTAATTTTTTTGTAAGAATGAAGCACGTGTGGGACTTGCACTAGACCTCATTGTGCATCTTTCAATACGTTCTTGCTGCTTACTGGATCTGGCCTAAACTCTATTATACAAAGCCACGCCCGTTTGGCGTACCTACCACCACCCCCACCCGAAAGGGTCCCAAAGACACCTATACCTGTGGCTCATTATTCGATTTTCCCGCACTTCGATTTTTCTACACGTCAGTCATGGGAACGGATGTAAGTATTTTCGATCGCAGATCCGGTATCGATTTATTTAGCAGTACAGGCGCCATTATTGCCCTGTTATCGGGAGCTGCTCGACGTTCATTTTTGCCCGCCAGAATTCTAACGGTCTTAGAAATACCAAGCAGGCAATGTGCCCCCCCCTCCTGACTACGACCAGTCCTCCTCTGATCCTCCAGTGCAGGACAGAGGTTTTTTTGGCAACAATCAGGCAGGCTATCCTCCACAAGGTGGCTATCCTCAACAGGGCGGCTACCCGCAGCAAGGGTATCCGTCACAAGGGTATCCGCAAGGCTATCAGCAGGGCTACCCTGCGCAGCAGGGCTATCCGCCACAAGGTGGATATCCGCCACAAGGCTATGGACAGCCTGTATACCAGCAACAGCAGCAGCAAGGCGGGGGCATAGACGGAACGTCTTGTCTACTAGCCTGCCTTGGTGCGCTGTGCGTGTGCTGTGCTCTTGACGCTCTTACGTGAGCTCGATCGCGACACAACGTCATGCGTTGTTTGCACACCGCATAACCTTCAGGTCGCTCATCTCTGTCATTTAAATGAATAACCGTACTATACACTCGTAATATTCATTATACGTATTTCTACATGGCTAATTTAAATACATTCGCGAAAACGATGTAGCATGCATCAGGTCATCACAAGGTCATGGGTGCCACGCGTTCGGGCCCTCGTAGCGATGGTTTTAGGCTGCTATATTTTATTCTCCCCTACGGTAGAATCCTGGCTAGCAATCGACAAACACTCCAACCCCGAAGGGCCGTAGTCAATCGCCGTCGCCCCGCTTTCTGTTGGATTCGATTTGAAGGGTTGGTATTTGTATTAGTACCAAAAATTCTGCACTGCCCCACTCTGTCTGTGAGATCTCTGTCACGTTTTCACTTATCAGGCCGGGTAACTTTATAAAAATCGGCACAGATTATTATATTTCTGCAATTTCCAGGTCATTCTTGTCGTCGCTTACCGTTTCAAGTGCCCAGAAACTAATTATGCCAATCGCACTGGCCCTCCAGCCGCGCCAAAGCGTCTCGAGTTTGGATCCACTGGCCCCGGACTCGTAGCGCACGAGCTCCCACAAGGATGGCAGAATGCCTCCATATATGGGCAGCACGGGCACGACTGTTCGGAATCCGACGCTCAGGCCGGTTACGCTTCCCGTAGTGCTCACACTCATAGTACCAGTACAGTCATATATTTTCTCGCGGCCCTCGGGTGAGCTGTTGTACACTTCGAAGAGGTGCGACACTTGGGCTCGCCGCAGCACAGTTTCCATTGGCAGCCTGAAGATCGACTCTGTGAGCGAGGAAATCAAGTGTGCAAGTCTGTAAAGACCCGGGTAAACGACAGGATCCATGTGAAAGTTAGACCGTAGCAGGTAAAGAGATATAGGTGTGAAGGCGGTAGTGATTGCACTATGAAAAGCTGCCGGCAGCAGCAGCGAGGATGGACACAGCAGTGAGGGCAGCGCGTTGAGCGATTTAACAAACGACCGCGGATGATCCTGCACGGGAGAAAGAATAATTCTCGTGCGGATGAGGTCCACAGGCATTAGCAGTAATGTGGACACCATCTTGGAGATCACTCTGTTGATAATGAGAGCGAAGGGGCGCGTAGTTTCAAGGATTCCTATGACGGTCGGGTCAGGGATGCCGAACAGCGCAGAAGCTAAACCTGACACCCAGGCGCATAAGACGGAGTCCATTATTCCCTGCATGTACGATATGTGTGTTGCCTTCCAAATACCCCACGGCCCGTTGGCAGTCCAGAGTGCGTTAGCGACCGAACTTATGTAAGGTTCGTGCTGAGCGATTCTGTAGTCTAGATTCTGATTGTTGTGATGATTGGCATGATGTTTGCGATTCTTTGAAGAAGGAGATGTTGCTGGTGGACTTGCAGTGGAGTCATCAATATTCGAGAAGTAAGAAGCCTCGTCATCGTCGTCTTCATCCTCATCGGGTGCATACTGATCGGGGTAAGTAATTGCGCGCAGTTTGCTAAGTTGCGCAGGTGGCGGAGCAAAACACTCTGCCTGCAATATAGTTCGCGAGACTTCGAATGGCTGACTGATCAGCACACGCATGTACCTGCGTATCCCTAGTCGGAACGCGCTGGAGACTATAGATTTCGCAGAGTCCGCTATATAGTGGTCATTATAGTCGATATCGGCAATATAATCAGACGAAACTGCACGCGCAATGCCAGAATTGTCGTCTGGATAGACTCTCAGGGCGAAGATTGCAGGATCGGGAGCGGGATGCGCGTATGGCCGCAGGACGGACGTCATGTCGAATGGTGGAATAAGCTTTGCGAACAGAAGTGGTGCAATAATAGGCAATGTAGCCAGCATGATCTGGGTTTTACCGTACTGCCAGCGTACTAGCACCGATAAAGCGCCATTGAATATATAATTGAAAAAATACTGCTCTATACTATGATTTGGCTGCAGAAGATTGGCACTGTAACATTCGCGGTCAGACAGCAGAAGGTGCAGACCAAGGTTAGGGTATTATACGTACATCTGAAAGATAGGTGAAAAACCTAACTCAGAAAGAGACTTAACAGTTCAGAATTGACAAAAAAAAAATGGGCCAGGAACGCAAGCGCAGAAAGCAAGATAACGGGAACGGTAAACCAAAGAAGTCTGTGACTTTTGCCGCTGATTTGAGCGGGCCGGAAACCTCGCTGAACGGTAACAGCAAGCGGGATCGGGAGGAAGAAGACGAACCCGGCGGAGTTTTAAGTGAGACAGAGGCAAGCGCAGAAGGCACTGATGCAAACGATAGAGAAGAAGATAGCGAAAGAGAGAATGCGAGTGAAGAGAATGAAATTGAAGAAAATGAGAGTGAAGAAAATCAAAGTGAAGAGGATGAAGCGCAGGAAAGCAGCGATGAATCTGAGAGCGAGTCAGACCTGGAAGATTACAATAATATGATGAAAACGAAGGCACCGAGGAAGAACAATTCTAAGGAGAGTTTCTCTAATGCGTTTAGTTCGCTAGTTTCTTCGCATGTCAAGGCGTACAATCGAGAGAACCCCATTCTGATACGCAGCAATGCTGTTGCGAAGCTCGAGAACCAGAAGATGGAGCTGAAGGCACGACGGCTGCTGAAACTCGAAGAGAACCAGAAAAAGAACAAAGGCCATATTAGCGACTTAACATACTGGTACCATAACGAAGAAAATAACGAAACTAATGGATTTGAATACGAGAAAATTTTGAAAAAGACTGCACAGAGAGGTGCGGTGAAGTTGTTTAACGCCGTGATGGCCGCCCAGCTTCGAATGGCTGGCGCTAACATCAAGCATATAAGAGGAACTGACAAACGGAAAGAAGTACTAACTGATCTGTCGAAACAGTCGTTCCTTGATATGGTCAAGAACAGCTAATTGTAAATTACGATTATGATACGAAATGTGGATATAGATTAGACCTACTCGAAATCTTTCTTTTGTAAGTTGCGGGTCATCGCAGGCAATGCGACTCGCATGCCGTCCAATTCTTTTGTCAAGTGCACCTGGCAGCCCAGCCGCGACGTTTCCGTCAATCCAAATGCCAGATCAAGCATGTCATTCTCGTCATCTGAAGGTTCTTCAATGAGATCATAGTACTCGGGATCAATAATTACATGGCAGGTCGAGCATGCACAGGATGCTCCACATGCTCCTTCCATTTCCATGTCATTGGCCTGCCCTAGGTCCAAAAGGTTATCGCCTACATTGCCCTGCACGGGTACCTGTACCCCGTCTTTCGTAATAAACGTCACATTAATCTCTTCACCGGGATTTGGCTTCTTTATGTGCCCGTGCCACATCATTCCGCTGCTGGTGAACGTCCGCCGCCCACGCCTCGAAAGTCCCGTTAGTCCTATATGTCTGTGAGTCGTTTTATGAGCTGAGCTGCGCATACTTTGCCGTAATATCGCCCGGCTAATCATCTTGCTTCCTCTTATATTTTGCCCCCCCCGCAGTCGTATCGTAAAATAAAAAAACCGCTTCCGGCAAATCGCTGGTGTCGAAAAATCTTGTCAATGAAACTCTATTTGAATTAAGCTTTACCACACACGTCCTTCACCTCTTTCCTTCATCATTACGCAGAACGTCCAATGAGGGGCGCTTTAATTGTCATTGAAGGCCCTGACAGGGCGGGAAAATCTACACAGTGCGCAAATCTGCTCGAGTACCTCTCGGCTACCGCGCGTACTCCCCAACTTGTCAAGTTCCCCGTGCGGTCTACAACTATTGGTAAGATGATAAACGCGTACCTCTCCGATCCCAGCGTAGCGTTATCAGACCACAGCATCCATCTGCTGTTTTCCGCAAACAGGTGGGAACTCGTTGAGGAGATTAACTCACTTCTTGACAGCGGCAAGACCGTGCTGCTGGATAGGTACATCTTTTCAGGTATTGCCTACTCTGCCGCTAAGGGCTTGGATCCTGCCTGGTGCGCAGCATGCGATCGCGGCCTGCCTATGCCTGATCTTACACTGTTCATCGACGTAAACCCAGAAACGGCCGCTGCACGCGGAAACTACGGTGAAGAGCGCTACGAAAAACTAGAATTTCAGAAAAAAGTCATGTCTCAATTTCATACGCTGCTCAAAGAGGAAACATCCACCATTTCGATAGTGGTCAACGGCGCCGACGAGCCCCACAAGGTCTTCGACGCTATAAAACCGCATATTGACAACCTTTTCAGTTCGTCCAGATTGTCTGACCCTGTGACACAGTTCTAGTATCCAATATGCAAAACTCACAGCGCATTCTTCCGCGTCAAATAGTCAAACCTCGAAAATGTGTAACCGATAAACGGCAAGTTCTCCCGCAGCGCTTCGTTCTCTCCGTTGGCCGTAGCCGGTGCAGTAGGTATGTTCTCTGACACCTTCTCGAGCTCGTCCAGCGGAAAGTACGATGTATCCGTGACGGAACTCAGTTTCGGTACAAATGGCGCGGAAAAGTCTCGCACTGTGTCCCAGTTCACGCCTCGGAAGAAAGGATGCGCTTTAATCTCGTCAGCTGATACCCTGCCAATGCGATTCTCTGCCGACGTTAGCAGCCGCCTAATTAGATCTTCGGCTTCTGCAGACAGATAAACCTCGCTAGGAAACTGCAGAGTGTACGGCCAGTTCACGATCTTGCGGTAAGTCTCCGCAGGCGTATCGGAGCAGAATGGCGGGAATCCAACTAGACACTCGTACATAATCGCTCCTAATGACCACCAATCGCACTCCATTCCGTATCCCTGATTGCCAAAAATTTCAGGGGCAATATAGTCTGGCGTTCCTACTGCCGAGTAAGCCATAATACGCCTTGATTTTCGCCAGGTTTGGATCTGCTGACGGTTCATCGTCAAGTGGATCGCGTCTATCGATTCAGGTTCGGTGTCTTTTCTTTGCTCTTGCTGCTGCTCTAACAACTTTTTATAGTATTTAGAATCATGTGTTTTGTGAAATCCCGTAGACAGACCAAAGTCTGACAGCTTGATGTGTCCATTCTTGTCTATTAAGACGTTGTCTGGCTTGATATCACGATGAATAAATCCTTGCTTGTGAATAGCCTCTATGGCCAAAACACATTCGGCCATATAAAACCTTGTGACATCTTCTGAAAACACATCGTAATTAATAAGCATTGTCATAAGGTCACCACCTGGCAGGAACTCCATAATCAAATACAGGTATTGTGAGTCCTGGAACGAGTAGTACAGCGACACAACCCAGGGGGAGTCAGCGCCTGCCAGCACATCTCTTTCTGCTTTAACATGCGCGAGCTGTTCTTTGTTGTACATTTCAGACTTCAATAAAGTCTTCATAGCGTAGATCTTACCTGTGTCTTTCTTCTGTACGAGTCGTACCTCGCCGAATGCACCCTTGCCGATAACCTTCACGGTTTGGAAATCATCCAGGCTCAACCTGGTGCGCCTGAGGCGCAAGAAAGCCGACTCTTTCTTGCCGAGTGACGCTAATTGGCGTGATTTCCTTTCCTCCGACCCACGTTCCTTTTGTAATTTTTGTTCGAGCTCGATGCGCCGCTGATTTCGCTCGACGGCATGTGCGACGCACATTTGATAGTAGTGCTCGATCTTCAGTTTGCAAGCCGTTGCACGATCTAGAGTTTTCTCTGAAAATGCTTCGGGGTGGCGGTCAAAAGCGACCAGGTCCTGTCCGTTTCCGCCACCAAACGATGCCGGCGCAAAGTCGCTGTGAACCGACACTCTCTGGACATTGGCCTGCGGCTGTGTCGCAGGCCGGGTCGGTGAGGAGTTCCGACTGGATCCTTTGCGCGGGTAGAACAAGGGCGGCGGCATATCGAGGCGAGAAGCGTCGTTCTTGGCGTTCAAAGTGGCGCTGTTTTCTGCCTCATACTGCTGTTGGATCTGTTGTTGGCGCAGAGCGGACGCATTGGCGTATAAGTGCTGATTGTGCTCCGACACGCCCTGAATCTGGACTTCCTGCAAGATAGACATGGGGTTGGACACAGGCAGTGGGTGTAGTTTCTGCTGTTGTTTGAGAGTGGCTGAGTATTCTTGGTATGTCTTTGTGTCTTGGTTGTTTGGCGGTTGTTCTGAGGGCGTACCCACAGGATGCTGTGAATACATCCGGCTGAAATAGGACTCCTCTTTCGAGTTATTCATTACTTTCTGCTTTAAAATCCAATAAATATAATTATAATAACACCAATATCAGCGACTAAGAGAAAGCGCAGCGTGAAACTACCGAGGACAAACAATGTGATAAGGTGGAAAACGCGCAGTTTCTAACTCCCGAATGCAAGGGGGAGGAAACTGTAAAATAAGGTAGTTCGTGCGGCTTGATAGGACCCCCTGCATGTGAAGAAAGAACAAAAAACAAACGACCCTTTGCTAAAGCAAAAACAGTTTCGTATTTTAATTTTAATTTACTCACAAGAACTTTTTCAGCACCTCGTGCAACTCTTTCTTTCTTATGGGTTTCGCCAAAAAATAGTCCATCCCAACATCGGTCGTCTCGGTCCTGTTCTGCTGGTCCGTATACGCCGTAAGCGCAATAATTGGCCCTTTGTATCCACACACTGTCCTTATGTGTCTTGTAGCTTCTAATCCGTTTACGTGAGGCATCTGCACATCCATAAAGATCAGGTCGATGGTTTGCCCCTCTTTCTCCATAGTTTCAATGGCGTCCTTCCCATCATACACAGTAACCAAATTAGTGTATCCTTCCAAATCGAGCATCCTTCGCATGATCTCTTGGTTAATCGGATTGTCATCTGCAATCAGAATTTTCGTTTGCGATCGCCCGATTCTATCCCTAATAGGACTCACCGGACTTGATCCTACCGAATCTTCGCCAAAATATTCCGTATCCGATTCAAACTTGGTCATGTCAGCGGGACTCTCGATATCCAGTTCGCGGATTATAGTTCGGCGCACACCTAAAAACTTCAGAGGAATCTTCACTCTGATAGTAGTGCCAACTTCTAGCTTTGATATCGCCAGTTTGATGCTTCCACCCATGAGCTCGCATAGTTGGCGACAGATAGCAAGACCTAGTCCTGTCCCAGAATACTTTTTAGACAACGAAGAGTCTCCTTGTACAAACGCTTCAAATACTCGGTCTTGAATATTATCGGCTATTCCAATACCAGTATCTTTCAGATCAAATACGAGCCAGATTTTGCTGCCTTTCTTGACTTTGCTTCCAAGGCTAGTCTCAAGATATTCGCCTTGCTCTGAAAGCTCAAGAATTCGGTCCTCAGTACTTTGAGATTTGAGCTCGCGTGAGCCAAGAGTAGAATTTAGCCGAGATACTTCGCCGGGGTCGAGGAGCCGAGCAGCAGGTATTTTGCTTTCCTCATCCTCAGAGAAATACGACAAGGTCAAAACAACCGCACCCCCGCGTTCAGTAAATTTGAGAGAATTCGAAACTATATTTATCAGTACTTGCAATAATCGATTCGTGTCACCCTGAAACTCATAATTGTTGTATTTAGCGGACTCATCTGGCTTGTACGCAAACACAATCCCTTTTTTCTTAGCCTCACGGCTAAATGTCATTAAAATTTGATCCGTTATATCAAAGATGAAAAATGGGCTTTCATCTAGTGTGACGTGGCCAAGCTGATTTTTTGAAAATGTTAATAAATCTGTCAACAAATGTAGTAAAAGCTCTCCTGATCTTGATACCATCATTAGCGACGAACGGATTTTTGTTAAGGAGGTTTCTGTCATTAAAATGTCCGTGATACCCAGGATTCCGTTCAACGGTGTCCGTAATTCGTGTGATATATTGGCAATGAACGCTGTTTTTGCCTCGTTAGCGTTTTCGGCTTCAAGTTTTGCCTTTTCGAGTTCCCTTGTTCTTTCAGAAACACGGAATTCCAGCGTGCTATATTGAGAGAATAATTCGTCAATCATCTTATTGAACGCTTCAGTAAGATCAGTAAATTCATCGCGAAATAGTACACGTTGTCGTCTGGGTACTCGTGAAGGTAGCCGTTTAGAGACTTGGTTCGAATTAACATACACCACAGCATCTTCAACAAATGCGACATCGTTAAATTGGGTCGAAGAGCCGATAGATGAGTTCTGGCTAGCCTTTTCAAGTGTAGAGCTGCTGTGACGATTTCTAAAAGATATCTTTGACTTTAAGCTATTCATCCATAAGGCGAACTTAGACGGCTTTTTGGGTGCTTTAGACTTTGGTTCTGGGGTATCCTCATCTGTAATTTCGGCAATAATCCCGACAGTCGTGTCACGAAGCTGGATAATAGGACGCAGAGATATCCTGGCGAGAAAAAATGTGGCAACGCAGACTCCAAAAGACATGGTCAAGCAGATGATGATGACGGAATTGCGCAAGTCGTTGACAGGCGCATAAAATGAATGTTTCGAAGTTATCAAAATAGCTGTCCAGTTAGCAGCAGATAACGATGCTAGCGGCACAAGGCCCATGACGGTATTTGTCAGTACAATAAATTCGCCTGATTTCCTGTCCTTTTCCGATACACCGAGATTAGTGAGATTGATGTAGGATATCGGATTGTAGCATTCGCCAGAATAGCATATAGCATCTGAGTTTTGGCTAGGGCTTATTAGGTAGTCAAGAGAATATAGACTGAGAATAACTGAGTCGGTACTAGCTGGGGTTTGTAAATCGGCGTCGTTCGTAGCGATATAAAACAAGTCCGGTTCGTTTGCGCTGATATCGGCATCACCAGCGATAGGATTGGCGGACTGGAATA
The DNA here is from genome assembly GCA_030570615.1 of Tortispora mauiana. NCBI lineage: Eukaryota > Fungi > Ascomycota > Trigonopsidomycetes > Trigonopsidales > Trigonopsidaceae > Tortispora > Tortispora mauiana. The sequence continues at coordinate 94,080 of JAJLWG010000024.1, forward strand.
TTGCGGAAGAAAAAATGAGAGTCAGGAAACCCATTACTGTTGAGTTGTCGATTGATGCGGTAGAAATGCCCGTGATACCTGTACCATTAACAATACCCAAGGTGTAACTAAACAAGTATTGGCTTCCATTTACCTGTGAGGACCCTAAGACGCGCATCGGGCCTAAAAGGAGGCCGGATGAGTCGTATAGGGAAGACGGCAGTTCAGTGTTATTTGCGATGGGGATCAGTGCAGACTCTAGACCTTGAGTGGTACCAAACGCATTGTAAGCGGAGGACCGGTTGGTATAGACGTTGAGGTTGCCGTCGAAGACAATAGCCTGTTTAAGGTAGGTGGATGTTTGCAGTAGTAAGTTCAGAATGTTATTGACAGACTGAAGGTTTGTAACATAGTCAGACATTTCTACTGGGGCAGAAATATTTCTGCTTAAAGGCAGTAGAGCTTGTTTCATTTCGTTGAGCGTAGAGAGCCACTCGGCGTCATCTATGACATGATTCAAAGAAGAATAGATCTGGTTACCGCGAGACTCAGTCGTCTTTATAAGACGATCTCCCTGTATACTTTCAACGGAGTGTGCTGATTTAAAATACAGAACGCAGGTGTTAACCACGAGAGATAGAACCACGCATATCGACACCCAGGAAATTAGTTGAATATGTATACCCACTCTTGGGGACTTCATGACTATCTAGCAGACCTGTCTGGAAAGCAATACGGACAAATGCAAGTGCAAATTCAAACGTAAATGATCAATACAGTAAATCTTATTGAGCAACCAGTGCCTTTTATTTTCCTTTCGGGGTATTTTACAGTGTCCTAAAGCGCGTTTGGCGTCAAAAGAACGGTGAAGATGTGCAGTCGTGGTGGAGTTTGAGGGTGGGAGGGAAGTTACGCCTGCGTGGGATACCATGACCCCTACTAGGGCGGCAGGTTCAAAATGTATTATAAAAAAAAAATTCAGGTCACCAATAGACACCTAAATTGAATTTCAAACAGCCTCATCGCTACCCCTGATAGTCGCCGGCATGCGCACATCGTGATGTGTATCTCCGTTCGTTGATTGTGCATCATACACTTCGTCCGAGGCTGTCGCTTGGCCAGCATGCGCTCCAAGGTCAGGGATGACGCTTGGCACCGGTTGGAAAGCATGACTTCCTACGCGGCTCACCTCTGACATACTCGAAGAAACAGTGCCATGTGTATCCATAGCGGCATTTTTCGACTTGTATGGTCTCGCCAAAACCTCAGCAATCGCGTTATCATCAGCGGCACCTAGTGTGCCAAGGAGAACAGCACGATCAAGCTTGTACGGCAAACCGCGATGTCGCCCTCTAATCATAGTCACAATCATAATTAGCTTACCAACAACAGAAAACTGTGAGCACAGTGACTCGTAACCGCCAACATATCCCAAAGACAAACCCACCGTTCCATAGGCCGAAATGGTCTCAAAAATAATCGCAAATATTGAAAAGCTGTTCGGCTTGTCAGTGTCAATCTTCCCGGATTCAGTTATACACAAAAGAAACACCGCAATTGCAATAAACCACAAATCAAACCCGAGCTGTTTGCGTAAATGCTGAGAAATGAACGAAGTGCGCCCTTTTGATTGTCCTGCCATATGCCAAAAGTGATGTAGTCCATGCGAGCCACTATCAGAGAAAAAGCTAGTAGACCTATGGTTACTGCTCGGCGCTACTGATCTAGCATTCGTCGATGCATTGTCGCCCTGTTCAATGACGTCCTTAGAATCATCGCTGGAATCGTCGTTGGCATATATCCCCAGACTTGGCCCTTCGTACACGTTGGTGCGTCTGATAGACATCGCAAGTGGCAACACTGAGATATACATCATAATAACGTAACTGACTCTCACTGCTGGATTCAGATCAGAAATGTTTACCGCAGTTAGACCCGCTGTCCGAGTGGTAATAGCTTGAAACAATCCAACAGCTGCTTTTATATTGCCAGGCCAAGTCTCAATCACTTGGTTGTTAATGTCAAGGATGATAAAAAAGATCCAGTCGATTCCATTCAATAAAATCAGTACCATGAAGAGGTACCAAGTGGCTTGTGAAGGAAAAAGCATAGTGAAACACCTACGAGGATGATCAAGCAAGAACATTAAGTTCTCCTTCATGCTAGAATACTTTGGGGCACACTTTTCCATAATCCAAATAATGAAACGAAGCAGTATCGGGAAGCCTGTATTTCCAATAACAATAAAAAATGCAGACCACACAATAACGTATGATGAATCGTAAAATGGTATCATTGAATTAGGCGTGGTGGAAAAGCCGAGATCGTTGAAACTTGTCAGTGCCGTGCTCACTCCCCACCAGACAGGGTTAATATTGTACTGCCTCACGTCTTCCATGTACTTTTTGTCTGATGCGTAAAGAAATGGAATAAAAACTGCGAATGAGATAGCTGTGAAACCTACATAGTAAGTCACTAAAATCTTCAAGAGCAGTTTTAATGAACGGTACTCTACTCCGCCAAGCTCCTCCTTCTGCTCCTTCGTGAGGTTAATAAACACAGAGTTTCTTCCAATGGTAGGGTTATAAGATAGATAAGGCTGATCGTTATGCGTAACATGGCTCGATCGGCGCTCAATAGCGTTGAATGCATTTTCTACCGAGAAAGATGTGATTGCACGAAGAGGACGGGTTCCAGCTCGGACCAGGTCATTGGTGGCTGAATAGACAAACGGTGGTAGAATAGTATGCGTCGGGCGCTTTCTACAGTGTAGTTTTTCTGTAGGCCCGCGATGATTACCGGCAGTGTTATCATACGTATGTGCACGATCATTGATCTTAAATGAAACATGCCCGAAGTCATTTGAGGAGATTTTTGACAGATGCTTAGCATCCAATGAGCGGATAGGCCTCAGCGGATTTGGACTCGCTTCCAGATCAGAATCCTTAGAATTAACCGAGCTGCCGTTAGTGGGCGAGCTTTGTTTGACTGGACCATTTACAGTCGTGTTAGAGTCGAGTTCAAGCTCACGCGGGCCTTTGATCACAAGAGGTGGCCCGTCGGAGAAGTCTGCGCTTACGCGCCTAGATAATATCGAGCCAAATCCCATGTCGTTAGAATAGGCGTTGTTGGCATTGGCTTCAGAAGGCGCAGGATGGCCGGAAGGCTCGTAGCTTTCAGTTTGGTAGCGAGGATGCGGTGCATTTTCAAAACGGATATCACGTGTAGCCGGAAGAGCGTCTATTTCGGTGTAGAAGTCTTCAGAAGAGTGATCGTCGCCATTATCCATTGAGCGAGCCGTGTTTAGGGACGTTGAATGTGTCTGGTCAAATGAGCGAGTGGGAAAAGAGTTTTCAACAGACACACCTTCATTGGACGTACTTACTCGCCGGAGTCCCCTACGTATGCGACCTTTTGATCTGTTGATGAGGTTAGCAAGTCCGCCCGTGTGTGATGGCACCTCCTCGTCGAGAGATGTAGAGGGGACCGGCCGGGCCATCGAAAGGCTTCTTCTGATACCCGCATAGTATTTTGAGCTGCGTTGTATGTCGGAAAACCTTTCCCTATACCAATATAGTCTTAAAAATGCTACTCCGGAATGAATGGTAATCGGGTTCGTGAAAACAGAGACAAGGAAGACGAATACCTGCTGGTATATTTCCATAGTGTATATGTTAACGGTATTCAATCCCGATTGTGTAGCGGAACCGACACCGAAGAAGAGGGCATCGATATAATTCATGTTCTTAGCAGGATATATAATAATAGAGCCGATGATTGACCATGCTATGATGTATATGTAGTGAAGGGCAATAAAGCTAAGAAAGAACGCTTTGATTTCGTGCACCTTGAAGGTGGTTGCAAGATCGTGGTCATCGCCAAGATGTGTCGGCATATCCTTGAGGAATGCCCGTGTTTGAGTGAGATATTACAAAACGGCAGATCCTGCTAATACAATGATGTGCAGAATATGGTTGGAAAAGGTTTGAATGAGGAGCGTCGCGTTAAAAGGGCGAAAATCGACGGCGACGGAGGAGGCGCAGGGGAGTGTTAGTACACCAATTGCACTGTGTAGCGGAAGCGTAAACGGCAGCCAATAAAGAGTAACGAAGAGGGAAAGTGCAGGTAGCGAAAATTTGCGAATAACGGTAAGTGTATTACAGAGATACCAGGACATTTTTTAAGATGAAACGCAGTTAAAACAGCAAAGCAGGTTGCTATGACAATACCAGAGTATAGGGGGATTGTTTAGTAACGCTTTTATGAAATATTTTCCAACTAGGTTTGAATGGTATATTTATTTATTGTTGTTGTTTAATTATGAAAAGAGTATGAGTGTGCTGTGAAATATATGACGTTATATTAATATAGCAGATCAGAGTGATTAATGATAAAATCGCAATGTGTTAATGGTATATGTAACACACACGTGGGACTTGGCGATCCGGGGACTTGTAAAAGTCAAATCTTAACGATATATGGACGATACAAGACACAGGCAGCATTCACAATTTACAGCTCGAGAGTATTTGTAAAACTGTGTAATTACATCGTATAATAAATAAATACTTATCAATATACATAGATCAGAAGAATATCGTCTATAGCAGCCGGTGTGCTCACATCGCTGCGCATTGCCTTTCTTGTGCTAACAAGTCAGTTCAGTCAACGCTTTATGACTTTGTTTGTCCCAGCGAGCCGCACTTCAACATTTAACAACATGTCCGAACGAAAGTCATTGAACAAATACATACCGCCAGATTATGATCCGAGCATTGTGAAGACAAAAATTAAAAAGAAAGATAATCGGCAGTCTATTCGATTAGCGTTGCCGTACTCTATGCGGTGCACGGCATGCGGAGAGTTCGTCTATAAGGGCAAAAAGTTCAACGCCAAAAAGGAGTTCACTAATGATACATATTTAGGTATCAAAATATGGCGGTTCTATATACGATGTACACATTGTTCAGGCGAGATCACATTCAAAACAGATCCTAAGAATGCCGATTATGTTGCTGAGAATGGTGCAGTACGCAACTTTGAGCCGTGGCGAGACCCGGCCAAAGAGACAGAAACTGACGAACAGCGACTCGCACGGCTAGAAAAAGAAGAACAAGAAAAAGAAGAGCAAGACAAAATAGAAAGAATTGAAGACAAGCGTCGTGCAGAAGAGCGCGAAATTCAAATGATTGATACAATAGAAAATCTCCGCGCTCGAAATGCTCATCTTGAACAAGCAAATACAGTTCAGCCTTCGGCCGCTATTACTATTAAAAGATCTAACGACAGACCAAAGACATCAGGGTTTTTTAACGCTAAACCACTAAACAAAAAGCCAGTATTTGGTGTGAAGTTTAAAAGAAAAACAGAAAATTAACGTAATAATGACAAAAAATTATTATAATTACAGGTACGGCAGCCACAGATTATCGGCAAGTGCCAGATCCCGCGGATTGACGGCCTGCGCAATCAAATTGATAACTGCTTGATTCGTAGGATGCTTTGCACTCATTGGTTGAGACATGCTAGCAGCTTTCTTCGTAATCTTCTCAACGTTCATTTGCACAATATCGCGCAGCTGCTGATCTTGAGCAGCCGGACGGTGCTGTTGCGTGTACCAAGATATCACTTCGTCTCGTACAAATAGCGATAGGAAGTCTTCCAAATCAGACTCTTCGTCTGTCAAACATTTGCTTATGACCATCATGCACGGGGAAAACAGACCTTCTAGAGACACGTTGCCCATCAGTCGCTGTAAGTTAGGCGTCAGTCTAAACGGCACCCTTTCGGTGTTCTGGAACTGCGGGAACTGGTTCTGAGACGGCAGCAGTGGCAACATCTCACTAGACCACACAGAGCCCGAAGAACGTGTAATGACAATCTTGTGAGGGTACCTGCCGTTGATGCTCAGCATAAATGTTAAGAAAGCAACACCAGCATACTGGTACGAGAATTGTTTTCGGAACAGCCAAAACTCCTCAAAGGACTTGTAAACGCTGACAAAATAGTCGCGCAGAACGTGGTCAGGCACAAGTGTTTCCTGAATAGTCTGAAGTATCTTAAATTTAAGGCTTCCGTGATCTGGCTTTCCATGGTTTGCATCAAACGCCTCTTGGAATTTCTGCATAGCAAATATAATCGGCTCATCTTTGTATTGACCGCGCGTTTTGCACCAATCCTCATATATGCCTTGCATAGTGATATTATCCGGGTTGTCCTGGATTATGCGAATATGCGGCGTCAAAGGTATCGCAGCTGGGATTGTGAATTTCAATCGTCGGCGTCTGGATTCAGTCCTTTGCTCCAACATGGCATTCATGGTTTGGGCTAGTTGTAGCACACGCTCCTCGCGGCGACAATGTCTAGCGGCAGGATACTGAATAGTGAACGTATGTACACTTCCACTATGCGATTGGATGCTGATCTGCTTGTAGCAAATTCCAAATCCACGGTTGAGCTTGACATCAGGCAAGAAGCGTCCAATCTTGGCAAAATGGATATTGCTTTGCGTTAGCTGCAAGTACTGTCCAGGAATATCTATCTCCTCAAACTTTTGGTAATGGAACTCGCATAGATGCGGACTTAACGATTCTAACGATACAGACGAACGACGACTGTCCAGTCTCTCTTCCCATCTGTCGCGCCATTTGCGCATTTTACTCACATAAGCTTTTAGAGTAGGCTTCTCGTTGACGAAATCTTCACGGAAAACCTTTCTGATATGTGGCGGCAGGAGACTGTCGGCTATTCTAGTCAGGTTCAGCTCTGTAGCAGGTGGAAGTTTTGTGTCTTCATTCTGATAAGCCATGCGGTTCATAAACTGTACACCATCGTTGAGCAAAGCCACAATAAGCCTATATGCATCCTCTTCTGGAGTGCACTTGAACCTTTGACATATCTGATCGATCATGGTTTCAAGCGCTAATGAAAGCAACGGGTACGCCGTCTTAAGAATTCCCATAATCTCATCAACATACTCCCACGGCTGTCTATTCAGTGACTGTGGATTGGTAATAGCATCATTAGTGGTAGAACCACTTGATTCTATCTTGATGTTGTCTCTAGGAGGCGAAGCAGAGCTCTGGCCATCATTGGGTGTTTCCTTATCATTGTTCGGCGTCTCGGTGGATGCGGACTGCTTCTCGTTCTTCTTGGAATTCTGAGCTTGCATAGCCTGTCTTTGAATCACAGCGTAATCGTCCTTTGTTGTCCGTAGTTGGAAGTGCAACGCCTGGGGATAGCTCTTAGCAATCTTGATCAAAAGAGAACGAGCAATTCTTGCTTCCTTGTGTGACAAAGAGGTCAAGAGCTGAGGAATGAACAGGATCCAATACCAAACAGGAGTTTCTCCCTGGTAACTCTCAAAAGCAGATGCCAATGTTTGATTAGCATCGTCAAGGCTTAATAGCCATAACACTCGTCCTAAAAGACTGCGTGATTTATGACTCTTGTACAAGCCAGCAGCCTGGAGGTAACAGCTGATTGCACTAGAGACGAATGAAAGGTCAGTAGGATTCTCTTTAAACTTGGCGTCGTTGAATCTACCCCATTCGGCCCAAGCTTTAGGTAAATTCATGTCAATCTGAATAGCCGTAGCATAAGCTTGGTTAGCCTCGTCACTATGCTGTAGTTTAGCCAGGAACATGCCTTTCAGAGTAAAGAATTCAGCTTTCTGAGGAGCTCCAAAGTAAGCCAAATTCGTGTTGCTAATAACTTCTAGGCCAGTATTGAGTTCTTGAGGATTCTTGTAGTGACATTTAGCTTGTTCTCTCAACTTCAAGAAGGCTTCTTGAATCTCAATGTTGGGTAGCGTATATATCTTAGTTAGCTGGTCAATGCACACCCTTGACATATCCTGCAATCTCGCAACATGTGCAAACCTGTTTATGATCCAAGCTATTTCATGGTATCCACGATATCCATAGGAATTAGCGCTCGAACTGTTTACACCAGCAGCTTGAAGAGCAGACACCATTGGAATGTACACCTTGTTGATAACAGAAAACACGTTTTGCCGCCATGTGACTAGATCACTCCAAATATTGAAATCATCCCATACATTAGGGAGACGTTCGCGCCAAGCCTGCAATATGCCTTTAAGCTCCTGAGTTTTGCTTTCGAGATTCTGCACGTTAGTGGCATGGAGATTCTGGTATATTTGACTGGCTTCCATAAGTTCCACATATCGCTGAAATGTCTCCAACAAGGGAATATGAGCGTCAGAAATGCGCATCGGTAGCGTTCTCCACTTTCTAAGAGAAAGCTGTATACCTTCGTCACATGACTTCGACAAATCACTGAGAGACTCAGTCTTCTGTAAGCATTTCTGCAGATGCATGAATGCTTCAAACACCTGTCGTCTCGGAGTTGGTATATCCATTACTGTCTTTATGGATTGCTCAAGAGGCTCGCCATCACTCGCCCAGTCAGCCATGCGCCATGCGCATTCAAGCAAAAGATCTGTAAAGTTTTCATGCTTAGCAATCTCAGTCAAAACATCCCATTGTTGCAGTTTTTGCTCGCACAAAATCCAGTGGTCCTCCCATAGACCGTACTCCCGTTCACTATATGGCAGTACGCCGCTTCTTGCTTTTATCTGTGCAGCTTCGTATAGTTGCTGAGCTTTTTCCCACTGGCTTACTTGCTCATGAGAAATAGCGACGTTGGTTTCAGTATATTCGCAGCGACGCCTCCACAGACCATAGAACATGTCAGACTCTTCTAAGGATGAATAAAGCTCAGCTAGAGCATCCAATGCGGCCTCACGGACTTTTTCGTCCGATGTATATGAGTTTTCAGGGTACTCCTCTAGCATTCCGATGGCATCATACCAGCCATTGTAAGCTTTACCAAGAAATTTGATTAAATGAGGAGGAAGAACCAGCTTGTCGGAGACGTGGTGCAAACCTTCCAACATTATAGAAACAACGTTGGGGTTCTTGTCAGCCTGTCTTGTGTGATAGTCTCGTGAGAACAAAGAGAGAAGTATCTGGAATAGTTCACTCAAATCACGTTTAGATATGTTGCAGCATATAACAGAGAACATGCTTATCCACATAAGGCGCACAATTTCCGGTTCCACATACTGCATCTCAACCACAGACTCAATAAGTGAGCCAATAGAAAGAATTGACATAGAATCTATAAATATTTTTCGATCGGCCAAAAATGTCGCAACTGCCGCAGAAACATCTTCATCTAAATCAATTTGCATTCCATCGTTTTCGTCAATGCTTTCAAACACAGACGTTATAGGACGGGCTGTCAATCGGTTGCCTTCAGGCTGAACATTTTGCTCCTTGTTGATCGCACCATATATCAGTTGCAAAGCTTGGTTTAGCCACATGCTATCAGACAAGCTTTCCCAGTTTTGATATTTGAGCACGTACCATAACCTCATCCAAGCGTTTCTATTCAATGATTCGTCCAGAATATTCATTAGACGTTTTCTCACTGTGAAATTCTCAATTCTGGTACCAATCAGGAACGAATGTTCAAGCCGGATAACCAGGTCAGTTTTCAGTAGTTGCGGATGGGAAAAAATTGAAGTAACCATATCATAAAAGTCCTCAGTCAGTTCGGTATTGTCACGAGCTTCAAAGACAGTCATCTTCGCTACTAGCATTGTCTTCTCTTTGATCGTTGGGAAAACTTCCTTTGGCTCAAATATCCAGGAGTGGACCAGCTTCAATAATTTCTGACAGAGCTGAAGGTCGGTGGACCATTCAACTAACCGTTCAAGCACAGATAAGAACGTGCGTCGCTGATCTCCGAGAGCAGCAATCCGTGTTTTGCCGATATCCAGCATGCGGAAGATCAGATCTCTAATAACGCCTGAAGTTTGCTCAAACTGAATGGTATCAATCGGGTTTTCGGGAGACTGTGAACCATTTCTTGCAGATGCCGCCTGCTGGCTCCTCTGCTGCATTAGCATGATGTGTTCACGACATAGTCTGCCAAATGCTTTCATAAACAGGGGAAGAAGTGGGTCACTTCGGCGAGGCATAAACTTCACTAAAGAGGAAGCTAGAATGACACCCGCGCCATAGGATTTGCCTACAGAGATATCAGGTTCATTTGAATCAGAAGATGCGCCATTCTTCTGTGTGGCTGATGAATTGCCACTAGTAGAAACAGCGGTAGTTAGCTTGTCCTGGATAGTTTGCGTTATCAGCTGAACAAGTTGCTCCGGTCCATCTGGCATTGTGTTTTCCTCATCACCTTCATTCTCTGCGTATACAGTAGATATATGATTAAGAAGGAAATCAATAATCTTCTCCAAAGTCTCGTGAACTACTAAAGAGTCGCATTTGATAGCTTGGTCTAATAGCTTGGTGAATGTCTCATAGGACCTCTCGACCCATTCTTTAGGTTTGCTCTGCAAAACAACGTAAATGACTTCCAAAGTATTGATTGTAATGTTCACAGAACGTTCATCAGTGTCATTGAGTGCTATTGTGCGCTCAAAGACGTCTAGTTGGATAGCATTGGTTACATCCGGCCATACATCCGGTCCCAGGAGTCCGCCTAAGACTCTTATTATCTTCCGGTAAAGTTCATTATCGGAGACTTTCTTGGGGTGCATGCATATCAGTCGAATCAAACAGGAAACCAAGCTCTCTTTAGCATTTAGAGATAATTCTATAGGCTCAGATACCACTGGTTCAACATCCTCTTCACCTTCTTTGACAACTTCGCCATGCTTGCGTTTAGATCTTCGCGGAGCTTGTGTTTCAGTTGATTCCGTATCGGAAGTCTCTGATTTCTGTCTCTGGATCCACTCTAAAATAGTGTCAGCCAAATCGATAGCAAGAACCAAGTTTTCAGATGCATGGTCTACAGGCGAAGAGCCTGAAAAAGCCAACTTAGGGATCGCGCTAACCATAGCAGCAGCAAACATGCTCCTGTGAGGATAGAACATATCTCTCTTCGTTGAAATGAAATAGAATATATTCACGACCTGAGAGACATGTTGAAGCTCCTCTTGCAGAACTCGATAAACCCATTTGGCCCATTTAGATGGTCCAATTCTATTGGCAAGTTGCACAGAGAGTACATCTAGTGACTCGCGGACTAACATTCTGGCTTCAGACTGTTGGGATTTCAGCAGCGAAACGTATACTTGCGTAACCATTTTAGCGGGGGTCTCAAAAGCATCAATGAAATGAACAATCACTAAATGGTTAGCCTGCTTCGAGAGTATATCTTCAATTCTTCCGCAGCCCCACAAGAACTTGATAATGTCCTTGCGAATATCGTTAACTAGTGGAGCACCATACTTGATCACAATGCAAGTAAGTTGTAGTAGTTGGAAACGATATTTGTCTATTACTCCTGATGCTTCATCCAGACTATCTAATGAAGAGTTCTTCCAAACTCGCATAAACACCTGTTCTAACCAATTCGGTTTAGATCCAATATTAGGGGACGCTTTTTCGACCAGCCCGGAAAGATCATTGCGACTGGCAGCTTCTTTCATCAGGATCATATTTATAATATACTTGAAAACATAAACCTTTCCAGCAATGGAAGCGGTGGATGCGAATTTGAGAGCACTGTCTAAATAGCTTCCACGAATCACAGGATCAGTATTGCTAACAATCAGGTCAAAAATAATCATATGCAAAGTGTTAACACTGCTGATATCTTCATTAACGACATGTTCAATGAGTGTGTAAAGAGTATCGCTATCTGCTGGAAACTCCGTGAAGTAGTCTCGCATAAGTTCTTCAAGTAACTCTTGAGCACGCTTGGAGCTAAGATGAACTGGTGAAGTGAGCCAGGTCGTATTGATAACAGTATGCAGATCAGCAAACATTGCTATCAATTTGGGGAATAGGCTATGATTCTTCTTGATAAATTCAGAGTCATAGGATGATAGAGTCGATATAACTTCAATAAGGTTACATATCCCAATTGAGCGTGCTTCAATATTCTCTTCCGTGTAAATAGATTCATCGATTATCTCAGTAAGTTTTGTTGCAACAACGGTACGTAGCTCAGTACTGCATTTTTCCTTCAGGAGACCTATGAAGAGATGGCTCATGGGGCCTTCTTTGATTCGTGCAGCAAAATATGCTGCTGATTCATCGTGATGGCGATTGGTGAATAAGGCCAACGGCTTTCTGAACGGGCTCATAATAGAGACTTGAAGCTGGCTTTCTAATTGTAGCAAAGTGGTAGCAAGGTCATTCAAAAAAATCGATGCCGCAGCAGGGAGACAATGGTAAACTGCATATATCGCAGCCATGATCTTGATCTTTTGCTGAGACCAAAGAACTCGTGAAGAGGCTGCCATAAGTGAAGCTGGATCCGAAAGGGTTTTCAGATGATCAAAGAGCTTATGGCCAATCTCGACTTTGAAGTATTTAGTTAATAACTCCAACAGTCTTCCCAGGCCTTCGAGTCCACTGACAGTTAATCTTGTGTGGTCCGATATATTCATCAAAATAGGCTTTAGTCCTATCTGCAGAATATCGCGAGGCAGCTTGTTGTTTTGCGCTAGATAATCCGCTAAGCATTCATGAGCTGCATCCACTATTTCGCTATCCTTCAAGTATAAGGTCTTAAAGAAGATAGCAAGAATCCTAGCTCTAGCCTGGCCTTTCTCCTGCTTCTGTTCTTCATCCGAAGTAATGAAGTACTGACTATTTATAACTAAAGACAGCAGCTTTATGCATCGAATGCGAAGCTGCACAAGTTGAATGCTCGTTCTGTATTCATCAACTTTATGCGCCGAAGCTAGAGATTCGTCATCAGCATCTGCTATTGCCATAACTTCGGCTATAAGTCGTTTTAGCTCATCGTTAAATTCTAAGAAGTCTTCAGACAGACCCATGGAAAATACAACTGCGTCAATATTGCCCACTTGGTTAGGAAATGGTAATGCACGTAAAGGCTTGCCAAATATTGGTTGAAGAAATGTGGCCTTGACCGGATAGAGTAACTCTGTTTGCGGTTTGCCGGTGATTTCCGAAATGGCGACAAACGCGTCCTTAATAGACTGTCTAACGAGTTCTGACGGGTTGACAAGGTCGTAAGCAAGTATACCACAGAGCTGCTGGAACTTCTTCAGGGTTACTTCGTCGTCTGAAAGTTGGCTGCAATACTGCTTCAATATTTTGAGCAGCAAGTCCTTCGTAGCAGTGCTAACAAATGTAGGCGTCTCGGGTGAAATGTCCTTAAGAACAAACAGTAACGCACGAACAATCTCAAACAGACGCTTATGGAACCAGGCTAGAGATGCTTTGTTGTTCTCGTCACAGCGATCAAAAATAATTGTCAACGCGATAACCCCGCCATGTTTCACATACCACAAACTATTGTGACAAGTATGGCAAAATGCAGATATCATATCAAGGACTCCAACAAAGTTCAAAAGGTCTGCAGTATTCTTGAAAAATTTTTGAAGAGTATCCAGCATGTGATTCTCTACCTCTTTGGCAATATCCACAGTCTCGACTCTCCAGGAGCTCATAGCGTGGGCAAGGGAAATCAAAAAGCCCTCAATAAGGTCTAAATGTGGAACGCGTAAATCCTTGTCAATATTAAACTCGACAACTGTACGCGCCAAAATAGTTCGAGGAACTTTATCAAACTCCAACAAGATGACATGTTCAGCAATATTCTTCAAAAGAATCACTGCTTCTTCCTTGATGTCAGGAATATATGCAGTACAGAACAGTGCTTCAATTACTGATTTCATAAACTTGTTCTCCTGGTCAATACATGCTTCTAAGTAATTGATTGAAGAGAGCTTCTCGTCCGGATCAGTGATCTCGTCATTTAATGTAAATTTCGGTGGGTTCTCCATTAACGACAACTGAATTACATTATGCATAGTGCCCTCATAGCTTTCAGGAATCCTTGCCGAGCGGAAAAGCATTTTGGAGACCTCTGCTAAATACTTGAACGCATAGACATGATACCTGGAATCAAGTCGCCGATTGTCGAGCAATTGAATTGCATGTTTAGCCACTGGTACCACAAATTCAAACTTCTGAGCCTCCTTAATACCATTTAGCTTGAAATAAATAGCCGGATCCTCTTTAAGGTATCTACGGAATTCAAAGTCATCTGGCGGTTGCAAGAATCGCCGATTCCTACCACCTAGCTTACCAAGGATTCGCAGAGCTGTATGTGCATGAACATGTGAGTAGGGAAGAGGCCTTAAATGTGACCACAATGCAGCCATGACATCTGATATGTATGGTTCAAGTATCGGATCAAAATATTCAGCTGTAAGATTGTCAACACAAAGTTCTAAGGTTCGTAAACCTTGCGAAACCAATTCTGGTGAATCTCTCAAAGCTATGACTAACGGAAGCATCAAATAACTCAAATGAGGGACCAAAACAGAGAGTCTTACCGGGACAGTTAAGCACAGCTCAACGTACAGGTCACGTGCTTGAGGGATCCGTGAAGAAAGAAGCAAGTTGTTCAGCGAGTCTAAAAGTGTCTGCAATAAAGGAAGAACTTCCTTATATAATTTCTCAAATCTGCCTCCACCTATCGATCGGAACAATGTTCTAAGCAGTATAAAATAGTTTAGAGGTTCTTCGGCAGATGTAGATAGCTTCATGCAAGAAACAATAAGTTTCTGGAGATAAGGAAGTAACGAGTCCTCGTTTGCAGCTGGAAAGAGATTGACGGCCATGAAGCTCAGTTTGAATAGTCGCATCATTACTGACGTCTGAGCAGAGTCCGATTTCCCAAGGTTTTCCAGATTTTTAACCAAAAAATCCATGAGAATTATGACGCAGTTAGTAGATGTGGCTTCCGATGATAAGAAAAACTGAGGAAGATAGAGTAGCGTGCTGTTATCAGCAATCGCCATATATAAATTTTCCATTTCAGCCTCTAATATTTCATTAAAAGACGGTGGGTCAATATGTATGAATACTGTCGCAAAAAATTCCATATTCTCGCGCTCTTCCTTCGAGTTTAAAGAAGATTCGATCTTCGCGGAGTTCTGTTCGTTAACAGCGGTAGTCTTCGGTGAGGAAAAGTACGAGAAACATTTGATACCTTCCCTGAAGAGTTTTCTGAACATTAGCACTTCATCATAAGTCAATCCACGGACGCAGTCGTTCCATTGAAGATCAGGTTTCTCGGTAGGTGGGGGAGGAGGGTTGCAGTTTTTGAGGCCAAACATGCTCGTGCGTAAAAAAGTCATTAGTCCTTTGAAGAGGTTTTTTCCATCTTTCAGACCATCAATGCGAGTTTCCGTTCCAATTTTAATCGGAAATGCTTGATTAATGTCAAAAAAATCTAGTGATGTAGATGAATATGTCTCTGTATCGACTTGCATCTCATCAGATGCCGACTTTTCACTGGATTTGATTTCCTTAGAGGCACTGGCGAGAGCATGAGGATAACACAGATTGAGCTGTGCAAACTTATCAGCAAAGGCGGATATGATCGTGATGAGCAGCTGACGTCCTTCTAGGTTGTCCTGCAACTGCATGATACGTTCAACCAGATTTAACAGTAGTTTGGCAGACATGATGTGAAAGGAATTAGAGAGTGACATATCCTGCATATTAGCACAGTATACTCGCACGGCTTTCCATATTTGCTTTACGGAAAGTTCGTTTCGAACATGATGTATTAAGTCCGCAACCATAGAGTAAGCCAACGGCCTCAGCGTCTCATAGACAGTGAGGCCATCTCCAACTAGAACGTTCCGTTCTAGAAGAATATCAATCTTAGGAATGAAAGCTGTTCGGACATCGGTAGAAAGAAAATGACGGGTAGCTACGAGCAATTCCTTTCGAGAGGCAGAGAGCTCGCGCGGACAATCCTGCAAGAGTCTGACAACAAAATCGGGTATTTCGCTATGATAGTTCTCAAGAGATGACGAAAAAGTTCTTAAAGCATAAGCGAGGAACGACATTGTTTTCACTTGGGCAGTAATGAATTCGCCAAACAAGTGACGATTCTTGATAGCAGGCGAAACTATAGTATATAGCTCGTTGTGCGCTTCAGCTTTAGGACGAGCCTCCGCTTGAGCGGGAGCTTCGAGTCTGAGCATATGGATGACCTGCTCAATAAAAATTGGCAGGTTTGGCTCGATGAATTCTTTATGGGCAGTGAAAAGCATGACCACTATGATCGGGCACTCAGTGAGGACCTTGAAAGAGCACATGGCTTTAGCAAGTGGTTTGCCGATAGAGCCATCTGTGACATCTGAGGAGATGCCCGGAGACGATGTGGTCCAGGGGGAAGAGAAAGTGTTCACGGCTGATTCAGGAGAGGCCATGGCTGGCGCAGTGCCTGGAGTAGCTGTAGCAGCTGAAGAGGACTCAAATGATTCGCGCACAACAGCAGGCATATTCCGATATATATTGCATACCAAGTCCAAAAATGGTTGAACTTTGTCGGTAATGGTGGTCTTGTAGGATCTGAAGATAGAAGAGAGGAATTTGATGCTGAGAGTACCGTTCTCTTCGTTGTCGGTTTCGATTACGTTGGTCAGGATATTTATAAGCTCGGGAACAAACGGTTGCAGATTTTCGTCCATTGGTAGACGGTATAGTACCGAAATAATTGTATTTCGAAACCTCTGTTCGACGGTTGCAGCATTGAACGACGGCGGTGTAGAGCTCAGCGTAGAACAGAGAACAGGGACGAGCAGAGGCACGATTTGCGAGTAATCGGGAGAAGGAAGGATCTTATCGGAGACTTCTTTGAGTTCCATTATTGCTACAAGTCTCGTCCTAAGTTCAAGTTTTGGATCTGTGATCCTATCGGTCAGGCCCTTTACGGATTCGATCGTTAGAGCAGCCATTGTTGTTGTTGTTACCATAGGTAGAATTGCGTATGAGACAGCGGCCACGGTAACAATCCAATCGATATTTTTTGCGCAATATTAAAGGCTAAATGTAGTTTATGCAACACAGACAGAACACAATAAGTAAAAGTGAACAAAAGTCACGTTATTAGGGCGGTGACGAGGTTGAGAAGTGCTCGCTCGAGGAAAGAAATCTGCATCTGGGAGAAGGTAGGTGTAAAATCTTGGTGGTTGTCACGTGAGGTATCACGTGACAAACACCAAGTCTGCGAGTAATTTGATATCTGCACGGAGCAACGAGTCGTCATGTATCGATGGTGCAGATGTTGTAATTATTTTTGAGATTTTACAGCTGTTAAATTGCTAGAGTATATGTATTAAACGCGCTGGTGTATTTGGTGGGGGTCAGAAGGTAGAATGGTGGGGGAAATCAAAGAATAGGGTGGTGGGGATCGATTAGCCAATGCGGGGAGAACTCAAGTTACGACACCAAAGACGTACTCAGCGAATGATAAGAACTGCAGGAACTAGTATTGCGAGAAGAATAGGTATACGAACTATGTCTAGCGTTAATAAGCCACACTTGCTACTTTTAGGCCCGATTGTGCACGCAAAGAAAGAATGGGAGAACTTGTCGAGCATTGCGAGGCTATCTGAATGCACTTCGAAGAACCGCGAAGAGTTTATTGCGGACTTGAAGGGCAAGTACAGCGATATTGTTGGCATTTACCGCACGTTTAGCTCTGTGAAACAAACGGGACTGATTGACGAAGCGCTTGTGAAACAGTTTCCGGATTCTCTGAAGTACATCGCGCACAATGGTGCCGGATACGATCAAATCGATGCAGTTGCGTGTGCGAAGCACGGAGTGGCGGTCAGCAATGTCACAGACAAGGCAGACGCAGCGACTGCGGACACGGCGGTGTACCTGATAATTGGCGCATTGCGGAACTTTTCGTATGCGGCGAAGAACCTGCGCGAAGGGAACTGGATCTTTGGTACCCCCGTGGGACGGGACGTCGAGGAGAAAGTGCTCGGTATTGTCGGAATGGGCGGCATTGGTCAGGCTGTGCGCGATCGTATGGTGCCGTTTGGCATGAAAGTGCAGTACTACAACCGCCGCCGACTTAGCCCTGAGAAGGAGAAGGGCAGCAAGTACGTGAGCATGGAAGAACTGATTGCGACTTCGGATGTGATATCGATGAACCTACCACTGAACCCACATACACGTCATACGCTGAACAAGGAGGCGTTCAGCAAGATGAAAGACGGTGTATTTATTGTGAATACGGCACGCGGTGGAGTCATTGACGAGGCTGCACTCGTTGAAGCGCTTGAAAGTGGCAAAGTGGCCAGCGTAGGACTAGACGTCTACGAGAACGAGCCCAAAATCCATGAAGGACTGCTCAACAACCCGAACGTCTTGCTACTCCCACATATGGGCACCCACTCCCGAGAGACTCAGTACAGCATGGAATGTCATACCATTGCGAATTTGGAATCTGCAATTACTAAGCACGAGCTCCTGACGCCGGTCCCGGAATGGACGTCGCGCTAGTGTGGCAAAATGGTTACTCGCAGCACTTTAAAGCCTGCCAGTCACCCCATGGTTGCTGGCTAGTCGCTGGCTGGCGATCATGGACGCCGTACAGCATAAGCGGCATTTTGCGCGGATATGTGATCAGTACAGTGCTGCATGCGGCATTTTAGTTTGATGAACGTGCACAAAGCATGCATGGACACCAATAGCCGCCTGCCCGCCTGCCTGTCTGCCTGCCCTACAAGCGGCGCTCATTTTCAGCAACAAAGCTTACTAAACATTATAGTTAGAAGTGATAAAGTTCACATTCTCGCGTTTGCGAAGTTTGTAGTCGACCCATTTTAGTCACAGAAAGTTTGATTCTATTCAAGGTTTAGGCAAACTTAAATTAAAGATGAAGGCCGCACAAACGGGTGCTGACATTGAACTTAACAGCGCACGATTATGGCTACGATCGATTGTTCGCAAAACGCAAGAAAGATAGTTGAGGTAGGCTGGGTATGGTTGTGTCCATGCGTTGTCTCCTTTCGGCGGTCGACACACTTTAGTATTAAAGTGAGCATCAACCAGCACACTTTTAGCCCCAGAACCTGTCCAGTCAATGGTTATTGTTTTTGCGTTTGCTGTCTAGTTCTAGTATTCCGCGGGGTCATAAGCCGGGGACGTCTCGGTTAATGTTACAGAGGGAATATTACCCGATTAAGAATACGCTGAACGCTGTGAGCATCGCGTGGTTTTGAGTGTAGCAGCTCGCTAAACTCTGGCGCTGTTTAACGAGAACGTTATGGTCGGCATGGTCAGGCAGTCAAACAGTCAAGGCAGTCAAGGCAGTCAAGGCAGTCAAGGCAGTCAAGGCAGTCAAGGCAATCAAAGCAGTTGTAGGTGGTCCGGGCGCATGGAGCTTTTATGCTAGCGGCAAAAATAGAGACAACACTAGGCCGAAAATGGCCAGTAAAATTAATGTGCAGCGGCTTTTAAGTAACCCGTGCTATGGTAATGCCGGGGCAGGTGATAGCAAGACACAAAAAAGACTATTTAAACTCTTGGCATTTGGCTGACTGAGATATAACCAATCAACAGCGCGTTGAAAATTTTTTACGTTTTTTTGGAATTCTAACTATACGTACGCAAACTCTGTGCGCTATTGTGACCCGGCTATGAACGCCGCATTTACAGCGAGTCATTTATCAATTGCCGATGATTCCTGGCAGCCGAAGTGGGAACAGCTGTCAGGCGGCTGCGAGCTAAGCATTAGGCGAAACGGTACCGGGCTAGAGGGGATGGTTTTCCCAGCAGAGTTAACAGGACGTAGTAACTGCCCTTCTAAATCTGCGAAGCCCCACGTTGAGGCGGCGATCACCTCATCACACGCAGTGTCCTATTATTCCGCGTAACGTAACATGCTGGTGTCATTGTTCTGTCCTGGATAATGCGGAGTATTATGTCTGTCTATTAAGGACAACGACGCTCCATAAAGCGCCAAGTCAGATCGATCGATTGAGAGTTAGAGTTTTAATTGGATACCTCCTTTGCGCAACGTTTTGTGCTGTACGTGGTTTTCTTATTTAGAATAAAATGTGATATGACTAAAAATAACCGCCCGACACTAATAAAGAGCTCATTTCTGCGCGTCTCAAAAAGGTAGAAGCTCGGCTAATCCCGGCGATAGAAAAACGTGTCATGGTATTATTTTTTTCTTTCCTTTAGCGGCAGCTAGCGTGCAATTGCGTAGTGTCATGTCCACGTTTGGTCGGTGAGATATATGCCCGCCTTTGGCTCGGATTGAGTTAGTCTACATGTCTCAAGATTCCTAGCTTAATAAGGATACGTAATAACCTGGAAGTTGAAAAATGAAAGCTAGTGGCACGATTGGTTGTATCTTGTTGTCCTTGCTTTTAACGCAGGAGAAAGAGCTGATTTTCTCTGGGTGGACGGAATATCGCGCACATAGACACTAGATAAGGCACAAAAAGTTAACCAATCTGTAATCTCGACCTTTTAATCGTTATCTTTAGATTCCTTTTGGTGGATTCTATAACCTTTTCACAGACTAATTAATATTCGTACAGGAATTTCCATTTGGACGTCTAAAAATTCACTTTGCTTAGCTTAACAGACGCCGAAGAGACAGTTTCGAAGGTTTCGGGAACCGAATCCGTGCGTGTTGCGGCTTGCCTATTTACCAAAAAAAGAGGAGAAAAAAACCAAAAGATAAAAAAATCAAATTAAACCGGGAAAAAAAACTAAGCTTCCCACTGCTTATTAGAATGCTTAAAGTAAAATTAAGAAACTGCTAATCAGCTTCGTACAATTTGAAATATAATTTCCTATAATAGAATTACTCCTAATATATCCTGTAACCCCCC
>JAJLWG010000025.1:0-107569 GCA_030570615.1 Tortispora mauiana
TCACTTCTGCAGCCAGAGCAACTTTCGCGCCGCTTCTGTACTCGCCTGCCGCAATTGCTTCGAAACTGCCGTCAAATGCGTCGTAACCCGCCGCATACACACCTTCACTGTACAGCGGCCGGGAAGCGCACACCGGCAGAGCGCTGCTCGTTGACGCCGGCACTGCTGGTACCACCGTCACCACCGGCACCTCGACCCGCAGACTGCCGCTCACGACAACCGAAATGCCGATCTCCTCGTAGTAGCCCCACACGTACTGCTCTTTTTCCGCCCAAGGAACGTAGCTTATCATTGCTGTCACGCACTGCTGGCAGTACCACCCGCTGACCGTTGCAACCGCTGCCCCGCACGTCTCGTCGAACGCAGTCACCACCCCCGATGAACTAGCAAAAACTCGTCCATAAACCGTCGTCGTTTCCACCGGCGGTTCGCACAAAAACGTCTTCACTTCCGTAACCGTGCTCATCTTGTTGTCTTTTGCCAGCTTTTTTTTGCTAACGAATGCGTCGCTAGTGTTACGCAGTCGGACTAATTTGCCCGACTCCGACCGAGCTAAAATCTAACCAATCACCCCACCTAGCTACCACCCTAAATAGCCAGTACCAATACCAACAATTAATATTAGCATTAAACTAACAGTTAATATCAAACGCTAAATTATATCCAGCATTTCGGACACGTCTCATCACTAAACTGCCCCCACCACACGCTCGCCACATACCACGCTACATATCTGTCAGATCATGCATGGCTACTTGTATGTTAACTGTATATTGTAAATCAAACATCTGAAAATCACAATGGTTGAATACCTTCACTTAGAGAACAGCGCAAAAAAGTGCACTCGCTTCAAGTGACGGCCTCAATTTGACGGTGGCGTTAAAGTTAAGTCATCGTGTCGAATGCATAACCTTATCAAACATAATAGTATCAGCCACCAATCACAACTCCCACAGGCATCAGCCAATAACTTCTCGGTCAATCTTCCACGGGCTATTAATGAGTTAGTTAAGCAATTCTCCGCCAGATCCAATCATCTGTATGTCGTCTTGTCGCATAATCACTCATCGTTGGTACGCATTACTGACAGTATCTGCTGTGGACTGTTGTAGCGATATTACGCCACGAGTCCTTATACCCCGTAACCTTCCGGAACTGCTGCTAAAAACACGCAAAATAAACCGTGCTTGTGTCTACGGGCGGACCATAGAGAAACGTCCTTGCTTCAGCCACGGTCTTATCTTGTCCTGAAAATAGAATCACACCCTCAAACTGGTAAGTAACAGACTGCTGCTCATAGAGTCACGCTATGAACCATATAATCTTTCGGGCACTTCAAGAAACTGTAGTTGACCAACAGCGGAAAGAATTAGTACAGAAGCTAGCTTGCATTTCCTATCGTGCAAATGATCTCATCCCCGTTCTTGAGGCAATCCACTTGTCGAGAATAAAGCTCTTTGAGGCACAATGTTCCAATTTCGAAACTAACTTCTAGATGCAAACCTAAAGCCAATCATCGTATGCGGCTCTATCGGGAAGTAAACTTACAGAAGGACCAACCTACTAATCATAGTGTTCAACTCCAAGCTGCTTACTGGTCGTCTCAGAGCTCAGAAATATCAAGTAAGAATTACATTTAGACCAAAAACCATTCTTGACTATAGATCGTTAGAAGCTAGCATAACATCGTCAAAAATGGTACATGATTGCTAATGCTTATTCGGTTAATCTGTCCCTTTAGGACCACTAAACGACGATAATTCAATGTAAAACTCTATACAACAGTAAAAAGCAGTCTTATATAGTGATTTAGCAGCAACCGGAATGAGCTATTCAACCTTCATGTAGAATGTAAGTTGACGTGATGTTGTTGTACTTGTACTTTTATAACCCCAGCCCAGGCGCCCTAGTGTTTAGCATAGCAACATCAATAGGTACTTAAGTCTAACACCATCAAATGCGCCAAGATGGCTAAAACATTTCACATAAATCCTACTTATCCCATCTATACTCCACCTACCTCCTCTAATAATTAACATAGACATCTCTCTTAACCCTCCCTTGTCTTTACTTTCTCCATTTCATCAACACTGAAGGGGTTTCCCCTTTCAGCCCATTATCTTGCCTCCTCCTTCTTTCTCTCTTTCAGTCTTTCTTTCTTTTTCACCTCCCTTTACTCCCTCCTAAATGTATTCATAATCGTCTCTTCCCTTAATCCCCAGTATCACACGCATATCAACAACCACAATACTGCTCAGTCAATCTTTCTCTCCATCCCCAAGACTCCTAATAACCTCTCCCAATCTCAGTAATTCCCAATAACATTACCTATCAAACCACTCCTGTCCTCACACTCGGCTCAAACTATCAATTTATAACTACGAAAATAAACTAGATGGGGTCGGAGAAACGAACCAAAAATTGGCTTTGTGTCCAACTGTAGAACACAAATCGCAACGGCGTCCAGCCCACGTTCAACTCCTGGTTTAGAACCCAATTAACACTATGGGAAGTGCGCGCATCTCGCCATCCCCCGCATCCAATGGTCTCTATGTCCCCGCACGTCATTGCCCCTTCCCCGCCATACACATATCCTATGTCCGCTCTTATCATCAATATTCCTTCTATAGTGTTCGGCCCGGAAACATACATCAGCACCTCCGTCACTGCATCAACATATAAGCGGAAACTTATGTAACGACTACCAGGCATAGTAGTCACGTTAACCCGGGTGGGATCCCCTACCCGGTAGTCCCCTTTGGCCACCTGCGTTTCATTGTACGTCGCAAGATCCACCGCCCACGCTCTCGCCAGCAGCGTCTGCGACGGTTCGTACTGGCAGGCGGTCGACACCATTGCGCAGCTGGCGGTATCTGAAACAGCCGAACTCGAACTGGCACTCGAACTGGCACTCGAACTGGCACTCGAACTGGCACTCGAACTGGCACTCGAACTGGCACTCGAACTGGCACTCGAACTGGCACTCGAACTGGCACTCGAACTGGCACTCGAACTGGCACTCGAACTAGCACCGGAACTCATACTCGAACTAGCACTCGAACTAGCACTCAAACTCATAATGGAACTGACAATTGAGCTGACACCTGTATTGGAACTGGCGCTGGAACTCATACTAGTGCTGACACTTGCACTGGACCTGGCACTTGAACTGGCACTTGAACTGGCATATAAACTAGCACTCGAGCTAGCATTCGAACTCATACTCGAACTAACACTGGAATTAGCACCGGAACTCATACTCGAACTCATACTCGAACTCATACTCGAACTCATACTCGAACTCATACTCGAACTCATACTCGAACTCATACTCGAACTCATACTCGAACTCATACTCGAACTCATACTCGAACTCATACTCGAACTCACACTCGAACTAACACTCGAACTAACACTCGAACTCGCACTCGAACTAGCAGCGCGCACACTCGAACGAAGCTCCGTCGCACTCGCAGCCCCACTCGAGTTCGTATTATCACCAGCTGGCTCTCCTAGCACCAAAGACACCTCATCAAGACCGACCACTACCTCGCCACTCTGACGCTTGCGGCTGCCTCGTACAACAACAACACGTACAGGTGTCCACCCAGACACCGTTCTGTTGACCATTCCTCCGTAAACAGTCCCACCAGTCCCTATCGCCTTGATATCCCAGCATGTCATCCCAATTTCCCCGAGGAACACGTCCGCAGACCCGCCCCTGACCTCCGTGATCCTGCCATCCCCCACATAAAACATCACCTCCACCAGTCCTGCATTGCCTTCCACAGAGATCCCATCACTCGTCACTTCTGCAGCCAGAGCAACTTTTCGGCCGGTTCTGTACTCTCCCGCCGCAATCGCCTCAAAACTGTCGTCGAAAGCGTCGTAGCCTGCCGCATACACGCCCTCGCTATATGGTGGATGGGAAGCGCACACGGACAAAGTGCTGCTCGTTGGCGCCGGCGCTGCTGGCACGGCCGTCACGACCGTCACGACCGGTACCTCAACCCTCAGACTGCCGCTCACAACGACCGATGTGCCAATCTCCTCGTAGTAGCCCCATACGTACTGCTCGTTCTCCGCCCTCGGAACGTAGCTTATCGTTGTTGCCACACACTGCTGACAGTACCACCCGCTGACCGTTGCAACGCCCGCCCCGCACGTCTCGTCGAACGCAGTCACCACCCCCGATGAACTAGTAAAAATTCGCCCATAAACCGTCGTCGTTTCCACCGGCGGTTCGCACAAAAACGTCTTCACTTCCGTAACCGTGCTCATCTTGTTGTCGTTTGCCAGCAGCCTTTGCGAGCGAATACCCCACTAGCGTTAGCGACTCGCACTAATTTGCCCAACTCCAACCGAACTAAAAAGTCATCAATCTGCTCACCTAGTTACCACCCTAAACAGCCAATACCAACAACTAATCTTAACATTAAACCGATAGTTAACATTAGCATTAAACCAAAATAGTTAATATCAAACGTTAATTTATATCCAGCATTCGGAAGGTTTCATCACTAAATTGCTGCCACAAGTCCATCACACACACCACGGTATATATCTGCTAGACTCGCATGATTTTTTGTATTCAAACCTCATACTGTAAATTCCAATTTAGAAATCAAGCAATGCTTCAATATCTCTACTTTGAGAACAGCGCTAAAGTGCATTCGCCTCAGTGATAGCCTCAAATTGACTGTGGCGTTAAAATTAAGTCAAGGTGTGAAATGGACAACCTTATCTAAAGTAATAATACCAGCAGGCAACCACATCTCGCAGGCATCTGCCATTAACTTCTCGGTCAATCTTCCACAGGCTATTAATGAGTTTGCTAAGCAATTCTCCGCCAGATCCAACCACGTCTATGTCCTCTTGTCAAATTATCAATCATCGTTGGTCCACATTGCTGACAGTATCAGTTGTGGACTGTCGTGGCGAGCGACATAGGGCACGAGCCGTTATACGCCGTAACCTCCCGGAACAACTCCTAAAAACGCACCATTAAACCGTGCTGTTCTCGAGAGGTGGACCGTAGAGAAACGCCCTTGCTTTAGTCTTCAACTTGTGCTGTAAATATAATCACACTTTCATAGTCGTGTTCAACAGATTGCTGCTCGTGGAGTCACACTGTGAACGCGGCACAACCTTTCGGAGCAATTCAGGAAACTGCAGATAACCAACAACGGGAAGACTTAGCAGAGAAGCTAGCTTGCATATCTTATATTCCAGCAGAATCTCATCCCCATTCTTGAGGCAGTCCACTCGTCGAGAATAAAGCCTTTTGAGGCACAAAGTTCCACTTTCGGAACCTACTTCTAGATGCAAGCCTCTAAAGCCTATCATCCTAAGCGGCTCTATCGAGAAGTAACTTACAGAAAAGGACCAATCTGATTATCATAGCATTCAACTCCAAGCTTCTCATTGCTTGTTTCAGAGCTCAGAAATATCAGGTAAGAACTACTAGGACCAAAAACTATGCATGACTATAGATCGTCAAATATTGTACATGGTTGCTATGCTTATTCGGTTAATCAGTACCTTTAAGACCACTAAACGACGTTAATTCAATGTAAAGCTTTATGTGATAACAAAGATGAATATTATAGAGATTTAGTAACAGCCGGAACGAGCTATTCGAAGTTCACTAAGGATGTAAGTTGACGTGTTGTTATTGTTTTTCTTCATATACCTTTATAGTTCCAGTCCGGCGCATAGCGACATCAAGGGTCTTAAGTCTAATACCATCAGATGCATCAAGATGGCCAAAACAATGTCACTTGACAGTTAAGAGACACGGATGAAATAAATCCATGCATGTTTTTCTTAACGCGTTCATGGGCTCGATAGCTGAGAAAGGGTGGCGGGGTTTATATACCGTCGTTCGAGTGGACTGCCCGTAGGAAACCGTATGTCTCGTACGAGATCTCATCATGCACTCGGATATTTGGAATTCCATTTAGTATCAGGAAATGCCGCACGGTGCAGTACCACTAGATGCCGCCGTCATGGACCTGGAGTTAATGGCATTGTTTATACCTCCACGCACCATGGATATGTTTTACCACATGTTTGATACCGGCGATAAAAACATCAAAGATATGGCAAACGAACTGCTGTGCGATACCGGTACCGAGTTCCAGCAAGTATGGAACCAGTACCCCCTGCACGCCATAGAGGATCCGTCATACCAACTCGAACAACGTGTTAGCACCCATCGAGATGTACTTGGGGAATCGCTCGGTCGCCGCACAGCCAGCGGCTACTGCCAGCGAGAACAGATGTGCCGACACTAAAGTTTTCAGTACATCTGTCGCCGCCGGTCCTCTGGTGACGAACTGGATGAGATGCTGCTGTACATCGCCACACAATGCTTTCTTATACTCGAGCGACGCTATATTGCTTGCTCTGGCTGATAAAACCGCCAATAATCATGTTTTTGCCTCAGATTTTCCTGCCCTGATGGAGTTCGCCACCAAGAACGATGTCGGCTTGGTTGTACCTGGTCCCGAATAGTCACTCATTAACGGTATTGAATTCTATTTCCGCAAAGTAGGGTTCCCCGTATTTGGACCATACGCTGCCGCTGCTGAGATGGAAGGTTCAAAGACGTTCTCGAAGAACTTCATGGCCCGTCACAATATCCATACGGCCGCGTATGCGAACTTTTCTGATTTTGACGCCGTTGTAGCCTACCTCAACTCCGTCGACAAACGTGTTGTCATCAAAGCCTGTGGGCTTGCAGCGGGCAAAGGTGTATTGATCCCCGAAGCAAAGCAGCAAGCTATCGAAACGCTGCACCTTATCATGGTACAGAAGAAGTTTGGGTTTGCAGGAGTCATCATCGAAGAGTGCCTTGAAGGCGATGAATTGAGTATGCCATTGTTCTCTGATGGCTACACTGTCCTTGACCTGCCTCCCGTGTAGGACCACAAGCGTGCTCTCGAAGGCGACAAGGGGCTCAACACTGGCGGAATGGGCACGTGTGCTCCTGCTCCAATTGGAACACCGGAACTCATCCAGCAGATCAGACAGAGTATACTGAAACCTATCCCTCGACGGCATGCGTCGCGATGGTTTCCCTATGATGGACATGCTATTTGTCGGCATAATGCTCACCACTTCTGGACCCGAAGTCCTCGAATACAATGTTCGGTTGGGCGACCCAGAAACCCAGACGCTTCTTCCTCTGTTGGAATCAGATCTTTGCCAGATTTATGCTGCCTGCGCCACCCACACACTGGACGCTGTAAGGTTTTCTATCCGTTCTGGGATTGCCGCCACAGTTTCATGGCCGCCGGTGGGTATCCGGGACCTCACAGAAAGAGAGTCGTCATTTCCGTCGCTCTCCATTCTTGCCAATTGCGTCTATATATTCCATGCAGGAACCACTGTCAATAGCAACAATAAATTGGTCACCAACGGAGGCCGTGTAATTGCCGCTTCAGCTGTATCAGACACATTAGAAGGTGCAGTTGCCGCTGCATACAAGCGCGTAGATGCTGTATAGTTTAAGGGCAAGTACAACAGAACCCATATCGTGCACTGTGCATTCCGTGATGCTAACAATGCGCCTGAAGGACTCGCTTACGGTGCTGCCGGTGTGTCTATAGCTAGAGGCTACGAGCTGGTTCAAGAAATCAAAGCTATTCTGAAATATACGAAATGACCTGGTACAGATTCGGATATTGGAGGGTTTGGCAGTCTTTCTGATCTTAAAGCCGCAGGGTTTGTAGACCCGCTTCTAGTCGCTGCAACTGACGGTGTGGGCTCTAAGCTAATGCCTGCTGCAGCGATGAGCATGCGCAGCACCGTTGGAATTGATCTTGTGGCCATGAATGTGAATGATATTTTTGTGCAAGGAGCTGAGCCTTTGATGTTTCTGGTTTACTTTGCTTGCTCTGAACTCGATATTCGAATAGCCCGTGACTTTGTTTTCGGAGTCGCTGAGGGCTGCAAAATGACTGGATGAGCTTTAGTGGGCGGTGAAACGTCAAAAATGCCTGGATTATATCATGACGATGAATATGTCACCAATGGCTCTGCCGTTGGAGCTGTAGCCAAAGACGCGATTCTGCTGCGAAAGGACACCATGAAAGCCGGTGACGTTCTATTAGGTCTAAGATCCAGTGGCGTACATTCTAATGGATTCTCATTAGTGCGAAAGATTGTTGAAAGATCAGGACTCTCTTACCCATCACCGGCTCTATTTGACCCTACAAAGCTGCTTGGAGATGTGCTGCTCGCACCTACTCGCATTTATGTCAAGCCACTGCTCAAAGCTGTCAAGGCAGGAAGGTTTCAGGGCTTGAAGCATTACAGGAGGCGGTCTTTTGGGAAATAACCAAAAGCCTTGCCTGGCCATCTATCCGCGGAATTGGATGCCACAAGCTGGGCCACGTTTGCCTGCGTTCGATTGGCTACAAAAGACCGGTAACGTGCCTCTGGATGACCTGTGTCTGAGGTTTAATAACGGCATAGGCATGGTGTGCATTGTGCCAGCAGAAGCAGCGGATGAAATAAGCGCAACTTTTCAGTCGGAAGACGAGAAAGTCTATACTATTGGAACATTGAATAACAAGTCCAAGGAATCTGTAATTGTCAAAAACAGTCTACTTGGGCTAACAATCAGTTATATTTGGAAGTATATAGGGTATACTGCATACTTAATAATATATACTATTTATTTGAATACAAAATGTACACGAAGTCAAAGTCTTCATTCGAAAGTTCACAGAGTAACAGACTTATCAGTCACTAAACTTTTTTTGGAACCGGTATAACATCAGAAGACCCCCGAACAACAATACTGGTATCAAATGTCAGAGTAGTTGTAGAACGAACTGAAGTACCTGAAATAGTTGTAATTATATGCTGCACTGACACGTAACGCAAAGGATACCAAGCATCAGCTTCTAGAAGAATATCAAGTGTGCTAGTTTTGGATCCAGCTCCAGACGTAACTTGGTAAATCATACGTTCATGCGTATTGCTACCACCTTCTCCTATTTCGCTCATATCCTTGCACAACATAGCTGATCCTCCTAGGTATAGGTAACTGTCCACTTGTAGTGATAGTGTCAAAGAAGGCGGAATACCTTCTACACTGCTATCCACCGTGATAGTGTAGCTTTTCGCATCAGCTTTGACATAGACCAGAGTTTCATATATTCTGGCGGTAGGAGTTGCAAAGAAACCGGAATATTTTAACGAATTAGGACCAACGCTAAGACTCTCCCTAGCAGAATACAAGTCCCTGTATTCTCCGTTAGCAAAATATGAATCGTCCCATTCCCTGTATTGCTCGGAATAAGTAGCCAAGAAACCCACACCTTCATCGTAGCCCACTGAGCTGCACGTGCTCTCAGATGACGAGCTAGAACTAGAGCTGGAGCTGGAGCTGGAGCTAGAGCTAGAGCTAGAGCTGGAGCTGAGGCTAGAACTCGGACTCGAACTAGAGCTGGAGCTGGAGCTGGAGCTGGGGCTAGAGCTAGAGCTGAGGCTAGAGCTGGAGCTAGAACTGGAACTCAAACTAGAGCTAGGGCTGGAGCTGGAGCTGGAGCTAGAACCAGAGCTGAAGCTAGAACCAGAACTCAAACTAGAGCTGGAGCTGGAGCTGGAGCTGGAGCTAGGACCAGAGCTGAAGCTAGAACCAGAACTCAAACTAGAGCTGGAGCTGGAGCTGGAGCTGGAGCTAGGACCAGAGCTGAAGCTAGAACCAGAACTCAAACTAGAGCTAGAGCTGGAGCTGGAGCTAGAACCAGAACTCAAACTAGAGCTAGGACTGGAGCTGGAGCTAGAACTCGAACCAGAGCTGGGGCTATAGCTGGAGCTAGAGCCAGAGCTGAGGCTAGAACTCGGACTCGAACTAGGGCTGGAGCTGGAGCTGGGGCTAGAGCTAGAGCTGGGGCCAGAGCTAGAGCTGAGGCTAGAACTCGGACTTGAACTAGAGCTGAGGCTAGAACTGGAGCTAGAGCCAGAGCTGAGGCTAGAACTCGGGCTCGAACTAGAGCTGGAGCTGAAGCTGGGGCTAGAGTCGGAGCTGAAGCTGAATGTACTAGAGTCACTTACTGTAGAGGCAGTAGAGGCAGTAGGAGACGCATATTCGCTAGATGCACTGGAGGCACTGCCAGTCGAGACAGCAGAGACATCAGAGGCTGTATATGTTTCACTGCTATGATCATAAGGCACACTGCTGCTACTCAACACACTGGAAGAGCTACCTAACGTAGACACGCTTAACGTCGAAGAGCTGCTGACATCCCCGCCAACACGAGAGCCCCGGTAGCTGAACTGCGTCTCGTTCTGCCCAGAGCCCTCCAAAACGACAGATACAGAGAAGTCTGCAGATACCCCACTATTCATCACCACGTACCTCACAGGAACGTACAGTACGCTTTCCGGGAACGAGTACACATTTGTCCACGATCCACCGTCGTCCCGCTTCATTCCTCCACTGCTCTGCCAGCTGTTCTTTACCATGTCTCCGACACTTCCAATCTGGGTAATATTTGAACACTCCATCGCACCCGCTCCTACAAACACATACGCAGTGTTCGCTTCTGACGACCCGTCGACTGTTATGCGTTCGATTTCGAATGAGCCCGTGTAGCTCACATAGTACATAATTTCGACCAGCGGCGCCTCGATTTCGCCCGACTTGCCGCTCAATGTAACATCGATTGCATCATGAGCTAGAGTGTAGCTCGTATCATTCAAGTCGAACTGCTCGGCTTCGCGATA
Organism: Tortispora mauiana; assembly: GCA_030570615.1. Taxonomy (NCBI): domain Eukaryota; kingdom Fungi; phylum Ascomycota; class Trigonopsidomycetes; order Trigonopsidales; family Trigonopsidaceae; genus Tortispora; species Tortispora mauiana. The sequence goes on from JAJLWG010000025.1 coordinate 10,744, forward strand.
CGCTCCCGACGCATAGTACGCATCGTCTGCGTGCATGTCCGCTCCCAGATACCCGACGACGTATGCTAGTCCCGATGAGTATGGCGGTGTTTGAGCACATTCCAGTGCTCCACTGGATACCGCACCCGGTCCGCTGGAAGCGCTCAATGTGCTAACATGTGTGGTTGGCGTGGTATGGTCAGTTGGTTCGACAGTGCTAGTCACTATAACAGGGACCTCAATTGAGATATCTATGCCCACAGACACAGAAACGTGCACCTCTTCGTAGTAACCCCACACGTACGTGTTTCCTGCGCTGACCAACGGCGGTTTAGGTACGCATGCCGTCACAGTCGGCACACATTCCGCGCAGTACCACCCGTCAACAGAGCAAACGTCACGATTGCACTGCTCGTCATAAACTGTAAATACACCGTGTCCAGAAGAAAATACCTTTCCATAAACAGCGGTAGTCTCCAGGGGAGGATCGCACAGATACGTCTCCACTTCGGTCACCGTTATCATTCTCAAGGATGTTTGCTAGTGTTAAGGTATGAGCAAGAACATAAAATATACCATATAGATCCATTTATAAGATCCTGATGGGGGTATACAGTGGGAAAAAGCTGCTCCCGTTTTGGCGCTGTGCTATTTTGAGCACATTCCATGCCTATTTTTAGAACATGCTGGCCGATAGCGTGCATGCTAGAGTAATCTATCATGCCAAACACTGGTAGCGCTGGCTGTTACCTCAATGGCATACTCTTTAGCCCTATACGGAGTCCTTTGAATCCGTAGTCTATGTATTGGTACATTAGAGAATAGCTTCCCTATCACACCCGTACGGAGTCATATTGCTATAACTGCTCTACCTTTCTTTTTATAGCATAGCCAACTATCCCAATAAAGACTGTCTGTCTTGGCTTTGCTCTGATAGGCTATTTGCATTTAGCACGTATATTTCTGGCAACTCTAAACCACTTAAGGTTAAATCGAGATTGTCGATGAGTAACTTTATCTGACTTTGTGGCAGGTGACTATCCGTAGCTCGAGATCAACCTGCCTCCAGCACGACTGACTTGATCAGTGCAAAGAAATCAGTAATTTTATTTTTCAAACACTCTGAAAGCATCAACGGGAAAAACAGTCTTTAGCAGGCTCCTTAGATCAGATCTAAGTCACACTACACAATGTCCGCGGGACAGAACGGATTATCAGCTACGAGTTGCGAATAGCATATATGCATACATATATACCTAGGTGAAAACAGTCGGATGTATTGCAAAGTGTGCCCATACTCTTTGAAGCAATGCTGAACTTATTCAAAGTGTGCAGGCATGTAGGTAAGCATATTTTTCCTGCACAGAGGACTCTTTACGAGAGCGAACAGGTGCTGGGATAGAAATGACCAGTCATATCAGTCAGCATAAGCATATATGGAACAGTCCAATTGGCAACCAGGCCGTATGGTCGTCATATGTTCTAATGTTCTAATATACAACCCGAACAGGTATACAGCTCCGGCAGAGAGGTAAATACTACCAGACTGAAGATCACTCTTGGCTGTGAGTGAATGTACATTTGTACCTTCTCCGAGCAACTCATTAATATTACTGCACAGTAGAAGCACTACCAGTAGCTATGAACATGCTCACATTATCTCCGGTAGCAATACTAAGCGAATAGACTCCAGTTGTTGGTGGCTTAAATAGACCGTTGAACTCCACTAAGACTATTTGCAAGTATTAGCTTGTAAGTACACAAGCTAGCGGTTTAATCAAATAACCAGAATTTATAGCTATGTATTATTGGTAGTTAATATCTTTCATTGCTCAGAGTTTGTTGTCTTTTAGTGCGTAGGTATGAGCTCAAAGACTTTTCTAAAAAGAATATAGCTTAAATTGTCGTTCTAATCAGGTTGGCGCAGCGTATACCGCTAGTCTCGCGGATCACAGATTAGATCCTAGTTCGAACCAGATTGTAAATCGCAACCCATTAATTGTACTTCAAAAGCTTTCAAAGAACAGTCTGGCTGCTCCCTTTCTCTATCTCTCTCCTGAGAGATTTCCATAAAGACTTGCTGCTGCCACGACTGATAGCTTTTCCAGCTCTTTTAAGTACGGCGATAGATGAAGCACTGTCATTTTCTTCCGATCCTGATTCTGAATCCGAGCTAGAGTCATCGCTATCAGAATCATCACTAATGTCGGACATGTCAATAGCGTTGGATTTTGTACCATTCTCTTTGTGATTATCTGGTCCTGAAAGGTCGGAGGTAGTACCCAGTTTATTTTCACCGGTATGTAATTTTCGACTAGATGTGATATCATGGACTGGAAACTTTGGTTTTGAGATCATCATTTTTAAAGAGGGAAACGGGCTATGCGCAAAAGATAAACTAGCGGTATTTACACCACCTTTGTCGTTAGCTGAGGTTGAAATAGACTGTGTTTGAACGTCGCTAGGACCTTGCAGCTTCTGTTCTAGCTTAGAGCTTGGCAGCGATGAGTTAATCAGTGTACCAAAAGTTTTAACAGAAGCAGTAGGATTCCCAACGACTCTGCGTCTACCTGCACTTGAAATAATTTGCCCATGGGGGTGGTCGGAGTCTGTACTTGAATAACCTGCATCATCACTCATGTCACTTACTTCGGCGTTTCTAATATCAGACAACGTGCGCAATTCATCCTGAGTTCCTAGATCTAGATCGCTCGTAGATTCTATTTTATCGTCTTGTCTCGACTGAAGTGAATCACTTTTAGCACTAGCCTCGTGGTCTGTACTATTACGTAAAGAACCAATGGCATTTGTTATCAGAAAATCAGTCTTCTCATCATTCGCAAAGTCAGAGTTGCCAGCCTTGCAATATTTCAATTTATTTACTATATTCGTGTCCGATGGCTGGCATTGCCCCGAGTTCTCTTCGCCAACAGGGTTTGCTATTTTTCCACTTTCGTGATTCTCGCTTAGTTCCGGTTGGCAGTCGGATTGCGAGCGTGTGACGTTGACACCAGGAAGCTCTGTTGCATGAATATACAAGTCTTCAGATCTTGTGTCCTTGTCAGAATTCGGATCAGTATCAGACATGCTACCGATTTCGGAATCTTTATCGTCAGACATTATTGAAGCTATATCGCTTCTGCGTATTCTATCCAACAGGGCCGAGGCAAATGATCGTGATGAGTTAGGCTGAGGGTGGTATAAATCACTTTCATCACTCTTCGAGATGTTCTGTGGCTGACGCACATTAACCGAACGGGCAGCGAGTTGTCCTGCATGAGAAGTTGATTTCGTTTTCTTTGGCGTGTTCTCGTGTTCACGTTTCCTCTTCACTGAGCGCTTACTGTTTACCAGATGCGTTTCTTTGGCTGTTACTGAAGTAACCGAAAAATTCGCAGCTGAACCTGCAGGAGATTTCTCCATGATAGCCAGAACAGCGCCACCTGCCGGAAACACTTCGCTTAGCTTGTACACAGGGTCGATATCGCAACCGCTGCAGTCTTTCAATATCGCGACTTTAGCAAACCCGCAGTCGCCGTACAAACTTTTGTAATGCCTGTAAATACTATTTTTCAGCTCCTCTATGCTTATGTGCGATTTGCAGACGTGAAGGAACTTTTGACGTGCGTTTCGGACAGCACTTTCCTGGCCCGCGAACAAGGACATGGGTGAAGCAGGCGACATGCTTTTCATGGTCCATAGCGAGGCATCATGCTGTTCGCAAAGTTCGTCATCAGCGATAATCGCAACCTGTAGTCTGACCAGTTCCTCGTCGGAGCGTGACTTTTCTACCATAAACCACTGAGTTACGTAAAAAGTGGAGAAACAAAGCCAGAAAAATCTCCCACGTCAAATTAACCCAACCTTAATGCTACACGACACGGATCGACAAACACAGTCTACGCATAAATTACGCTAAATAAAATGCCATCATTGTATTTTCGAACATAATAAATCCACGCTATTCTATAGTAGCTTCAGGGGCGGCATCAGCTTCACGACGGTACAAGGGCATTCCCTTCATTCTAAATGCTTCAGGCTCAGCTTCAGCTTCAGCTTCACGACGGTACAAGGGCATTCCCTTCATTCTAAATGCATCAGGCTCAGCTTCGGCCTCAGCTTCACGACGGTACAAGGGCATGCCTTTCATTCTAGATGCATCAGGCTCAGCTTCGGCCTCAGCTTCACGACGATACAAGGGCATGCCTTTCATTCTAAATGCTTCAGGCTCAGCTTCAGCTTCAGCTTCACGACGGTACAAGGGCATTCCCTTCATTCTAAATGCTTCAGGCTCAGCTTCAGCTTCACGACGGTACAAGGGCATTCCCTTCATTCTAAATGCATCAGGCTCAGCTTCGGCCTCAGCTTCACGACGGTACAAGGGCATGCCCTTCATTCTAAATGCTTCAGGCTCAGCTTCAGCTTCAGCTTCACGACGGTACAAGGGCATTCCCTTCATTCTAAATGCATCAGGCTCAGCTTCGGCCTCAGCTTCACGACGGTACAAGGGCATGCCCTTCATTCTAAATGCTTCAGGCTCAGCTTCGGCCTCGGCCTCACGGCGGTACAAGGGCATTCCCTTCATTCTGAATGCTTCAGGCTCAGCTTCGGGCGCAGGAGCTGGCGCCGAGGCAACGATAGAAGAATATATAGCCAAAAGAGCGATTATTGAACTTCTCATTTGTAACTTTTCTGAATGATGAAAATCGAGAAGGATATGGTGATGCAATTTATACGTTTGCAGACACTCAAAGAGCGCTATCGCCAAGATTGACAAGGCCTGACTTCATCCAATAAGAAACATATGCAATCTAAAAATATCAAGGAAACTCCAGGCTATCAAGCAGTCAAAGGGATTCGTCGGACCAAATAGAAGCTTATATTGACCAAAGTTCACGCAAAGTTGCCTTTTATAGTGGACTATAGCGATTTAAAAGCAGACCTTGCTGAATATGCTAAAGCTAAATCAGTCGCTTATGATATTTGATTATGATAAGCTAAAACAAACTGCTCATTAGAATTTGCATCGCATAGTTGCGCCATGAAAAGTGTACTATCGAGCACAAAACTTCCCTTGAAGTCCATGTTGCACCATTCGAGCAGAGTAGAAGAGACCAAATACAGCAGAACGCATATTCTCGAAAGCCTAACGCAAAAAGAATTAGATTAGCTTTTGAGCATTCAATTCTAGATTTAGTGTCGAGGAGAGTTGCATGCAAAGTTGCCTATTTTGGCGAACTATAGACAGTTCAAAGGAGGACCCCCATAATAGATAGGGCCATATCTGATATCCAGTCTCTACATTTGAAGAGTCTTTTAAGAGTCAAATAAAGCTTAACTATGATACATCTCAGCAAATCAAATCTAAATGATCTGCCGGGCACGCTTAAATGCGGCAAGATCGGTGTCGGAGAGGGCAAATTGAGATGCGGAAATAAGGCGAACCGTCTTCATGGCGAGGAACCTTTTTATCACTCTCCTGGAAACAGACTGCCGCTACTGGAATCATTTATTCAGATTTCTGCTGTTGTCGTTTTGTGCGAGTCTTAGTCCGTGAGTAGTAATTATACAGAAACCGTGCTAGGGTGACAGGAGGAATGAACTGCAAGGTGTTCGCAATTAGTCCAGGAGTAGTAATTCTTAGCACCTCTAATACCTTGTGCTTTAGATCATCGAGAGATCCGTCGTTCCAGATTACTATGTCGGCGTAGGAGACTTTGACATCGATCGGCAGCTGACTTTTGATGCGCTTGTCGGCATCTTCCGCAGAAAGTTCCGGGTTCCTGGCAAGAAGACGTGTACGCTGATTCTCGGCAGAGCAGGCGATCACCAGTGTCTTATCGCAGAGCACTTCTGTTCCGGCCTCAAACAGCAGAGGAACGTCTAGAATCACCACCTTGTAGAACCTAATCCACGCCTGGAACAAAAGATACAGTGTACGCTTTCGAACAGCCGGGTGCACTATAGAATTTAGCACTCTGAGTTGATCGCTGTTTCCAAAGACAGCCTTGCCTAGTGCAGGCCTATTCAGTGAACCGTCTTTTAACAGAAGATCAGGCACTGTAGAGCCGAAGTGCTTAACGACCTCATTGTACGCGGGTTCTCCCACATTCACCACCTCTCGCGCTACTTTATCGGCATCAATTATAAATACATCACGTGATTGCGAAAATATATGTGAAGCTGTAGATTTTCCTGTAGCAATTCCACCAGTAAGTCCGACAATAATCATTATGGTGATTCGATCGACAAGTGCTGGTTACCCCGCGTGAGGGAGTCGGCTGCTGCGCGTCTAGCGTAGCAACGAGATGGTGACAGCGCAGTCTGGATGGATAAAACTGACTATTTTCTCTGTGACAAAAGTATACAACAATATAAATGCCTTTTAAGTACAATTAGAAAGGCGGTCAACTGCAAGTTCTGTGCATTCTTGAATGCACATCGGCGGTGGGCGCTTCAGGTGTCGCGTGGGATCTGATGTAAGACGAAGAACAGTGTACAATGCTACTAGTACGTAGGTCGAGAGACCGGTTAGTATATTGAACTTGTCGACAAAAACCAAAAATCTGCTCCATAAATAGTATACATTAATGTCATTAGGCTACAGAGCTGTTGCCCGGTAAAGCGATAGGAGCGTAATTTGCTGGCGTCTAGCTGCACAGCAGCTGGATGTAGTAAGTATGCGTGTCTTTGTCGTACCAATCGAAACAGTTCGAAGATGCATGGTCTATTTCATCGGCTTTGATTTTGAATGCAACGCTTTCAAAGGGCTCGGCATGAACAACCAAGTACTGATAATTGCTATCCGGAGGCGTATCTACCTTTTGTTCGACGGCGCTCATGATGCGGTAACGAGGCCTAAGGTCCTGTGCGGATTCCGGATATTGGACATGAAAGACTAGGCCAAGTTTTTGTGAGACTGGATCTTTGATTTTCTGGATATCAAAGCCGGGACGGCCAATTTTAGCGACATTCTTGCGAATTTTGCGGATTCCCGATAGAGGGAAACCGAGTTGAGATTCCTGATTCTTCTGATCTAAAGCAGCACGTCTTGCAAGATTGTTCTGATGCTTTTTACCTTGAGTATGAGCCAAATAAGATCCATCGTTTAAATGCTGAGTGAGACATAACCGACACTCAAAATATCCTAAATGGTTCTTGAATAGGTACGGATCCTTTTCTATATCGATAGTCTCGAGCGCCAAGGCCCTCAGCCTCGATCTTCGTGCAGCATTAGTTTCGGACGCTCCAGCAAGACCTCCAGCCCCCTTTTTTGAGCCGCCTCTGTTCTGGTAGTCCATGATCTGGCTGTTCGATTGTTAAGCGCCAGGTGGGCGGCCTAGGAGGAGGTTTATAGTTAACCCTATATATCGTACGCAAGGAGCCCTAATATTACAACACAACCAGACCATAAATTTTTCTTTTCGACAGTACCTCTAATAAAATGTAAGTTCTTTACTGAAGAAAGCTCTGATTATGTCAATTACCAATTGTTCCTACTGAAAATATTCATGTGGATGCTATTCATTAAGTTTCAGCCTTGTATGAGCGCTTTCTGTGTGTCTTGTTATTAAGATTGCTAACATTGTAGAAGTTTCTACTTCAATATTCTATTCGTAGAAGCCGCGTAGCATTCCATATGTGGATGATTGAATGATGAACAATAGACCGGGCGGACATAGTCTCGGTTGTCCACTCCCTGTGAGTAAAAAGCTCTACGTACAATAGAGCTGGACTCCGAAAATGCTGAATGGTCTTGTACTGACAATCTGTATTGTTATAACGGTAAGTTTTTTTCTTCTGTCAGCTAGCTGATCCCTATGATGAGGAACGTATTCACACTGTATGAGTTATGCAATGAACAAAACAAAACAAAAACTGATTTAATGAGACTGAGGGATCCTCTATAATGGGCGTTCTTTACTAACAAATAGATAGCTAGCACAAAAAAAATAACAGTTACCGGATCTGATCTTTACGTAACTATATGTAACATATAAATGTAGTACTTTTTACAATTTTGTGTGGCTGCTAATACCGTCTTGATCTACCATGTTTGCACTCTACTTTTGCATCGACGATGTCCTTGGACGAAGCCAGCTTCATTGCGGAACTCGAGTCTCTGGCAGCGCTATCGACAGAGGAAAGGGGCTACTATATGAAAAGAAATGACACAAAACTAGACAATGGACTAGTCCTGTCTTCATTTCGATTCAATGATTGGGATTATGTCAAGCCTAAGATCCATCTGCCCACTCTCGCTAGAGGCCTATTCACCACAACGTTGGCGGACGGGACCAAGACCATAGTTTTAAGAGGATATGACAAGTTTTTTAATGTAGGAGAGGCTAGAGTTACTGAATGGGACGATATAGAGGCCAACACGACAGGCCGATATACGCTGTCTGCGAAGGAGAATGGTTGTATACTTTTTATCTCAGGGCTTCCCGACGGAGAACTGCTGGTCACTAGTAAACACGCCGTCAATTCAGCTCACTCTCTCTACGGAAATACACTGCTCGATACTATTTTGGAATCTGTCGGCGCTACTCGGGCTGAACTAGCCGCTGAGCTCTATCTACACAACTACACTGCTGTTTGTGAACTATGTGACGACAGATTTGAAGAGCACATACTAGAATACCCCCCTGATCGTGCTGGCCTGTACCTTCACGGACTTAATGTTAACACTGTTCAGTTTGTTACAGAACCGTTCGATAAAGTACAAGAATTCGCTGCCAAATGGGGTTTCCGATCTACGGAGTACAAGACTTCCAATGACATCCACGAAGTGCGTGCTTTCTTAGATAAGTGTGCTGAAAATGGCACGTGGAACAGTCGCGAAATCGAAGGGTTTGTCGTAAGATGCAAGAGAGACAACCAAGACTTCTTCTTTAAGTACAAGTTTGAGGAACCTTACTTTCTCTACAGACAATGGCGTGAGTTGACTAATGCAGTTATAGCGAAAAAAGATGTTAATGTCAAGACACACCTTGAAATAACGCCTTTGTATATAAAATGGGTCAAACAGCAACTTAGAACTGACCCGGCTATGGGGGAGCGATATTTAAAGAACCACGGCGTTATTGCTCTTCGAAAACAGTTCTTGGAAGCGCTTAAGCAGCCAGACTTCCAGCAAACTCTCGAATCAGAAATAATGGAGAGCGCAACTACCAAATATGTGATTATACCTGTAGCTACAATTGGATGCGGTAAGACGACTATCGGTCTGAGTCTCTGCGACTTGTTTCGATGGGGTCATGTTCAAAACGATAATATACCGCAATCCAAGGGACCAGCAGGATTTCATGCTCTTATTTTGGAAAGTCTTGAGAATTTTCCCGTTGTATATGCAGATAGATGCAATCATATCGTGAAACAGCGTGAAACAATGATCAAAGCCATTCGCGAAGCTGCCGAAGCGAAATACAATGTTCGGTTTATTGCAATACAGTTTCACGAATATATAGGCTTCTCCGATGCATATAAAGTAATTACCACTACTGCTCAGAGGATATATGCACGCGGAGACAGACATCAATCTATACAGACGAGTCAAATGCCTGAAGGCGCCGTTGAAGGGCTATTGAAGCAGTTCATAGGTCAGTACAGACCTGTGGCAGAAAGTGAGGTTGATTATTATGACCTAGTAATAAAGCTGCCGAATATTGAAGACACAGAAGGCAACTTGAAGACAATAATTCAGCAGATAGAAGCTGCGTGCCCTAAAGTTATAACAGAAATTCCGAATGATGAGCACGTGCACGAAGCTTTTGTAAGAGCACTTAATTATAAGCCTGATTACAGAAAAGTGATAAAAACGAAAGCCAGGAAGCTAACAAGGAAACGTGTGAGAGTGTACTGTGCAAGATTAGAAACATCACTAGTGCCTATTGTCACGGAACTCTTATCTCTATATGAAGAACCATTGGAGCAATGGAATGCGCTGAAAGCGACGCATAGGATGGATTCTATTGTGCACCATGTGACATTAATACATCGTTCCAATATGGAGACGCAGCCTGATATCTGGAAATTTTATGAGAACATTGAAATGAAACCATCGAATGATGGGCAATGGCTGGAATCAGAGCTTAAGGTTCAATTTGAACTCACGCGAATTTTTTGGACCGATCGATTATTCACGGTGCAGGTAAAGATTCTGAATGACGGCATTCCTTACACTAACAAATATTTGCATGTGACGCTTGGTACGCATGATGAGAGTGTTCGACCGTTTGAAAGCAACAATGTCATAGAAAATTACTACCGGAAAAAGGAAGGATTGAGTCTGGATGTATCGCAAAGAAAGATAGTTGTGGATAATGCCACGATATGCGGGATGGCCTAGTTCTATCAATTATCGAGGAATGATCGCTGAGTGAATAACATGTAGGTAGATGAATTTGATGATTTGAAACAGACAATTGAATAATGAGACTCACCGTTCATTCCAAATTGATGAGGTTGGTTGTTGAATGTCACCGCGGAATTAGTATAGCCGCGAACCTGAATTGCCCACCAGGTGCATGATGAAAAGTGGAGGTTATTTATAAGGTCAATGATAACATCGGAAGGTACGTTTTGTTGTATTGTGTACTTCGTAACGGGCATTGACCGCGGATCACTCACGGCGTAAGTGGAGAACACTTGGTCAATGACACCGTCAGTTGTCACTCTTGGCGATTCCAGAGATACGAGTCCAAGCCACTCATATATTTCAGACAATTCTGGCCCAGTTCCAGTTTCGACTAGTGCAAAATCAGGAACAGCTAGATTCAGGTCTATTTCAGCTGTGCTCGGCGACGTTGAGGTCCACGGCATAGAGCCCTGGAACGATAAAGAGAACACATCGATGTGCTGTAAAGCATCTCTAGCAACTGTCTGTAGTCTTTTGTAGAGAAAATTGTTAACTAAAAGTTCGAACTGCACGAGGTACCGGTAGTCTTTCGATTTCGAAGTGAGCCGACGGCCTTCCAAGCCCGCTCGCTGGTACGTGTCTTTGCAGAGTGACAGGTACACTGAGGATTTCGTAATACAAACAACATCGCCTGTCTCAATGGACCCTTCAGATATAGCGTAAAAATAGTCGCAGGCGCGAATAGCGTCTACATTGGTGGGCAACAGTAGCTCCTGGAGCGGGATACGCAAATCACAGCGTTCGAAGGTTGGCAGTTCGAAGGTCGACTCGGGTACGAGAACCTCTAACGACTGGTTAAACAGATGTTTATCAATAGTTTTATAGATGTTTGGAGGAACACCATTGCTGGCCTCAAATGTCTCGCCAAATACGCGGCTAGAGGGCTGACTAGCCCTGTTCATGTCGAAGGGTGAGAAGAGGTTGCGCCAAAAGGAGAATACAAAAGACAGAGCACTAATTGTCATAATAAGAAGGCATTACAACGTAAACTTAATATTTACAAAGGAAATTCAATCACGCAGTTACTCGGTTGTTCTTGCCTCGCGGACGGTCGCGCATCTTGTACTTGTTGTAGTTCTTTCCGCGGCGCGTCTTGTAGCCTTTGGCCAGAACGCCAGTAGCACTCTGTGAGGGGACATTACCTTTTGATTTGCCACGTCCGCCACCATGCGGATGATCGCAGGCATTCATAGCCATTCCACGTACCTTAGGACGACGACCGAGCCATCTACGACGGCCCGCTTTGCCGAAAACGGCATTCTGGTGGTCCGGATTAGATACAACGCCTACGGTCGCACACGCATTCAGTGACACGTAACGAACTTCACCGCTCTGAAGGCGCACAGCGGCCTGTTTGGCACTGGAATCCTTGGACACTAGTCGGGCGTACGTTCCTGCAGACCGACAGAGTTTCGCCGGCCCGCGGCTGGTCAGGCCGACATTGTGAATAATTGTTCCAGGAGGTATCATATGCATCGGAAGACAGTTTCCTGGTAAAACTGTGCGTGCCGACAACAAGGCAGGATCTACTTGGCCCCCCATATAGTCCACTAGTTCTTGCGGAATTCCCATGCGAAAACTCTCTACTTTGTCGCCAGCCCGTAAGCCCTGGGGAGCAATTATGTACGACAGCCGTTCAGTTTTGTCGTTGCTGATAAGCGCGATATGTGCCGTGCGATTAGGGTCATGCTCAATTCTGACAACAGTGTGAGCACCGGGCTCAGCGCGTAGAAAGTCTATAATTCGTAAACGTCTTTTGTGGCCTCCGCCTCGCCCGCGCACCGTTACTCGTCCTTGGTTGTTCCGTCCACCTTTCTTCCGCAGCGCTTTTGTCAAGGGGAGGAAAGGCCCGCCCTTGTGGAGATATGGGTACACAGGTTTGCGGTACCATAAAGCACCAGGAGAGTTGGGAATAATTTTCTTCATATACGGAACGTCACTTTTGTGCAAGAACATCTCTCGTAGCTCAACTCGCTGTCGTCGGACGTTATCCGACAGTTCGTTCTCTTCCCTGTTAACAGCTTCCCGGCGTAGCTGTTCCTTGATTATGTTGACCGGCGATTTCGTCGGCCGAGCATACTTGACGGCCACGCTGCTGTGAATCAGCCGTCGGCCTGTTAGAATAGACTGGTTCAAACAGCTCTTCATGTTATTCGCTTTCTCCGAGGAGGGGTAAATATTTTAGATAGTCGAGAACATGCAAACCCTAGACCCTACAAGGTAACTACTCCAAACAGCATAGTTGCTATGCGGGTTAATTTAGCCCATCAACGTGTTCAGCATCATTACCTACCTTGACCGATGCCCTCCAGTCAGTTCAAATTGGCGCAGTTCCAAGATGGGGTGCACGAAAAGGGACGGAACCTACTGGTCAGCTTGAAAGAGAATCCAGAAAGCCGAGTCGCACTGTCGCTGGGACAGGGTGGGTTGCTAAAGCTCCTGGTACCAGTGGCTAGGGAGACTGTCCGTTTTCAGAAATTTGGCAGTATGAGATCTGCCTTATCATTCACGGATTACGTAATTATCACTTGGGGACCAATCAAAAATGACGCAGCGATTGCTGCCGTTTCAAATGGATTCCATGTTGAAATCTGGTCTATCGAACTTACCCGTTTTTCGCACTCAGCTATCTTAGCGAAACTATCTTTGCCTTCCAAAACATCCCGTCTCTTATTCAATCCAGATGGAACGAGCCTCGTGGCTCTTCTTCCTGCCTCTGGCGATGCATTGATTTACGATTTATGCGAATTAGAGAATCTCAGGGATGCCGAGCCTATCCAGGAGTTACCAGAATCTCGCCTTCGATGCCCTGGCGAATTCATCACTTCACTCTGCTGGTCCGAGCAGTCCTCGCTAATACTGGTCGGCTGCCGTTCAGGGTCTTTGTGTGCTATGGAATATCCTTCTATGTCAGTTGCATACTCCGACCGGCTTTGTCCCAATAGTATTCTTGACATTAAGATCGATCCGATGGCCCGGTACCTTGCTCTAGGCCGCAGTGATGGGTGTGTTTCACTGGTGCATCCGAAAGGCTGGTATTCCCTTTCAACAATATCTTTGAGCAGTTCGGCTATATTTGACTTATCCCTATCTAGTGACGGTGACTTTCTGTTAACATATGAGGCTCATTTAAGTAAGATAAATGTTTGCTCGATTGCGTCTCACCACGTACAATATACATATACGAGTACTCAAAAACCAGTGCTGGCGGTGTTTTCCTCTTTAACGCCATACCTTGTTTATTGCAGTACTGTCTCTGAGTCGTTAGTGCCTCTACGATTAACTGTCTTTGATGAACGTGAAGAAACAACACAGCCTGGGACTAACCAAATTGATGATAAATTCATGCGCAATAATAGCATGAACTCCGGTCCGCATAGTGGTTCCTATACTCCACATTCCAAGAGAAATACTCCAGTGCCTAAATCGACTAATGGAAATGTAGCTGCACAGCACAGGGGTGGAGTTGATCGCGGTGTCAAAGACTCAAAAAGTTCTCACCCGCGAGACCGTGACCTTCGCGACCGCGATCCAAGAAGCCGAGACCCGAGAGATAGAGGAGACCCTAGAGATAGGGGAGACCACAGTGACTATAGGGATCCGAGAGATAGAGGAGACCCTAGAGATAGGGGAGACCACAGAGATTATAGGGATCCGAGAGATAGAGGAGATCCTAGAGACAGAGGAGATCCCAGAGACAGAGGAGATCCCAGAGACAGAGGAGACCCCAGAGACAGAGGAGACCCTAGAGACAGAGGAGATCCCAGAGACAGAGGAGACCCTAGAGACAGAGGAGATCCTAGAGACAGAGGAGATCCTAGAGACAGAGGAGATCCTAGAGACAGAGGAGATCTGAGAGACTACAGGCCACCCAGAGACCGCGATCGATTCAGGGATGCTAAAAGTACTCGTGAATACGGATCTAGGTACGGTCGGGCATGGGGTGCGCCTTATCGTAGAGATGATCGTCGCTGATAAGTGTCATTTCAGCATGGTCAGAGCCTTACGCTTATGGTTTAACGACACGCTTATGGATTAACGACACGCTTCTGCATGTTTAACTGCTGTTCTAAATATATATACCTGGGAGGAAGAATATGATGATCTCGACAGATACTCTAGTCTAACCATTAAAGAGTACACCCTTCTAGAACGAGATTTTATTAGATTGTGGAACGGCTATTACGGACGCTATCGATAAGACACCAACGCTCGTTGTTGATGACTGGGTAAGCCAGCCATTAGAGCAAGAACCTTCCTTATCTATCAAACTTTATTTACATTGTCAAATTCTGCGTGAGCTCTGGAACAACGAGCCGTTGAACGTTGATTACTTGCAATACGTAAACCTGCGAAGACTAAATTTGTTTATAAATCGCGCGAAGGGATAGATTAATCTTTACGAGCCATCTGATTCTACTCAACAATGACATTTGGCCGGAAACTGTGTAGTTAAGTCCGACACAGTGATATTAATACTCCCTACTTGGGAAAAAAGCTCAATAAGCAGTCAATGCGTAATATACAGCTGGGTACAGGGTATATTTAACTTTCATTTTGATAGGTGAGACTTAGCACCATTTTGGAGAAAACAAGCTAAACACTGATTATTAGTCCGCTAAAAGAAACAAAAGAATAACAGTGCGTGAGTTGCTATTATATTTATTATTGAAATATACTATAAAACAGTATTTGAAAGCGATACAGTGATAACGGAGACGATTGAGTGGCACACTATACAGGCTGTTATCGAACCTTAAATCTGTGAATAGCTGGCGAAGTATGTCAACGAATGACAAAGGCCACGATGTCGGTCATGATGCCGTGCAATCAACTGTAAGAAAGAGAGCATGTGTACTTTGTCGTAAACGCAAGCTGAAATGCGACTCAGAACGGCCCGCGTGCGGGACGTGCAGCCGCCTGGGTCATTCTTGTGAATATGATAACGCGGTAAAGACATCCGGCCCCAGGAAGGGCTATGTAAAAATGCTCGAACAACGCCTCGCATTGATCGAGTCAAAATTAGAAGAATACCAAGGGAAGCCAAGCAAGAATACCGAATCTATGCGCACACCAAAAGGTTCAGCACAGCCGCCCCAGGATCTCAACAGCTGGAAGGCCGAGATCCTGGGCGAGTATACTCAGCACACTTCAAATGTATACCAACAACTCGCAGCCGAGAAATCCTCTGAGGACGGCTGCGAAGGACACACAGAAGCGAGCGAGCCGCCTACTTGGAGCGAGAGCGGCGCATATGAATCACAGTTCTCTAGACCTGGTATCTCTGCAAATCCTATTCATATGCGAGTTGATATTTTGTCACCACCAGACCTGTCGATTCCAAATACCGATGTTGCTTTACGTCTAGAAAACCATTTTTTTGCTAATGCATACAAGCAATTTCCGTTTATTGACCGTCAGGAGTTCTATACGAAGAAACCCGATGGATCTTCACCTATACCGCTCTACTATCGTTATGCGCTTTGGGCTGTTTCTGCTTCAGCAATGCCAGAATATACCAATTTACTTGAAGTTCTTTACATGAACACTAAAAAACTTATGCTAAAAGCGGAATTTATGCACAATGGTCATCTGTTTTTTAGCGACTATTACGTGGCTGCTCTATGTTTCCTCGCCCGAATAGATTTCCAAGTAGGACGCTTCTCTTTCGCTTGGAATTACGGTGGCGATGCTATTAAAGTGTCTGTAGCTCGAGATGCATTCAGAATGAAACCTATTGACTTTAATCAAGCTTCAGTACAGGAGAAACGAGATGAGGAATTTTCTGTGCGAGTCTTTTGGATTTCGTACATAGTCGAACGAAGCTCGTGCCTTGCTACTACTTGGCCTACAAGTTTGGATGACGACAAAATTACTACACGACTGCCTTTCACAGATAAATATTTTGAAGATTATATTCCGCAACAAGTGATTTATCTGTCGGACATTGAGAGCTTGAACAATCTGGATAGAATAGAGCCAGATAACGGAGTTACTTGGGCGATCATCTCTCTATCTCAATACAAAAAAATCAGTGAATTTGCGGAAAAATCACTGGCATTATATATGGACTCAAAAAGCAGGTACTGGGACGAGTTTGCCAAATTTGTCAGCCTTCATACTAAGCTTATGCTTATTCCATCGGATCTATTTCGCAACGAGACGGACAATTTTGCTGTGTACAGTGCTCGGACGATTTTTCAAGTGGGGCTCATAATGCTCTATAGAGATGCGTACTTGAAGGTACGGGCAACCAGTGAAATGAATCCCGAGCAGAAAGAAGCGTACAAGACTCGGTACCTGCAGGCAGCAGGGGAAGCGGCTGACATTTTTAGAAGCATGCAGCATATAGAGTTGCACAAGTACTCACCGGACGTTGCTTTTAATCTGTATGTTGTGGCGAAAGTTTTTAAGACAGAGCTGAAACGAAATAGGATCGAACCAGGAGAAAAGAAGTTCTTGCAGGAAAATTACGATTTTCTTCTTTCCATGATCAAAGGGTTTCCTAAGAGCTACTCACTGATCAAGTTTCTCATTCCTGATTTCAAGAACGGGTTTGCGCGAAGCAACCAAAACAAAAGTAAGCGTGCCCAGAGTCAGACCGTTGCAAATATTTCTATGCCGACATCGATGGCGAGCATTGATGCACAGCCGGGTTCGAGCCCCAGCCTGACTGGGACAAATATAGGGGTGCCCTTGGAGCGATACAGTGAGCATTCGACGACGCTGGGTGTAGATGCGAGGATGAGTTTAGGGCCACCAAAGGAAGATACTCTTTCTGTCCAAGGAAATCCGGGATCAGAGCAGGACTCTCATGTGCCAATTTATAGCCCGCTGGATGGGAGTACGTCCAATGTCACGGACACATCTCACACTGCTTCTGACAGATCTGCTGCCTCGTTTTCGAACAGCTCTTACGACTTGCAGGCAGAGTTCCCTATTTGGTGGGGGCCTGACGCGCAACCACAGCCGATGCAGGTACGACAACCGATTGCAGGTGATTCGAGCAGCGCGATGATGTTCCCCGCGGAAGAGATGGCGGACATCATGTCGGAGATCATGCTCGGTATCGGTACATGGAATCCATCTAGTGTTCAAGAAGGCAGCATGCTGCGTCCAGACCAACTGTACATGATCCGCAGAGGTTTATAACGATTACGATGCGTCACGAACGCCCCGGCAATAGAGGACTGATTAGCGTAGAAGACAGAGGTAGGTTACACTTATACTACTGCTCCATTGGGAGTTGTGTTTTGTTGCATTTATTACATAACTTTTCCTTCATTTTAGTCGAAAAAACTTAGATCAGCAGCGCTATGGCAGTTTGTGAGATCTGTAATGATAATAAAGCATCCTTGCGTCGTCCAAAGACACTTCAGAAGCTATGTAAAGTATGTTTTATTAGAGTGTTCGAGACTGAGATACACAATACGATCATGAAGTACAATCTGTTCTATCGGGGAGAAAAAGTCGCTATTGGCGCCTCTGGCGGCAAGGACTCGACTGTTCTGGCGTACGTGTTGAAGACGCTGAACGAACGATATGACTATGGCGTTGAATTTGTTTTGTTGGCGATCGACGAGGGCATCAAAGGGTACAGAGACGATTCGCTCGAGACTGTGGATCGAAACAGGATACAGTACGAGATGCCGCTAACGGTGGTCAGCTACCAGCAGCTGTACAACTGGACCATGGACGACATAGTTGAAGCTATTGGCACGAAGAATAATTGCACGTACTGTGGCGTATTCCGCCGACAGGCGCTAGATCGAGGAGCGCTGTCGCTGGGCATTCACCATATTGTTACGGGACACAATGCTGACGACATGGCCGAGACGGTACTCATGAACATACTGCGAGGTGACATAGCCAGGCTGGATCGATGCACAGAGATCATGACGCAGTCGGCGGACTCGCCCGCTAAACGCAGCAAACCGCTTAAATATGCATACGAAAAAGAAATTGTGCTCTATGCCCACTTCCTGCAGCTAGACTACTTCTCCACAGAATGCACACACTCCCCCGAGGCCTTTAGGGGTACAGCCCGGACTCTGATTAAGAATTTTGAGGCCATACAGCCGTCAACAATTATAGATATCATTTACTCAGGAGAAGCAATAACGCTGAAGCGCAAGAGTTCAGGCCGGCAGCAGGTACAGCAAACGTGCCAGAGGTGCGGCTACATATCCAGCAACAAAATATGCAAGGCGTGCGTTCTACTGGAGTCTTTGAACAAGAATCGCCCGAAAATCCCTGTCGGCCACGACACAATACCGACGCTCGCATCTACGGCTAAGCATTTGCATGATCTTTCGTTTTAATGACCGCTAAACTATAATGATACAAATATACATATATGCAATATAAACCTCACCAATGCTAGCTAAATAACTCCCCCTTTGACCTTTTCACATGCGACTTGCTCAAATTTTCCATTCATGAACCTCGAGTGTTCCACTATCCAACCTTGATCCGCCTTCTTGTAATGCACTATATCTTGACTCTGATTGCTCTGATTGCTCTCGTTCCGTTTGTGACCATGCTGCTCAGATGTTTGCGGAGATCCGTACTCTATCTCATAAGACCTCTCGGATATAGGAGTCATAATGTGAAACGGTTGTGGTGTGTCCAGCTCGGAGCTGTCCAGGTCAAAATCAAAATACTCAGGAACCGCGTTAATCTCCTCCAAAAGCAGATCCGCCTCTAACGCCTCGTCTTCATAATCATTAAAAATGCCGGGATCGTTCACATAGATGTCATCATAACTAAACACCAGCTCTTGTTGTAACTCACCAGAAGGTGGGAATGCATTAGGATCCACCGTAGAGGCATGGTCTTCGATCTCGCTACACAGATCATGCGTTAGGTCTGGTGTCACCAGTTCCGATACGCTTGAAACCGTGCAATTTTCGCTTTGTGCGCTCTGTGTAAACGAGAATCGACTGCTCGTGCCAGAAGCCGCAGCGGGCGTAGAGAGATTGCTAGATCGGGAGGGTGTTCGCACAGTCAGTTTATCGTCAATGCCTAGTATACCCAAACCGACAGGCAGCACGCTTCCAGTGCCTTTGTTTCTTTCAGAAACTGTACCCCATTCATGAGTGCGAGTACCAATAATAGCGCCTGCGCACCGTAAATCCTCAGCAGTGGTTGGGCTTAGGTTCGGCATGCTTTGCTTTCGGCGCGGTTTGGAGTGGAACAGCCACGAAAACGACGATTTAGATGAGATTTCAGCCACACATATCTCGTCTTCTTTCTTTTTAAACATTTTCATCATAGTTGCAACGTAGACTGCGAGTAAAAGGTGCAGTATTGCAGGTAGTATAAATTATAGGAGCATTTGCAACAGCAAGGACGTTAATCAGTCAATGTTGCCATGACAACAATGCAACTAAAGACAGAGATTTCCTTATTGGGAAATACATCTGTGATCGCAGGGCTTGCGGTATGCGGTATAAGCTTCAAAAAGAGCCACTAGGGTAGCGACACCAGAAAATATCAAAGGAAATTTGAGTTATTTTCTGGTATAGGTTTTGTTGAAAGTATATAGATTGTAGAAGTCCTGGTGTTCTGGGTGTTGTAGGTATTCGGTATGTCGTAGGTTACTCGTCGGATCGCTGACGCTACTCTAGCACCCACAGCATTACTGCGGAAGGTGCATTTACATTATATCATCATACAGATATTAAATAGCAATGCTTTTGTTGATTGTCCTAAGGAGTCGCGTGCGAGTATAAATGACTCTGTTGGTGGTTGATGCAGCAAGAGTAGAAAAACCTTATGCAGCTTTTTAACTCTAACATCGATAGAACAATAATGGCTGGTACGGTACACGTAGTTGATGTGGAATCTGGCAACCTCGAATCTTTGAAAAATGCTATAGAATGGCTTGGATACAGTGTTAAATGGGTGACGGAACCGAAACAGCTAAAAGACGCTGAAAAGCTGATATTTCCTGGTGTAGGTAACTACGGACATTTTGTAGGGGAGTTCACTGCGAAGGGATTTAAAGAGCCTGTTATTGAATACATAAAGTCGGGAAAACCGTTTATGGGGATCTGCGTAGGTTTGCAGGCGCTATTTACGTCGTCTGTCGAGTCACCAGGCACTACAGGCCTGGACTTAATCCACGACTCTCTGCTGCAGTTTGATCCAATGACCAAATCCGTTCCGCAGATCGGCTGGGCTGCTACCAAATCCGGCTCGTTATACGGCGTTAATAACGGCATGAGATTTTACTTTGTACATAGCTACCGGGCGTCACCCGAGGCTGCGCGAGCGCAAGGCTGGGAACTAGTGACCGCGCAGTACGGCGATGAAGAGTACATTGCTGCGCTATGCAGAAACAACATATTTGCCACGCAGTTCCATCCCGAAAAGTCAGGCAAAGAGGGGATCAAGGTTATTGATGCGTTCCTCAAAGGAGCGAAAGAGACACGAAGTCCCGTAGAAGCTATAGCTCCGGGTCTTGCTAAACGCGTTATTGCCTGCTTAGATGTGCGCACAAATGACCAGGGCGACTTGGTGGTGACTAAAGGCGACCAGTACGACGTACGTGAAAAGAGCGCGGAGTCTGGGGTGCGAAATTTAGGGAAACCTGTCACGCTTGCCAAGAAGTACAGTGACGACGGCGCCGATGAGATCACATTCCTCAATATTACATCGTTCAGAAACTCTCCGTTGAAAGACGCTCCGATGCTGGAGGTACTGAGACAGACGGCTAAATCTGTGTTTGTACCGCTGACAGTAGGAGGCGGTATCCGCGATATAGTCGAGCCCGACGGCACTGTACTCTCTGCGCTCACTGTTGCATCCATGTACTTCCGTTCAGGCGCTGACAAAGTGTCAATTGGATCTGATGCTGTGTTTGCTGCAGAAGAGTACTACGCCAGCGGCAAAATACTGTCAGGAAAGACAGCGATAGAGAGCATTTCGCGCGCATTCGGTGCACAGGCCGTGATAGTATCTGTTGATCCGAAACGCGTCTATGTTCGGAAGCCAAACGATACAAAACACCACACAATACACACAGAATTCAAAGGCCCCAATGGAGAGGAGTACTGTTGGTACCAATGCTCAGTCAAGGGCGGACGAGAGTTCAGGGATCTGGACGTCCAGCAGCTGGTGCAGGCGGTAGAGGCGATGGGTGCCGGCGAAATCCTCCTCAACTGTATAGACAAAGACGGCTCTAACTCTGGATTTGATCTTGAACTGATCCAGGACGTCAAGGAGTCAGTTCGAATCCCTGTTATCGCTTCTTCTGGTGCCGGAAACCCCGCACACTTTGTCGAGGTGTTTCAGAAAACCACCACCGACGCGGCTCTAGGTGCTGGAATATTCCACAGAGAAGAATACCGCGTCTCTGACGTGAAAAAGGCGCTCAAAGATGCCAAAATCCCCGTTAGACTATGACTACAATTTTAGCACACCTTCAACCCTCTTCCCACTCACCACCCCGCCACCTACAAATGCATCTAGTAGCACGCGTTTGCAACGGCCAAAAAACAATAGTTCCTAATGTCCGATACATATTTGACGACGATCTACCTCTTGCATTGGTCTGTCAATCACACGCAGTTGTTGTGGAACTGGACGAGTCGCAGCAGAAGATAAAAAACGTGAGCTCTCTTGATCCTTCCTGGCAGATCACTTCGGCTTCCTTGCACCCCTCTAGCCCAATGCCTTGGACTAACGATATCGTGCCCATGAAAGATTACTACTCTCTGACGTTGAATGGTATACCGGTACCTTCTGCTGCTGCGGAAATCCTGGACGCAACGGCGTCGCAGTCAATCAACGATTCCCTCGACTCTAGCAACAGCTTGCTTCAATCGCTAAGTACATTATCCGCACGCATACAGGACATACACACTACAATCCAGAGCCTAAACAACATAGAACAGACTGATGTTCAGTTATAAACATTGCTGACGTCGTCAAGTGCCCCGCGTGGTCCAAATCTCCTTGACTTGTTTGGCCGTTCTAGTGGCTGCACCTCATACGTTCTCCTTTGCGGAGTCAGTCCGCTGGACTCGCTAGGATCCATGACAGTGTTCCTCAGGATCTCTTCGATCCCGTGAGTTTGACGTTCTAAAGTACTTCGCAGATCCTCCTGCTGCCTAACATGAGCTTTGGTTTGCTCCGAAAATTCCGCCTCCTCAGCTGACAGTCGTTCGTAGTGCGTATCAATGACGTCTTTGAGTTCATGCACATTATCGCTATCGGTAATACTCAAACCTTCCCATTGCTTGGCTCTTTCCCTGGCAATGTGTTGCAAGTGTTCAATCCTTTTTTGCGCCAGGCAGTTTTCTGTCTGGACATTCTTAATCGGATCTTTCAGCGCTAGAATCGATTTGACAGCTAACTCACGCCCTGCAGTCAGATTATCTTTATGCAGACCGCCTATTCCTGAACATGTATTAGCCAGTTGTTTTTCCAAGTGCATTTGAATATCACGTGCCTGATGCAAGGTGTTCTCCATGCCGAGCTCCAGGCCTGCTACAGCTGATTCACAAACATTTGTCGATTCATTGAAAGTATTGCGGGTATGTTCCAAGTCGGTTCCAATATTCTTGATTAGTCCATCTAAGCGCTTCGTATGTGTTGCAGTTAATGATTCCAATATGTTGGCTATTTGAGTCATAGCAGCTTGCCTGTCCATTTCTGCTCGAATGCCTTCGTTTTGAATTGCATATGCAATATCAACGGAAGCCGTTTCCATGACACTAATGGTTTCCCTGCTCGATGAGATGTACTTGCGTATTTCTTTCATTTCATCATCTTGCTTTGTATAGTATCTTTCAAGATTTGCGAGCGCTTCTTTTATGTTAGATGTCAATTCATCAAAATGTTCATTAACAGTATCTGAGAAGCAAGCATCAAGGGCTGAAAGTTCTTTTTCTATTAATGGAATGGCATTTGAGAGGTCGTCAAATAAAGTAGACAACTCTTTAGTAATTTTTTGACAAAAAGTATCCAAGCCATCGACCATATCCAATGTTTTTTCATTAAGAGCAGCATCTTTTTCCTTCTGGCTTTCCCAAGCTTCATTAAATGTTGCAGTGATACTTTTCAGTGATGCATCTACAAATGCTAGCTTCTTTTTTTGCTGCTCAACGATCCCTGAAAGTTTTTTCGGAATCTGTGACGTAAAAGAGTTGTTGAGGTCCGTGTAGCGTTTGAGCGATATCAGGAGCCGCTCGTTTAATCCTAAAACTTGCGTCCTGCTTTCCAGCCACATTGCTTTATTATTCGAATTGGCCAAATTCCTTCGTTCCAAGGCATCCTGCAAGTGTTCTATATCAATAGACATAGTCTCGATGCACTTTGCCTGTTTTTCTGCTATGGAACCCAGTTCTCCTTCATTACTAGCTTGTGCAAGGCGTAAGTCTATCTCTTCCTTCAGCTGTGCTTCTAGTTTCTCAATATTGGCTTCCAAATTACTAACGGTGTAGTTGCATTTTTGATGTTCCTCCGATATTGTTTGGAGACGCTTCTGTGTATCTGAAAGTTGATCGGAATTTTCTTGGTTATGCTTTCTCGATGAAGCTAGCTGCCCTTCTAAAAGAGTGATTTTCATTTGCTGTTCTTCGATAGTTTGCGTTTTTCGTTCGTTCTCTGACATAAGACTGTCATAGCTTTGCTGGGATAAATACACGCCATTTTTCTGTCGCGTGGCAGAGAGGTCGCCCTTAAGTTGCTCTATTTCTAGAATGAGTTTCTTGATCAAGGTTTTCTTTGAAAATGTATGATTCATTTGTGGCTTGTTCTTGATGTCTTTTGCTCGGCTGGCGTAGTCCAAGGTAGATATTGTTTCTTCCATATTACAGGCCGCAGGACTTATAGTAGCAATAATACATGTTTGAGTGCGGCCACCCAGGGAGTCTTGGAGAATTCTAGTAAGTTTTGATTCTCTATATGGTACATGGGCGGATTTTGCAACTAGTGCGTTTATCACCCGCCCAAGGGTCAAGAGAGACTGATTGATCATACCAGCCTCTCTAGCTCGTTTGTTTTCAGCCCCGCTGCTTTTGATGTTTTCAGAGCCAGCCAAATCGACTATATTAAGTTTGCCTACCCGAACACTTTCCTCAGATGTGTTTATTGGATCCTTCAGAACAACAGTGACAGTAAAAATGGTGTGAGATCGAGAAGAAACGTCGTTCATTCTAGTTGCTGCAACTTGCCGGCGTTGAGCACCATTCTGCAAAAGCTTTAATCCGTCAACGGCGCTTCTAATATATATTTCCTCGGCACCCTGAATGACTGTGGATTTCCTAGCAGGGTCATCATACAACTTAAGCTTCTGGTCTGTAGAGTCAGTGAGCAGATCCTTAAGTTCTTCATTATACAGTTCGACGTATGAACACTTCACAAGGTAATCTGGATCATCATCAGAATCGTCCGAGGAAGGAAGCCTGGAAAAGAGATCGAAAATTGCTCTTGGTGCAATACCAGAGTTGTCAGATAAGTACAGTTCGTTGAGATCGCCGGCCATTGTGTGGGTTTTTCCTGTTCCAGTTTGACCATAGGCAAATATGGTACAATTGTATCCAGTGAGAACTTCGCCAATCATAGAACTTACAGCTGTATCATAAACTGTCATTTGGTCTGCATCAGCGCCAAATACATTGTCTACCGCGTATATTTTATGCGTTGATCCAGTCTGAACTGCTAGTTCTTTTCCTTGATTCAGGGATTCTCCACTAGTGGTTATTATCACGGGCGACTCTTCTGCTATTTCTTTGTCGTTTCTTCCTCTGCATCGTACGGAAACATGAATATTCGTTGCTTGCAGTCTTTCCTCGATATCTGACATAGAAGATTTCGGACGCGTCCTTACTGGTCGCGAAGATCTGACTGGGGCGCTAGTTCTACCGATTGCTCTCGCGGCTCCGATGCTGGTTTTGCTGGCGCTAGCACTAGCTGGCCGATGAGAAGACCTGGTAGTACGTGAAGGTGCCATATATCTGAATTATTTCAGGCAATACGGAATTCCTGCTGCGTGATGTCGTGCAATCAAATGTTATTGTGGATAAACAAAAAGGTGTTGTGTATACTTTCAGTGATACGCTGCTACTATTGGTCCATATGTTATTACCCTACCTGTCACTCCTTACCTGTCAACACCGTCAACATATATTGTTGTTCTTATTGAACAATAACTACTGCTAGAGGTTATTATCCTGCCCTAATGGTATAAGTTTTGCCATTAATAGTTTCTCGTCCAATGTAGGGTAATTGTGGAACCTCAACTGCGCGCTTCCGACCGGCACCTGCCTAGCTATACCATTAGGCGCGTGGTCATCGCCGCTCATCAGATCAAATTTTCAGTTGGAACTTTTGCAAGCAGAATAGATTCTGCAGTCTGTCGTATCTTTCTGCAGACGTTTCCAATTGCACGATAATTTGGGTTGTCTGAGTTGTTGCGTGCCTCAATCTTAGCAGAATAGGCTAGGAAAATACCACTGACACCGTGCATGGAATTGATTCCGTTTTGTAGGTTCACGGCGGTGCCCTTACCAGGCTTCACTGTGCGCTTGATTATTTTCGGGTTGCGAAATATATGTTCAAGGCTAGCAAGTGCCATAACTTGCAAACCAGCGCAAAATACAAATATGGGGTTGTCTTTGATGAGGGTGAGGTACATCATCTTTGCAGTATTTGATTATTCCTTCGCTCATCTTTTAGCAATTATTTTGAATCAGCACCTGATAGGTTCTTTTTAGCTTCTTGTACTCTTTCAAGATGCAGTCAAATTAGACATAAACTAAAGGTGATTTCTTGCGGCTCATTTCCGTCAAAGCGGTCTTTATCGCGATCTAAATACGTTTAGAA
This sequence comes from Tortispora mauiana, assembly GCA_030570615.1. Taxonomy (NCBI): domain Eukaryota; kingdom Fungi; phylum Ascomycota; class Trigonopsidomycetes; order Trigonopsidales; family Trigonopsidaceae; genus Tortispora; species Tortispora mauiana. The sequence goes on from JAJLWG010000025.1 coordinate 36,977, forward strand.
CATTTTAAGTATGGGCACCTTCTTTTCGTTGGGTATTGTCATATATCATCTTCGATAGTGTCCAAAGTTCGCAATACAAGATAAATGATCATGAACGGCTTCCGCAACGCTGGGTTCATATCTGCAACAATTCTTGTAAATGACCGCGATGCTACTTTAAGCAACCTTCAACATTCTTGCACGTCTTTTGATTCAGACGGCAACTTCTAGGAATGCAATTTCTTGTGGAACAGCACGTACCGGATCGCCGCTTGCAGTTCATCGGGATGCATCATCAGTTTCACCAACGACGCTCATCTTAGATGGATATAAGGCAGTAACAAGTTCCTTCGAAGATAAAATTACAATTGGATGGCAAGATAATGTGCAAAACTAGGATCAGAACTTTTTAAACTGTATACCCCTATAACGCAACGGTTTAGATTAACGTGTACTGATCGTTAGCCTAGATTATAGCTCAGAGGGCAGGCCGAGTTAGAAATCAGTGTAAACTAAGGTGGCTCGAAACTAAACCCTTCATTACAACGTCGTTTTGAAGAGTCGTTCATGCATACACCAATTTCATAAAATGCCGAATGACTGCAGACTGGGCTTAGTCAGCGAATAACTGATAATCCCATCTGCACGAGAATTGGGCAACATTCGGCAGCATCTTGTCCTCTTTTAATGGTCGATTTTGTCTCTCAATTAGCCTCTATTACAGCTTAGCGATTCGCTTGATAAGGAAATTTAGGCACATGGCTAATCAAAAACTGATGCCAATGTTTTTTAGTCACTTTAACTCTAATCTCCAGCGCATCATTGGCTGGTATGTGTGAATTGCTATAAACTGCTAAGAATGCCAAGCCTCTTTGCTGAAAGACTTTAACCATATCCAGCTCAGTTTGAGATATAACTTACAGGCGTGCCAACAGTCAAAGTATAGTGACAATGAGTCAATTGATGCGACTAGTGCTACGAAGTTTCGTGCGGAGCGAGTGAACTGTTTATTGGAGAGTGTGATGTACGCGACCGTAATATACATATAAAGTGACAAAGCAGAGAGAAGAGTTTGCTGCCTAACGGACCAGGTGCTTATTGGTTTTTGGTAATAGAGCGATCATATTAATAAAAGACTCCAAATCTCTCAACCTTGTTGTCAGTAAAGTTTTATTGTAACTTTTACAAAAAACCTTCTGAGACCTCAATATGCGATAGGTGTGGTAGTTTAGCAACTCTTGGTCATGACTCAGAGGCGCTTTCGTCTGATACTTTTGAGCTACTGGGGGGTTCGGAGGCATCTGAGGTGACAGCAGTAGGAGCTGATCCAACTAATGTTGGGACTATTCTCTTTTTCTTTCGTTCAATGTCCTGCTCTTCAGCTGAACGCTTGGCCGGTGCAGCATGTAGAGCACGGGGACTTGGTGGAAATAGCGGGACTTGTGAATAAGGGCCATTGGCCATCACAGACATAGGCAGTCCAAAATGAGGTGTTCCAGGAGGCGAGAGTCCCTGACTGGCTTCTCTCGAATACATACTCGCTGAAGATATTACTGGAGAGGGAACGCTCGTGATGGTGGGTGTCAGACTACCAACAGAGTCGGAGTCCTGTAGTGGTAAAGGGGTACTGCTTGGAGCGCCCACAGGTGTAGCCGATGACGGAATAGGAGAGCATTGAATACCGACAGGTTTTGAAAGGTGTTGCGTGGACATAGCAGGAGGTGGAGGAATAGTAACAGTATCTTCTGAGTAACGCTCGCCGATTTCTCCTGGCTCGAAAGTTACAGCGGAACAGAATCCGTCATTAGAAGAGATTAACAAAGTGTTTCCATCAGGCGACCATGACAAATCAGTAAAAGCAGCATAGTGAAGGTTGGATATACAGCACAGAGGTGTTGTCTGCTGAGTATCATATACCAAGACTGAATCTTGGGTAGCGACAGCAAATATAAGTCTATAAGGGAGGGCAAAAGCTGAGGGAGCGGTGCTCTTGAATTCGCTGTTTTGGTCTGCAGTAGAGGCATATTTTTCTTTTGGCGATTCTGCTGTCGAATCGCGTTGATTGGTGTTTATAGAGGCTTTCTCAGTAGGCAAGATTTCGGATTCGCGCAGCTTGTATAAAATAGGGTTGCACTTTACCGCGACTGCAGGTTCTTTGAAACCAGGTAGATGTGCGACGGGAGGACGATTTAACCCACTTCTAGTATAAATGTAAACGGTGTTAGTCACAATATCCTCGGAGTCTTTATCGGAAGCTGAATGATAACGGAACTGTCCTGCTGGAGTGAGCAGTAGGCTTCCGTCGACCGTAAAAGTAAGACGCCGAAAGAAGGAGGTCATAGTTTCGCTGTGGTATAGAAACGAGTTCTTTTGTTTGTTAACTTCGAGTGGGCGAACAGCGGGAAGCGGAAGCGCTGCCATTGTCGGAGACTGAGACGGCGATCTTTTGACAGAAGAGGCCGAGCCGAATGAGGAGTGTCGAGAATGAGAGGTTCTGTAAGTAGGCGGGTTCATGGTGGAGTTTGGAGTCGACGGAGCAGTAAGCTGTGAGGGGACAGATTTCATGGGCACTGAGGATGGCGAAGAAACGGTTAGTGGTATTGACGTATCTGCAGCAGCGTCTGAAGCGGTGGACGAAGAAACCGGGGCAGGGTGTTGTGGAGAGGCCATTGTGGCTGCTGCGGGTGCCGGGGATGTTGCGGCAATTTTTCTGAAGGGCAGGTCTGCCTTTGTAATTTTATGGTAGGGAGAGAAAGTGAATTGGCCGTCCTTAGACTTGAGCGTGTATATGTGTACGCTGCGGTCGGCGCTCTGGGTCGCGATGTATTCGTTGAACGGATCCCAGGCGACACCCTGGACGTAGTGATTGTGTTCTGCAATTTGGCGGACGCACATTCCAGTGACGGCGGAGTATATACGGGAGACGTTGTCCATTGATCCAGCAACAAAATAAAGACTGTCTGGGGACCATGCGATGTCGTAGACTTCTGAAACGGACATTCTGCAGAGAAGCTTGGTCTTCCAGGACTCGCGGTCGTCCCATTCGGCACCAAACTCGCGCGATTGTGTCTCAGAAGGGGCCCAAACGATGACATTTCCGTCGTCGCCGCCTGAAGCGAGCATTTCACCTTTAGGATCAAACCGCACGACGTTCACAGACTGGGTGTGCTTTGCGAGCGTGGCGAGGTAAGAGATCTCTGGATGGTCTGGACCGCGACGGAGCGACCATAGACGCACGTTATTGTCGCCGCCTGCAGTCGCGAAGCGGCCCCTGCCGTGCGCACCGGGCTGAAAGTGCACAGAATATATCGGCTGGTTGTCTGAATGCCAGTGGATTGTTAGAGCTTGCGCTTTCATGGTTTTAACGACAAAAGCGGAGGCTGCAAAGAGTGTCAGAGCGTGACCAAGAAGGGAGGGGGAAGCTGGTCAGCAAAAGGAGAGATATTTAAGGTTTACAGACCTTACCCCCCGGTAGCGACTACCCACACGGCACTGTTTTCCACATTTTTTTTTTTTTTTCGCGTCCTTATGTTTTTCGCTTCTTTCTCAATTTAATGACTTCTTGCTTCTCTGTAGCGAACCCATCACTTTACCTTTAGCCAAATCATTGCGTAACTCGTAGCCGCACTCTCTGTCAAATCCGTGCTGTCTTTAGGTAGACTTCGCGTGCCGTTTGAAGTGCTAGATTAACGATTTCTCACAGAGCAGTCTAAGCGCCCTCTAGGGGAGCTTTGCAGTTTCCCGGGCCGGTGTGCTCTTACAATAGCGTAAATAGAGCATATATATTTATTTGCTGCTAATTAACCATCTTAAAAATATCTCCCCAGACAAGGTCGAAACGTGCACCCATCATCCATGCCGCCAGAGTCAATGAGCCGAAAATGAGCAGGAAACTCAGTCCGAATGCTGCGTATAAGTTAACAACCTCAGACTTGCTCGGCTCTTCCTGGTTCTTCGCGTACGGTCCGCGCTTTTTCAACGCCTGAATCTGTTGGTACGACATGCCCGCCGTCGACACTACCTTCCCTTCCACCGGCACCTGCGAAGGGAATATCGACTCCACAGTCTGTTGAATCTTTCCGTACGCAATTTCGATGGCCAGGTAATTCGGGTCATCGGAGGTGATACGTTCGTGAATTCGTTGCGCGTACTGGAGGAAAATCTCGCACACGCTGCGCACCGACCGCGCGCGGTAGATCAGGCTCAAGGCTGTGCCCTTGCGAATCTTCACATTCCGCTTGAACATCTCTGGGTTGCGGAATATGAGCTCAAGAGTAGCAATAGCCATAACCTGCGGAATGGCGCAGAAGTCAAACAGCGACTGGTCCTTGACGCAGGTTAGGTATAACAGACAGTCGGGCGCATGCCTCAACGCGTCGCACACTAGTTCCGAGTTGCAGTAAAGCGCGTTTTGGATCATGTCAGGTTTGGTGAACTCGGAAATGTCATTATTCTTTGTGTATTTGGCCCATATGTCGCTCGGCCAAAATACCCGCCCGTCTTCTAAGTCCTCGCGGTAGTCTCTGATGATATTGGTCTTCTGCAGGAACTTCCCCATAGAGTCCACAAGCTCAGGGTGTTCCTTGATAGCAGGATTGATAACGTCAGCTTCCAACATAATCTCTGTCAGCCCGACGCCGACGATCGCGGCAACGTAGTAGCAGTATTCGTCGTACTGCGCTACTGTTTTGATGCCTTCGCTGTTGAACTGTTTGTCCTCGCAGTACTTAGCCATGCCTTCGCCCATCTTCTGGCAATTTTTCTGGATCAGTACCTGGTACGATTTCCTAAGCTTCTTATACTCTCGCAATATGTAGTTAAACTCTACAAGCACCAGGCGGTCCTTCTCGTCCGGACCGTTCCCATCAAAGTGGTATTCGTCGCGATCCAGGTAAGTATAAAACTCATTAAGTATCGGCACCTTCACCTTGTTGGGTATTGTCATGTCGTCTTCAATGGTGTCCAAGGCTCGCAATACAAGATAGAAAATCATGATCGCTTTCCTCAATTCAGGGTTCAAGTCTACTATGACGCGCACAAAAGAGCGCGAAGTCAGTTTCAGCAACTTGTAGCACTCTTGCACGTCCTTTGACTCAGCCTCCAGGTCCCAGGGGTGCAATCGCTCGTGATACAGCTTGTACTGGATCACATCTTTCAGTTCATGAGGGTGCAGCAAGAGCTGGCCCACAGTGTTCATCGTTATGGTGTATATCAGGATGTTTCAGCCCTAGTCAAGTTCAGACTGGCGTCGAGGGCAGAGATTTCTTGGAAGGGTTCTGGGTTTTCTGACCGCCCTAGCAACCCTATTTGAAAGTGTGGGGAAGGCAGGCGCGGCACGTCGTGCTGAGTAATACACAGTAAGTCAGTGGAAGATGTGGGCACCGAGATCAGCGCGATAAGCCTGTGTTTGTAGGTCAAAGCGTCGCTTTAATGGCGAGAATGCGTGGTAAAGGTATGGAAAGCACCTTATGCGATCATTTGCGCTGTCGACCTACGAAACTCACGCGTATACCGATATTGTTATCATATGACGTATATTCACGATTTTGAGCGATCTTCACTGCAAATCAGCGAGCAATTAGTCATCAGTCACACTTGCTATTACCATCTTTGGAGTAAAGGACCAATTTTCTTGTTCTAGTAATGATTTAAGTTTGCGCAATCACCTAATCGGATAAGCAAGCGCCCTCAGTAGAGAATAAGCGTTCTAATTGGCTGTACTCGAAGTTTATCTGTTGGCAGTGAGGTGTTCTATCGCATTAGGCGATATACGACAATCCTAGTCGGAACCCCCCACATTTCATATAAAGGACACAAGGGGAGTAGTACATGACCTTCTCGTCTATATTGCGAAGAATCCCCGTGAGATCGATATCGACAATGACTTCAATTGAGCTCACTTTACCCAATGGCGTGAAGTACACGCAGCCCACGGGTTTGTTCATCAATAACGAATTTGTGCCATCAAAAGCCGGAGGCACTATCGAGTCCATTAACCCCTCTACTGCGAAACCCATTTGCTCTGTGTTCGCAGGCGATGAGACTGACGTAGATATTGCCGTAGCCGCTGCTAAGAAAGCCTACAAGTCCTGGAAGAAGGTCACGCCTACTGAACGTGGCGCTATCCTGTACAAGTTTGCCGACCTTGCCGAGAAAAACTTCGATCTTCTCACTGCCGTAGAGGCCTTCGACGCTGGCAAACCTGCCAAGCAGAACAGTGCCAACGATGTGACTGAGCTCATCAGCGTTTTCCGCTACTACGCTGGATACGCCGACAAGGTCAGCGGCCGTACTATCTCTAGCACCCCTGAGAAGTTCGCCTACACCGTACGCGAGCCACTTGGCGTCTGCGGTCAGGTCATCCCCTGGAACTTCCCTCTGCTGATGGCTGCCTGGAAGATTGCGCCTGCGCTTGCTGCGGGCAACACCGTCGTTATGAAGCCCTCAGAGTTTACTCCATTGAGCATTTTGGTGCTCATGACTCTTGTCGCCGAGGCCGGCATCCCTGCAGGCGTAGTGAACGTTGTCAACGGTCTTGGCTCAATTGCCGGTGCCGCCCTGGCTTCACACCCTGACGTCGCCAAAGTCGCTTTCACTGGTTCGACCGCAACCGGTAAGCGTATCATGCAGACCGCTGCAGGCACGCTGAAGAAGGTCACCCTCGAGTGCGGTGGCAAGAGCCCATTGATCATTTTTGATGACGCGGACCTCGACTTAGCCGCCACGTGGGCGCATATCGGTATCATGTACAACAGCGGACAAGTGTGTACATCGACTTCGCGCCTGTATGTGCACGAAAAGGTATATGATGCGTTCTGCACGAAATTTGTTGAGCACGTCAAGAAAGCATCGGTTATCGGCGACGTATTCGACGACTCTACTTTTCACGGTCCACAAGTTTCGAAGCCGCAATTTGACAAAATTATGTCGTACATCGACATCGGCAAAAAGGAGGGTGCCACGGTCGCGCTCGGCGGTGAAGCAATTGACCGCGAGGGCTATTTCATCTACCCGACTGTATTCACGCATGTGAACGACAATATGCGCATTGTCAAGGAGGAGATCTTTGGCCCCGTTGTCGCTATTGGTTCTTTCTCTTCAGAGGAGGACGTGATTGAAAGGTGCAACGCCAGCGAATACGGACTTGGAGCTGCTGTGTTTTCGAAAGACGTTGGTCGCGCACATCGTGTTAGTGCCGAATTGGAAGCAGGAATGGTCTGGATCAACTCTTCTAACGACTCTGATTTCCGTATCCCCTTCGGCGGCTACAAGCTCTCGGGCATGGGTCGTGAACTGGGTATCGAGGGCATCGACAACTACACCCAAGTAAAAGCTGTTCATGTGAACATTGCTGAATAAATAACTTTTATTGGCAACATATTCGAATACACTTAGTTAATGTTCTACGCTGATCTATGACACTAATTGTCAGCTCGATGTTGCCGTTGTCCTGCTGACATTGCTGACTGTAGTTGCCCAAAACGGTATTACTCCCAACTGCCCCGCCTGACTATATAAAGGCGAAATCGCACGCAGATTGGTTTTCCAGTTCCAAAAAAGATAAAGATATAAATTGATCAACCAACAAGACAAAATGCGTTCAAGAATAATCGACAGAGTGTTTCTTGCTGTTGAACAGGCTGAGGGTGCCGGTGCTAAAGTCCGCCGCTCAATTGGCAGCAGATCCGTCCGCAACTTCTCGCCCTTCCTTTTGCTCGACCATTTCAGCGTATCGCCTAAAGCAGGCTTTCCTGATCACCCGCATAGAGGCATGGAGACCATCACATACGTTTTAGATGGACAGATTCAGCATGAAGATTTTACAGGATCAAAGGGCACACTCAACCCGGGTGACTTGCAGTTCATGACCGCTGGAAGGGGTATCGTTCACGCCGAGATGCCTGTCGCTGATTCAGACAAGAACATAGTCGGCCTGCAATTGTGGGTCGATCTGCCCTTGAGACTCAAAGATACCGCTCCGAGATATAGAGATTTGCACTCAGGAGAGATTCCCGTGGCGAAAATCTCCAAATCGGGCAAGATCACAGCCTCCACTTGGCAAGAGGAGAAGAATAACAAAGATCCTGACACAGCCGCCATTGTTCGAGTCATCTCAGGCCAATCTCACGGCGTTGACTCTATCAGAGAATTATCTTACACTACAGTTTGGTACCTTGATTTCACTTTGAGACCTGGCGCCAATATCGAGCAGCTCCTTCCCGAGGGCTACAACGCCTTTGTCTACGTTCTTGAAGGCGACGCTATTGTTGGCGGCTCCCATGTACCTCAGTACCACTGCGCATTGTTGACAAACAAACCCGGCGAAAACGGTATTAGCTTGTCCGTTCCAGATATCGAAGAGGTAGGCTCTTCTGAACATCAAAAGGAAACGAGGCTCATTGTTGTTGCCGGCGAGATCCTTGACCAGCCTATTGTACAGTACGGTCCTTTTGTGGTAACTTCTATGGAAAAAGTACAACAAGCCTTTTCAGACTACCAAACTGGTAGAAATGGATTCGAAAGAGCCGTCGGCTGGCACTCAGAAATTGGTCAACGTCTCATGTAACAAAACATTCCTTGAATGTCCATGAGAATTAGCAAACACATCATTTTGTACATTTATTTAAGAATTTAAAGAATTTGGTATTCTCAAGCTAAAACCATATAATTAATATTGACCTGTAATAGTATGCGTAAATATGTATCCGTTAGTCCATTGCCAGACGGCTCCGTAGAATCATGTCCATGACACGTTCAGGCACAATGTTGCCGATAATATCATATGAACGTGCACCAAGTCCAGCATAATATATCCTTGGGGGTTTAGGATCAGTTAAAACGTCAAATATAGCCCAATAAAGCCGCTTCAACGAGCTTCCCCGCAACGACACCAAGTCATCCTTCTCAATCGCGCTGCCTGTGAGATCCAGGGCATCGACAGCATCAGAACGTCCAGAATTTCTGACTCGTGGTGCTGAAAATCGAATAGCATTAGTGTATGTGTGGCCATATACTCGGCGAGCATTCTCGGACCAAGTTAGCACATCTGATCGGGCTGCAGAAAGCACATGTCGCGCATAGTAATGCGAATAGTTAGGCCCAGCCGTAGAAAGATCAAAAGCGCCTAGACGTATATTTATTACAGGAACACCAAGCGGTCTGAGTTCGCGCGATAAACACAGAGCGAGTGATGACAAGGAGGTAGATACCACGCATTCCATAGAATGATATGGCAACTGCAAGGCGGGTACAACTGCAGGAGTAAGTATAACGATACGAGACCGATGCTGTCTGACCAATTGACAGAACCCCTGCGACAATAATGCAACACAGCCTAGAACTTTGGCATAAATAACGTCTGTCCAGGCGTCAATCGACAGTGTTTCCAGCGGTCCAGTTGGGTAGTACATTGACGGCAAAATTATAAGACCAGCAAAGCAAAGCTTGTGCGGAGTAGCACCTGGGAATGCTAAAGAAGGAGTGTCTAGAAACGAAGAGAATCTATCAAATTCCGACTTAATAGCGGCCGTGTCTGAAGAATTGAGTCGGAGAGACCTGATATCAGGAGAGTCTTCTCGTCCGACGGCAGCCTCTTCTTCTGCTGACGACACCACACAGTATACGATAAAACCGCGCTTGTCAAGGTCGTTGACTACCGACTTGAATATCTGTTCGCCAGGCGAACCCGCAATTACGACCACTTCTTTCCGTGCGCCGTTCGGGGCTCGCTGGGCCCGTCGCTTGCGTCGTCTGCGAACGCGGGGTGCGGACTTGTAAAAGTAGAAAACGGCGCCTAGACCAAATGCAGCGCTTGCAATCATATATATACGATTCCGCGGGAACCACGATGTGCAAGTATCGCCACAAACGTCAATCTGGGGCGGATCAGGGATGGGATCAGGACTGGAGCGGTGCCATGGAAAGTAGTCGAGAATGCGCTTCGTTGGTAGGATATCCGGCACCTCGTGAATCAAATACTGCAATTTATCATGAACATCAATAGACACCGCATAGAATTTGTCTAGAACGTATTCCAGAGGATCGCCAGACATTTAGAGATCAAAATGGCGAAATCAGGAAGGCAAAGAGGGGAGGAGCATAGACACCCACGCCAGTTCAACTTTGGGACTGCAAATAGGGACTTCTCATTGGCTGGTTTGTTTGGGAGTTCCTGCCTTTGGCAAAACAGGTCTTTACTTATAAATACCACACTTTTGCTTCTTAGTAGTGCTTCAAGACTCGATCGGTTGTGTCAGGTTTCTTCTTCAAAGGTCGCTACCGCTAGGACGTTGGGCACGTGACCGGAATAGAAGATGCAGCGTCCTAACCCCGAGGTCGGAGACATAACGGCTTTGAAGAAACAGACAGAGTATGATCGCGCTTTGGATATGATGAAGAGGCTAGCCGCTCAAGTTACACCAATAATGCAAGCGCGTTCTCTTAAAGTACGCACTTTAGCTGAATTCTATCCGAAAGACAAGCGACTGCTAGGGCTGAACGTGAACAGAGGCGCAAAGATACTAGTTCGTCTCCGAACACCAGATGACCCGAAGACCTTTTTCCCGTTTGAGCATTGTCTGGGGACATTACTGCACGAACTAGTTCATAATACACACGGCCCACATAACGAGGGGTTTTACAAGCAGCTGGATCAGTTGTGGAATGAGTACGAAGCGCTACAGGAAAAGGGCTACACTGGCTACGGGTTCTATTCACAAGGACATCGTCTGGGGCGATCAGGCAAAATCGCGAATTGCGCCCTGTCTCTGAGAGAGCTCGCATTAAAGGCTGCTGAAAACAGGACGAAGACTCTCTTGCTAAGTGTTGGTTCCGGCCAGAAGCTCGGAGGCAGCAAACGGGCTTCTGCAAAGCCAACCAGAGAGCTGCTTGGGTCGGCCGCCGAACGTCGTCGTACTGACGATCTTTGGTGTTCTGGTGTTATAAGCGTTGAAGATGACGAGTTAGGTGGTAGTAATAGGGACAATAGTTTTGCCGATGCGCACCCCGTTGAATACTTACCGCAAACGACGTCCAAACAAGCTCTGCGGGCTCGCCCACGAGACTCTGATACAAGTTGCAGCTCTGCGAAAAAGCCAAGAATAGTCGATATTATTGAAATTGATTCAGACTAATACACGCATACATTGCTAGCACTGGTTTGTCTACATTTCCGGCAGGGTTCTGCTTCTTATGGCGCAGCCGAGCGATGATTTTGCTATTGAAATTCGAACTTTAAATTTAGCAACAGACAACACTACTAAACACGCGTTTCTCAACATAAAATGGCCCGGAAAGAAAGGTCTCCTTTGGAGATTCTGGCTTTAAAGAGCTCTGCATTGAAATCGAAACTGCAGCAGAGACAGGATAATGCAGAATCGTACGAATACTGCAACTCTCCTATGCGGTTGTCGACTGTGTCTACCGCGAGTTTGGAATCTCGATCTACTCGACGCACCAGCCTCGAGTCTAGTGTTTCATCGGTCAGCACGTTGTTGCGAGACGACACTATACCATTGTATCATGAAAAGGAGTCAGAACCAAGTAATCTGAGTACTGAGCTTAACGTGTTTCAGTTCCCTCCCCCGCGAACCAGCATGGACTCTACAAGGACGGAGACTACGTCTGCTTTAGACGCGCCGTTGCAAGTACCGTCCACGTCGGTCATGAAACACCATTCTCGCAGCAGTTCGTTTCAAAGCACATCCAATGTCAACTTTTCAAGGCCCCTAAGCCGTCAGATCACTCCTGATACTATAACACATTCCAGGGAGAACAGTTTGGACCCTCCTCCTGACGACTCTCAACGATTTCCGAAGAGAACCTCGTCCCTTTTCGCAGGTATTGACAGTCCGGGGTTTGTGGATAATTACGCAGACAACGACTATGCGCACAGGTCTGGCAGCTTGTCGCCGCCGCCGCGACGTCTTCACGTCTCTAAGCAGCCTTCCCTATCAGAACTGACTAAACTGGAGTTGTCGAATATAGGTTCATCACATACGCGACTGGAATTGTCACATTCCGATTATGTCAAAGCAGGCACCGACTTGTTTGACCGCGGTGACATGCGAGACGCTGCTTACCATTTTAGATGCGCTGCTGAAAGGTCTAGCGTTGGCGGATCAGTGCTGTATGGACTATGTCTTCAAAATGGATGGGGTGTTAAGAAGGACATGAATGAAGCGTTCAAGTGGGTCCAGAATGCCGTGAAACTGTGCGAAACTGGTATTGATGGGTCTGAACAAGGCCTTTCGGCGCCCCGATTCGTGCAGAAAACAGCCGTCGCAAAATCTCGTACCTACAAGACGCTGGCTTTGAGTGAGCTTGCTAACATGTACAGGAACGGCTGGGGCTGCAACACTGATGAAGAAGCTGCTATAAAGATACTGGTACAGAGCGGCAGCGAAGGTGATGCGCAGTCCTATGCGCAAGCTGCGGACATATGTGCTGTCAGTACACCTAAACGAAAGAAAGACCTAAAGAGGGCCGCCCAGCTGTACCGTCTAGCGGAGTCTATGGGCCACAAAACTGTGGGGACTAGTTGGATCTATAAAGAGAAGTACATGGACGGCAAGGGGGAACAGAAACATGGGAAATTTTTTCGGTTCTAACCGGATTTTCACGAAATTTTACGACTTACGAGATGTTATCATTTGCAGGTATCGTAGGATTCATAAGTTAGAGGGTAGGTTCGTAATCACTGTCATCATCTGAGCCAACAGGGGGAATTTCTGGCTCGTAGTCGTCGGCGTCGGAAGCTGAGTCCGTTTCTGCGGTCTTAGTACGTCTTTCCAGGTAGTATTTTGCCGCTTCTTCGTCCGAACGTATCCGCATTTCGGGGCCCATAGATGTGAACTTCGGGTGCGTGTCTGGGCACTTCTTTCCCAGTGGACAGAAGCCAGTGAGGTACCGTAGGCACATAGATCTTCGAACGTGACGTTTTGGGCAGTTTGGGCCGAGTCGACAGAATCCGCGTATATAGTTTGGACACTCTGGGATTTTGCTGAGCGGATCTATGTGCAGATAGAGACATTCTCCGCCCTGCGCGCACTGGCCCGATCGGGCGAAGTATGTGCATTCAGGCATACGTCGCAAATTATATTCATGCAGAAAGTCGCATGTGTCGCCTTTCTTGCACAGACCGCGCAGCCAGTGCTTGCAGACGTGGCGTGAGGACGTCACATTGCTCGGGATTGTGTGTCGATCGGGGCAAGACCAGCCGTTAGGACAATGCTGCGTCAAATAGAACTTGCACACCGGTCTGTTCGGATCGGTATCGTATCTGTATTCCTTCTTAAGAAAGTCTTCAAACCGGAACCGGTACTGATCCGATCGCGCAGTCGCAACTGGGTCCGACATGGCTAGGTAGTGTGTGCGTGTATACGTCTAGAAGTGTGGTTGAGGTCCTGGGGTGGGTAGAAAAGGCTACGGCGCATAGCAACGGTAACAACACAAAGAATCGTAAGAAGGCATGACTATTCGTCTCTATTAGTACATAGGCGTTTTGTGTATAATCGACAGCTGCGGGCCAAGACGTTCTCCTGATATCGGTAAAACTACATCGACTGGGCCTGGGCCGGTTTTGCGGGTATCGATGACTTGGACGCCCTCGGTGGTGGCAGCGTAGACTTTGCCGTCGACGAATGTAAAATCGGTAACAACCCCGCCAAAAGCTATCTTCTGTAAGCCGGTTTGTTCAACTAAATACAGATCAGAAAGACCTTCTATCCCCACTAATAGTCCCAGTGGCGTTGAAACGATCTTGAACACGTCTCTGCACTGATCAAGATCAACAGTGTACTGTTCACAGCCCTGAATGTTCCAGACTCTCAGAAGAGATTCACCACCACCCGAGACTATATTGCCGTCGCTAGTCAATGCGAGCGCTGATACAAAGTCGCGACTACCTAGACAGTAGAATTCAATGTTGTGTGCGTCGGGGTAGCGCGATACCCGTATATGCTCGTCTCTATCTCCTGAAAGTATGTACTTTTTATTTCCGTGCTCAATCATCAACAAGGACAGAACCATACTTACGTGTCCAAGTATAGGCTGCTGTGCGGGCTCATTCATCTCAGAATTGGAGGTCAGCAGCAACGAGTTCCGTGAATCATTCAGGTCGAGCGATATATCGAATACGTCGCCCGACTTGTCGCCGACAATCACCTTGTCTTCGCCTATGACCGCACAAAGAGCTGATGGCCGTTTCGCAAACTTGCGCGTCATTAGCAAATTCAGCTTCTCGTCGTACACCAGCAGTTCTTTTGAGTCATCCGTAGTGCATACGATCTTGCTGTTGTGCACTACTATATGTGTTATAGAGGACCCAGCCTCGACCTCTACATGTTCGTCGGTCTGCAGGTTTACTAAACATAATTTCGCTGCAGCACTAACTACTAATTTGTCCTCATCAGAGGCAATTCGATGCACAGCCATGTATGCAGCTATAACTATATATGATCTGCTAGTTCCTGCAAGACTTTTCTTCGAGGGATGATTTAGTCACGTGACTAAACATACCCTAACCTACAACCATTTGCTTCTTGATCTTTTTGCACCGTTTCTTGTTTCGACATATATCATACTGCAACGGCTCTGATCTCCGCTGGTAACCATGAAACATAAGCGGCAGAAGAGTTATAGAAAGCAGATGGCGCTCTACGCTCTGGCGTTCAAGTTTCGCGAGCCGTACCAGGTACTAGTTGATGCTGATTTTGTGCTCGCCGCAGCGAAAATGAATATGGATGCCGTCAGAGCGCTATCCAAGACTACACAGGGCAAGATCAAGCCTATGATCACACAGTGCAGTATGCATAAGCTTTATTTGTCAGACAGTGAGGCAAAGAACGACGCAATAGCTCTAGCGAAAAAGTTCGAACGACGACTGTGTGGACACAAAGACGCTGAAACTGGCGTGCCCGAAGAACAATGTCTCATGAATATCATAAATATAAAAGGCCAGAACAAACACCGGTACGTTGTGGCTACTCAGAACTCTCTATTACGACATGCATGTCGATTAATACCTGGAGTGCCCCTTATCTACATCAACAGATCTGTAGTCGTCTTGGAGCCTGTGTCTCCGTCTACACTTGCCGTTAGAGATTCTAAAGAGAAAGAGAAACTCTCATTGGGCTTGTCTATACCTAGAAGAGCGTCAGATGCGTCGTCTGCTGAGCCTCCTCGAAAGCGCTCGCGCGCAAAGGGCCCGAACCCGTTGTCTATGAAGAAAAAGAGCTCTGCAGTAGAGGACGTCGTAGTGTCCGGACACAAACGCAAACGGAAATCAAAATCAAAATCCAAAACAGCATCTGTGGAAACAGACACTGCTGCTAATGAGCACTCTGAATGAACCGACCAAAAGCCACTGAAATGTATGTATTAATGTATGTATGAACTATCTGATTAAACTAGGTAAGGTTCAGCTTGTAAGTAGCAATCTCAAACGCCCTCAGTGAAATATCAAATCCCCATTTATCCCCGACCTTGACAACTTCTAACTTTTCTTCTTCGTCTTCCAGAAGATTGCTCTTAAACGCCTGACCGATTTCCAACTTACTGAGTACTTTTCCTGACTGTCTGCCACCAAGAGCATCGTACACTCTGAGGACCACGCTCTTGCCTTTTGAGCTTTTCAGTCCATAATCAGCAGGAACATCACTGTCGCCTTCTCCACGCTTGATATTGGACAAACAGAGCCCGTCTGTGCCTTCAACGATAAAAGTGTCTAAGACAGCGTCAATACCCTTTATAGACTCGACACGAGCAAAAGTCACTGGAGAGTTAAATTCGTGCGCTAATTTTATGGTATTTGCACCGAGCGGACCGGCGTGCGGGTAGATTGAATAGCTAAACTCGTGGGTACCGATATCTGCATGGGCGTCTGGTGCTTTAGGTGCACGCAGCAGGCTCAGTCTCATGACGTTTCCGTGAGTGGAAAATCCGTACTTGCAATCGTTCAAAATACTGACGCCATAGTTGTGCTCACTAAGGTCAGCAAATTTATGACAGCATACCTCGAATTTAGCGACGTCCCAGCTTGTGTTGTAGTGCGTGGGCCGCTTGACAATACCATACTGCATCTCGTAAGAGGCACTTTCGGCATGCACATCTACGGGAAACTCTACTTTCAAGAACTTGCAGTTCTCATCCCAGTAAACTTCAGAAGTAAACTCCAAATGGGTTCCGTCAAACGCAGTGCTGCCGTCCATCGGCTTGATGTAGGCATTCAATGTTATCGCGGTATTGATCCAGCTCCTTTCGGATATCTTCTGCTCAATCAGCACACTGCATCTCAGCGGGCTCTGTAAGATAATCTGTCCTTTTCCAGGAGGCAGTTCCTTGCGGCTGTCTAAGGAGAAAACTTCAGTGTCCCAGGCCTGCCAATACAAAGGCTGGTCGTCGAATATCACAAACTGGTTTGCTTTTTGACCAGGTGCAACAACTTCGCGATTATTTGGAATATCAAACAGGCTAGTAATAGCGCCACCGTCAATAACAGCCTCAAGAACGCCATTGGCAAGCTTGAATTTGTTGGGTCCGATCTCCTCAACAGTTACGGGAACTATATTAGCTGCGACTTCAGCGTGCACTGGCTGCAGCAGTCCAACATCTTCGCGGCTAGAAAGGTAGACAACATCGGGTTTTCCGTCCTTTTCAGCACTGACTTCAGCAGGAACGGTTCCGATAAAGTTTCTGGGCCATGGAAGGGTGTTCACTGCGACAAGATTGCCTAAGTCGGTGTCGTTCATTAGACCGAGAGCGATCAGAGCTTTTCGAAGCAAGTCGGACCCTGTGACTTTGGCTTCTTTGTACATATCGTATGCTTCACCGTACGCCATTTCGATAGCGGACCCTGGCAGCATGTCGTGAAATTGGTTAAGAAGCACCAGCTTCCAGATATGATTCAGTTTTTCCTTAGGATACTCGTAGTCCTTGACATAGAGCGAAGCTAGAGTTGCAAAAAACTCCAGGTCGTGGAATAATTGTTCACATTGGCGGTTGTTGAGTTTCATCTTTGCATGTGTAGTGTACACTCCACGGTGGAATTCAAAGTACAACTCGCCCATCCATGTAACGAGATCCTTACCGCCCTTTGTGCGTTCAATAAGGTCCGCAAAAAAGTCTTCGGGACCTTTTCCAACGCGGACTCGAGGCAGTCCACCTACGTTGTTGGCAAGGCCACGGCAGCGACGTAGCTTCTCTAACATATCGTCGGTAGGTCCACCGCCACCGTCGCCTAATCCGAAAGCAAGCAGTCCAACGTGATCAGCGTCTAGGTTCTTGTGATGAGTGACAGAGTTCTTGATATCGTTGATGTTGATAACAGAGTCGTATTTGTCAGCGGGGCACATGTGGCAGATTACCTGAGACCCGTCTAATGCCACCCAGTTAAATGTGGAATTAGGGAAATTGTTGATGTTATTCCAGCTGAGTTTTTGCGTCATGAAACCAGTCATTCCAGCCAGGCGACACAATTGAGGGATCTGAGGACTGTAGCCGAAAGTGTCAGGAAGCCAGAACGTTTTCGAGCGACTACCAAAGTGTCCTTCAAAGAAACGTTGGCCGTACAAAAACTGGCGGACGAGGGATTCGCCTCCAGGGAGGTTTGTGTCGTGTTCGACCCATGATCCGCCCACGTAATCGAAATTTCCATTGAGCACAGCATCCTTAACGCGTTTGAAAAGATCCGGGTAATCTTCGAGCAGCCATTGGAATTGCTGGGCTTGAGAGCAGGCAAAATGGAGTTCCGGGTACCGCTCAAACAGTTCGAGCTGGTTAGACCAGGAGCGGGCAATCTTACGGCGTGTTTCAGCATAGGGCCAGAGCCATGCAGTGTCGATATGACAGTGTCCTATTGCTTCAACATCTATATCGCCTTTGGTACTGTAAACATCTTCAGAGTCAACGTCAGTACCCAGGAACTCAGCAGCAATCTTCCTACATTTAGCAATGGTTGACCTGTCCTCGACATCAAACGTGTTCATGATGCGATTTCCAATATCGAGGGCCTTGTAGCTTTGCCAGGAGTCCTGCGGGAGATCCCTAGCGGCCTCAGCAATTATAGTGAAGTCGTAGTACAATGCACGGGCTGCGAGGTCTGGCCAGACGAGATCAGCGGACTTGAGGGTGAAGTAGCGCTCGGGATCAGGAGGCTGGATATTGTCGGCGCCAGGAGCGTTGCCAAACATTCCGTTGCAACTTGTCTCAATGTAAATTGTATGCCATTTGGCATCAACGAATGATTCAGGAATGATCCATCTAATACGTTCACCGCCTCCGGTTATACCTTGCGCTACCGTTCCGTCTTCAAAAAAGACCAGCCCTTCATCGCTAGGGTCGAAGTGAAGCTCGACTCTAGGGGCGTCTTTCCACGATTCCGGGACCTTGAGGTCAATTTTAAACCAGTGGGTCGACCAAGATGGGCCAAATGACTCTCCTACAACAGCAGAGCGGAACTTCGTGGCTTTGTCGGCCATGACGTCCTTGAACAGCGGGCGTTTGAGGCCAGGCACAGAGAACACCGAGATTTTTACGGTAGAATCATCGCAGACGCGCTGCACGTCTTGCAGTGCAGGCAGGTTCATAGCCTTGTATTGGCCATTGGCAATGAAATTGTTCAATCGGCCCTGGTAAATCGACCGCACCTTCTTGGCCTTCGGCTCCAGGTTCAATTGCGGATACATTGTTGCAGAGTAGATGGCCGTCATAGTCAGGGACGTGGCCTCGACATCATTTGGGGTCAAGGGTTTGTCTAATAGCGGCTGTAATTGGACGAAGGAGAGTCTGCAATTTGTCAGGCACTGTATGTCGAAGTTCGTATCGGGGCTGCTTCTTGCCGGCAGCTGGATGCCTGTAGCTGTTGTGCTGAACGACTACGTGGGAAGTGTGATGGCCATTGAAGGGCGGTCGATGCGGCCTGCGTTTAACGAGACGGATGGGGCAAGATCGTGGGTGTTAGTGCGGAAGCTGTGGGTACTGGACTCGTTGCGGAACCGCGATGTGGTCGTCCTGCGGTCACCGCAGAACCCTGAAGCGGTCGTCGTGAAGCGGATCGTGGCCACTGAAGGCGAAGAAGTGCGTACACGTGGTACCTACCCGAAACCACTTACGGTTGTGCCGAAGGGCCACGTATGGGTAGAGGGCGACAATGTACACTCTGTAGACTCGAACACTTACGGGCCGGTGCCTACGGGACTCATAATCGGCAAAGTCTCTTATGTACTGCACCCATTCGGCCCGATATTGAACGGCGGACGTACTTGCACTACAGGTCGCGTTTTCAATGTTGATGACTAGAATTTCCTCCCCGCGTAGCTCCCCCCTCCTGCCTGCTCCTCCTCCCGCTACCGGGCGGCCCACAGTGGGAGCGCACCTTGCACGCCAACCAGCAGATTCGACTCTTTCTCCGATACCGCGCCAACTGCACTGACAACAATGGCTGGACAATTTGCCGAGCTAAAAAATGACAGAATACTGCGGGCCGCAAAGGGCCTACCGGTAGACAGACCACCTGTGTGGATGATGCGCCAGGCGGGCAGGTTTCTACCGGAATACCGCAAGGTGAAAGGCAACCGAGACTTTTTCGAGATTTGCAGAGACCCCGAAATCGCCTCTGAAATTACCATCCAGCCAATTCTCCGCTACGAAGGCTACATTGACGCCGCAATCATCTTCTCGGATATTCTGGTGGTTCCACAGGCCATGGGAATCGACGTCGAGATGAAAGAAGGCGTCGGTCCTATTGTGCCCCATCCGCTCCGCGAGCCCACGGATCTGAGCCGCGTACACAAGGCCAACGTCGCAAGAGATCTTGATTACGTGTTCAAGGCTATAACACTCACGCGCACCAAGCTGGACGGCAAAGTGCCACTTCTGGGGTTCTCCGGCGGTCCCTGGACTTTGCTTGTCTACATGTCAGAGGGCGGCGGCGGCGCTAGCGCCGGCAAGATGTTTCGTTTTGCTAAGACTTGGCTGTACCAGTATCCCAAGGAGGCGCATCAGTTGCTCTCTATGATCACTGACGTAATTGTTGAGTACCTAATCCTACAGGTCAACGCCGGTGCGCAGATGCTGCAGATATTTGAGTCATGGGCCGGCGAGCTGGCTCCAGAGGAGTTCAAGGAATTCTTGCTGCCTTACTCTACAGATATTGCCAAGCGCGTCAAGTCTGGACTTGCAGAGCTCGGGCTCGAGCCTGTTCCAATGACGATATTCGCGAAAGATGCCTGGTACGCCTTAGAAGACCTCGCCCTGTCGGGATACGACGCCATCTCGCTCGACTGGAGACACGACCCTAAGCAAGCCCGCGAAAGGGTGGGCAACAACGTCACTTTGCAAGGTAATCTGGATCCGGGTGTTATGTACGGAACGAGGGAATGCATTACGCGAAAAGTAGAGACCATGGTGAAGGCGTTTGGACGCGATAGATACATTGTGAACTTGGGTCACGGCACGCAGCCGTCGTACGACCCCGATACTGTTGGGTTCTTCCTGGAAGAAGTCCAGCGAGTGTCCAAATCATTATAGAGTCGCAATAGTTCGAAACCGCAACATTGTCATGCATGGGCGGTTAAGCCTGAACCGTCCTTGTACGTCATGCGCAGGGAATGTACACACGAGTCATGTTTTAAGCTTCCCAGGAGCTTGGATTAGCTTTGTTGGTGATATTAAGAGATTGATTAACGTCATTGAAGTGGTATTAGATTATGTAAAGTCCTAATGCACGCGTGACTGTCCGGAGCCTGCTTCGTAAAGGCACACAAAGCCGGACGCCTTGAGCAACTAAAACCCAGCTTGAAACCTTATCTGTTACTTCTTTATCAACGATTTCGGGGCACCAGAAAAATGGATATCGCGGTAGAAGAGGCTAGAAAGGGTACGTAAGAAGAGAATACCTACTGCGAAAAATATGACTAACAACATGAAGGGTTTGCAGAAGGTGGCATTCCTATTGGCGCCTGCATTGTGGACAAGGGTGGCAAGATCCTGGGCCGTGGCCACAACCAGCGTTTACAGAAGCAGTCACCTACGCTGCACGCCGAAATAGCAGCGCTCGAAGACGCAGGCCGACTTCGCGGAAACGCATACAAGGGCGCTACTATGTACACGACTTTAAGCCCCTGTGATATGTGTTCTGGAGCCTGTTTGCTATACGGCATATCGAACATTGTCGTCGGCGAGAACGAGAACTTCCAGGGTCCCGAGGCGTACCTGAAGGAGCGCGGGGTCACCCTGACTATCGAAGACCGCGAAGACTGTAAGGAATTGATGCGCCAGTTTATTGAAGCACGCAAGGACATCTGGTACGAGGATATCGGCGACGAATGACTCCGCTGCAGGCCCGCATTGCTCGCTCGTCCCCGCGCACGACCATTATTTAAGTACTGGGAACCTTATATAGGAAACTGGCCAATAGCAACACTCGCGCTTTGTAGTAACTTTGTCTTGCTAAACATGTAAACCATAAGTACACACACTACTGAATCGTCAAAAATAGCAATGAATAGTGTCAGTAGTCGGCCGAAACCACTGCGGCTTTTACCGCGCAAAACAGCTTGGACTATACGATTATGTTCGTGGATGTCACTCGTTGGATCGCTGTATTCAGCGGTCTACTGTATCGCTACGGCCGCTAACATGCCTCCGGAATGCAAAGGTGCTGTAAGGCCGATCGAGCTTGTTTTAGCCGCTATATGGTGCATTGTCGGTACTTATTTGACACGCGCCCTAATAAACGGTCTTCTACTGCGCTGGCTTGTCTATTACTCTCCTCTGGGAACCGCGCTTAGGCTGTTGTCTTTTGCTGCTGCAACCGGTGCGGTGTACCAGCAATCGCTGCAACGAACCGGCACAGCGCACTTGCTCCCTGTTTTCATCCTATTGTCATGCGTTCTCACAGTAGGCTACGCAATACAGAACTTCATAACAAGCGATTTGAGCCGACCCGGTCGCCGGTCTTGGAACCTTGTTCGAGTCGCGGTCTTCGCAGTGGTCCCTATAGGGCTGGCCTCGTTTGTCACGATGCTCAGTTTACTGCGGCTTGTATTCTTATTGCGCCCGTCATGTTAACTCAACTGAGCTAAATCTAACCGTTTTTCGTTTCTACTAATGCCTGTTATGTTTTACGAACGCTATGTCTTTTTCGCCCTCGCATTGAACGTTGATCACTATGATCTCGTCTCCCTGCCAGCGATCTAGTTCCTACACGGAACACATTTTGGAACTTTACATTATAACCGTGTCTCTTACATATTCTATTAATTTGTTAATCGTTTCTTGCATTTCTAGCGCACATGCACACTCCTTGCTGACTACGAGTTTACTTCTGTTTCGCTCATCGTTGTCATGGAAACATCTAGAACTTTCCCGAAACGACTAAGCCCATGCTCATTATCTCCATATAATATAAGCGAAGTCCCTCAACTCTATACTATAATTACACCACTACAAGCTCACCAAATTCGCATTTTATTTATTTCTTTTTGGATCTAGAAACTTGGAACTTAGTTGAACCAAGTATTTTACGAATATACACAGACATGGATCGCCCTCCAAACGAAGACGATTTCTCCAGACCGCCGGATCACCCGAATGGTCTACATGTTCCCTCTCCTGATACAGATAACAATCAGGAACCGCCGCAGCCACAACAGCCACCGCAACGCTACAATTTCTTTGTATCTCTGCCGCCCTTGTTTGTACCGTTGGTGTACCAGAACCAAAACGTCCAGGTTAACAATGCTGAACAGTTCAACGTCTCTGCGAACCTTGCGAATCGTTCGCCAACAGAACCGGATACGCGTTCCGATTCCGCTCAACGACCACAACCGCCACAGCAGCCTCGCCCTGCAGATGATGCAGCAAACAACGATAACAATAATCCTGGAGGTTCAGATCCGCAGAGACCAAACGTTGTTTTCTATCAGCTACCGGAGCTTACCTTTGTCTTCGGCGGAGAATGGGGTATGCCTTTTGGAATGTTCGGCCCAGAGCGTGCGAAACCACACGCCTCCAGAAAGGCTGTAGACGCTTTGCAGGTCTCCGATCCCGATCTCTTGCCACAGTCAGATAGACAATGTGCTATTTGTATGGAACCTTACGAGGCACTGCCTCCAGGAACTCACGACCTTCAGACTCTCGTAAACTTTGTGGATGGAATTACATATGCGCACTCATCACATTCTGATATAAACAAAGATGTCGACCCCGTTTCAGAAACTTTATCTGCCGGAGAAAAGACCCCTATCACAGTTCCTCATGTGCCTTTGAGGCTGCCGTGCAACCATGTCTTTGGGGCCCCCTGTATTAAACAGTGGCTATCGACTTCTGTTTCATGTCCACTCTGTCGCGCAGAACTCGAAAGTAATGCCGCTGAGTCCACTGGTACCACAGAGGCTCCAGAAAATGGAAGCCAGCAACCTCACGTGGGGACCACTGAGACTGGTAATGACCCCGCCAGGGAAAGAAATGGCACACCTACGTTTAGACCTGATGCACAACAAGAACGCCCGATTCGATTCATTTTTGGTCCGGCACCTGTAGCCGGGCAGGCATCAGCTAATCAGCATGAAAGTTCAAATGTATCTGGGGAAGGCAGTGCGAACAACAACAACAACAATAGCGACAACTCTACCGCTGGTGGTATTGGAAACTTTCCCCTTCCTCGATTTTTTGTTCCTTTCGTTGCAGCAGCATCCACAGGCGGAGCCGTACCAAGAGCCACTATGAGCCAGACAAACAATGGTGGTACGACCAGCCCACCAAGAGCGCCATTTGATTCTCAGAATCCGCGACGGCCGTTTTCAGTGATGCGAGCTGAATTTCGACCACCTGCGCGAAGCATGTCAAGGACCCCGGTTTCAACAGCTACTAGAAGCCATCCGTACGAAAGACCAGGGGACGGAACAAGGTCCCCGGCTGCAACTGGCATGCCTGTGTGTGCTACTGCTCAAATTGGCGCATGTGTCGAAGAGAACAGCAACAAGCTGATACAGTTGGAATGCAACCATTCTTACCATCCGCAGTGTCTGGGACTCTCTTTGAGAATATATAATGAAGAGGATAGCGTCCCGAATGACGAATCAGAACTGCAGGAATGGGCAAGCAGCAATCCTCATGTTAGATGCACGTTATGTCGTCGCAGCCGCATGGTCACGAACATTTTATGAAGGAAATGTATTGTAGATACAGTTTGATAATGACAATATGCATAATATAAGAAACATAACCATTTAAGTTACGTAAAGCGTAGAACAAATCCTTTGATCAAAATCCCGCTTCATGTATACAGAGAGTACATGTAAATCATCATTAAAACATCATTTAATACGAGCCAGGCGGCTAGTATTCAGATGAACATTAATGTCCAAATTATCAGTATCTTCAGCAATTTTATCGAGATGCAGATTCTGACGATCAACTTCTTCTTGCGCAGCGAGAGCCATACTCTTCAGTCGTGAGGCGCTTTGTCCAATAGCATCTAAATTATCATTAATTTCATCTTCAAGTTCCTCATCTTCGCTGTCTCCTTCAAACTGATACCTAGCGCGGTCAGCCAGTTTGGCTTGACGATCTGCCGGTTTAAATTTGCTATCAGAACGCATAGCAGAGCCAATTCGAATTTGTGTATCGTGCATAGCATTGCGGAACCTTTCTCTATTAGCCTGATCTTCAGCGATTTGCTCTTTTAGTTTCTCCTCTTTCTCAAGAATCTTGCGTTTGGAATTAAAGGGGTTACTAGCATGAATTGCAAATATTGATCTATTGAGCTTTTTGAGTTCTTTAGCCTTCTCTTCGGCGACTCTCGTTTGCGCCGATGCCAGACCAAGAGTTGCGTCAGTATTTGTTATTCTTTCGGACTGAGAACCCAGCATTCCGAGGGTATTCCGGCCGCTATCTTCAGCTTCCTGAGCGTAACGCAAAGCGTTTCGAGAGGAAGCGACAGATGCCTGCTTGACAAATCGCATTTCCTGTTTAATAGCCTCGACATCTTCTGTTTCAGAATCGACTTCTTCGTCTTCTAGTTGCTGTTCGCCGAGAGCCGGTTCGGGTTGGTCCTCAGTCGGCAGCTCATCTTCGCGAAGGCCTAGTGTGGGGGCATGGCTAGCAATGCTTTGAGCGTCTGAAGGCCTTTTCGCAGTTACTGATGAGCCAAAGAGCTGAGACCTATCCGCGTCGTATTGCTGGTCGAATCCGTTTCTAAACGACGACGATCGACGGGGGATCTGGTACGGAGAAGGAGTGGGTTGCGCAGGGTGGGGAGAGCGACCGGGTGAGTAGACGCCGGCGGAAGGTTGCGACATGGAATTGTTAGCTGAATAGGGATTTGCGGACACGTTAGCGGCAGAACTTGGGACAGAGGCGTAAGGATTTGAGGAAGAAGAAGTGGCGGGCGAGGCGGCGTAGGGATTTGAGGTGGAGCCGGAAGTGACGTTGGCGGCGTATTGTGAGTAGGCGTCGAACTTGCGGCCCCTAGAAGTGATCGCTTTGTTAGCTACCGGCACTCCCTGCACGGCGAGTCTTTCACGGTTATCTTCCCATTCTTGCTGGGGAGTTTTTTTCTCCTTTTTGAATAGTTTTTTCATTGTTAAAGGTGGAAAACGAGTGTGTAGAGGGTATCAGGGGCTGGTGTGGCTCTGGCTGGGAGTTACCAGATATGATGACGGGCACAAACAGGGAGAGTTTTTGTCAGCCCTAAGAGGGCCTCATTTGAAACGAATAAGGGTCGGTAGAAATAATAATCAGTAGATGTAGGCGGATTCAGAAGGGGACCAATCAAAGGCAATATAGTGTAGTGCGGTGGTGTGGTGGCGGGCCTAGCGCGTACAGCAAATGCTGATCATGGACGAGCAGCATCAACAATGACCAAGAGTCCACGGCAACGACTAGAGTAGAGTTAAAGAATGAAATGAGAGAGGACGTTAGACTGCGACTAGAGATATAATTTTGGCACAGGATCTGCCTATGTCGCCGCCGTACCGTTTGAGCTCCGTGAGGCCCGAGACCATTACGGGGGCCTGGACAGAGAGCTGTTTGCGTCTGGCAGGGACATCCTGCGAGGACTCTACTGTTTGCGAGTCTGTAAAAAGGTACGCAAACGGGAAACTGGTTGTGGGTATTGCGTGTTTGCGGGTATCACGGTGCGTGGCGAAATGCAGGGTCTGCTGAGGCTGTTCTTGGAGTCCGGCAGACAGGAACGCCATGAGCACGTTGATCTGGAGCAAGAGGTTCGTCTTAGAGTTGACATTCGGTTTGCTTCTAATCTGTGACCAGCCGAACATCGTCGCGAACGACTGAAGCGTGCGCTGCCAGTGGTTACGGACAACCTCGTCCGGGTGCACTTGGACGAGGTATTCGAGGAACCGCAACGCGTCCAAACGGACTGATTCGTCAATGTGCGACATTCCTGAATTGATAAAAAGCATTAAGTTGTTTATGTGAGGTTTCAGGATCTCGTTCGGTAGCGCTTTGACAAGCGCAAGATACGTAGTTCTAACAGACTTGTCTTTGTCGATGATCAGTGTCGACGTCTTTTCAGCAAAGAAGGCAATATTCGAAACCGTCTGGTCTATGTGATTCGTCAAAAACAAAATAGCATCCTTGCGCGAGCTCGCTGAATGGTGCTTGCATAGACCAATGTAATGGCCTACAAGATGATCTGGCGCATGATTCGCAATAGATTGCTGCGGCAAAGCTACTTTTTTTGCCTTGAAATTAGTATCGGTGAAATTTTCTGCTTTTCTTTTCTCTTTACCGAGTTTTAACTTCGGTTTAGCAAAATCGGCTTCCTTTTTACTCTTTGCCATTGGTTTTCTGTCGAATGTTAAGAGGTTTTCCCTTTCCACCACCTCCTCTACTACTGCACTATACTTCTTTACGAAGTTCTGCACCCAAAAACTAGCTATGTCGATCAGAATTTCGAACCAGTTCTCTCTTTTAAGAACGCCTAAACTATTCAAATTACCGACAAAGCCGTCGACGTTGCTGACGTGCCGATCAATGCAATCCGCCACGCTTCCTCGTCTTTCTGTGCGATCCGCTAATCGTTTCACGTTCCCGTGCAACTACTTGCGATCCAGCTTCCATACGAAAAGGAACTACTCGTACTATGAACCGCCAGTGTCTAAATGGCGGACTGTCGCTCTGGCAGGAACAACCGCGCTCGTCTCCTCCTGGATCTTCTACAACATCTTCCCCTTGCTCTTCCTCACTAAACCGCTTGAGGTCCTCAACGCCTCCCCACACAAAGTCCTCATGGTGCTGATTGCTACCAACGTATTTGTTTGGTTCAAGGGATACATGGGCAAGGTCGGCAAGATCCCAAGACTGTACTACCTCGGCACAGGTGCGCAGTTCAACATCCAATCTATGTTTCTGTCTGCTTTCAACCACGCCAGCCTAGCGCATCTTGCAGTCAACATGTTTGTCCTGTATGGCTTTGGAAGCGACATGATCCAGGTCCTTGGTCCAGCATCGTTTCTTACGCTCTACTTCTCCGCTACCGCCTGGTCTTCATTCTGCTCTGTACTCATCAGAACCCTCGCGGGAACCTCGTCGCTCTCTGTCGGGGCATCCGGAGCCGTCTTTGGCGTTGTCAATTCTTTTGCACAATGTTTTCCATCCTCCCGCATCGCAATATATTTCATACCCATGCCAATCACTATCGGACCGTTCATGACTATCGTCTTTGGTGCTACCACGTTGCTCGCACTAGCATCAGCTACAAATCGAACCCCATCGATTCTCTCTAACTCGATCATCGACCACGGCGGCCATCTAGGCGGAATGATATACGGCTGGGTCTACATCAAGTATATAGCGCCTCGCATGCACGAGCAGTTTTTCGTTCCGTATATGAGAGAACAAGAGCGTCAGCGGCTCGCTTCCTTCGAGTAGCCGCTTGCCATCGCAGCTAGCAGCGCTCAAACACCTTATACAGCGTTGGTAAGTTAGCCAGCTCCACGATCGACTCTTTAACTTCGCTGGACGCAATAAGGTACTTTTTAAATGCAGGAAATAGAACATGCTCGATTATACGACTCTCTTCTCCCTCCTGCAACGGAAGCGGTACATAGAAGTACGCCAACTGACGCAGAAAACCGTCAAAAAATTGTTTTTCCTGCGTCCAGTCGACGGCCTGTCCTAGTTTGAACAAAAAGTTGGGCAGTTTCTCAAGAGGGGGGATGTAACCCTTCAACAATAGTGGTAAGCTCTCTAGATATCCGTCCTCTGTAATGTCCATATTAAAGTACTCCGAGAGCATCTCGCTGGCATCGGCTAACTGTGTAATTATCTCCTGAATATCGTTATCAGATACATTATGATTCTCTTTGCGACTGAGTTCTAGCATGTCGCGCACATTTACAGGCGGTTCGAGTTCAAGCCGCCCAAAATTAGCGAACTCGGACAAACCGAGCTGGTAGAACAGCTCGAAAGCCGCTAGACCATAGTCCACAAGCAGCAAGCGTATATCGTACTGTACAGCAGCCAGTCTTTTCTTCCCATCAATGATGCCGACATAAGCGTGTCCACTGAATATTTTAGTGGCTTCTATATCGTAGCCCACTTCGATTTTGCGCCGCAGTTCTGATATACTTTTCAGCTGAACCTGCTCGAACTCAGTGTCGTTGGACCGCGAGATCATTTTGGATTTCGACTGTGCAAAAAGCAGACCAGTTATTTTTTGTTGCGTAGAGGAAGTGCGCACAAGTCTGTTCTCGTATGTCTTCTTGGGCGGCAGAGTCGTTCTAGCAGGAGCGGGATTATGACTAATTGGCTGTGAAACAAATGTGTGTGAGGAATCTGCAACGGCAAGTTGGTTCAGTACTGACGTACAGATATGCGATATGATCTCCTCTTCGTTCAGGAATCTAACCTCGCGCTTTGTAGGATGGATGTTGACGTCTAAAATAGCCGGGTCTACTTCCATCTCGACGTACACGAAACTGTGCATTCCTTTCTGCAAAAAACTGCTGTAGACGTTATTGAGTCCACGGCGCAAAGGGTCGCATTGAACCAGGCGACCATTAATGAAAAATACAGGCGCAACGGATTTCTTGCCGTGGTACGATGGCTTGGTGAAGTAGCTGAGCACCGACCGGAGCCCTACACGAATCATAGTTTCGCTTTGCAGCCGCATCTCTATGAGATCACTGGCGACTGCGCCAAACACGTTCTTAAGACGATTCAGCTTAGACATGCTAGCATTCAGTGATATTGTAAAATGGGGATCACCTTGTTTTTTCACAGTGAACGCGACCGTTGCGCACTTGATGGCGTACCGCGTGACGACCTCGACGATCTTTGCGAACTCGTCGCGATGTGATCGAAATGCAGCAAGCCGAGACCGGCTGTTGTAAAACATATCTTCGATGGTTATTGTCGTGCCTACGCGTCCGGCGATTGGTTCGGGATCGCCAATCATTACGCCGTCATTATACTGAGCCCTGTATGCGACGTTTGACTGTTCTGTACGCGTCGTGACAGTCAGCCGCGAGACATGCGATATGCTTGCGAGAGCCTCGCCGCGGAACCCGTATGTGCTTAAACTACTGAGTCCTTCAAATGAGCTCAGTTTCGATGTAGTGAACCTTTGCGCCAAAATAGGAAGATCTTCTTTGGCGATGCCCGTTCCCATATCAGACACCTGCAACAGTTTCAGGCCGCCTTCCGCCGCCACAACATTCACTACCGTGCTGCCCGCATCCAGAGCGTTTTCAAGAACTTCTTTCAATGCATTTGCCGGCGACACGACGATCTCACCAGCAGCAATTCGGTTCACCACCTTCTCGTCCAGCGGCCGTATGCTCATGTATGTCAGTGTTGAAGTTGTGTGAATGGGAGTTGCCTGTTTAGGCAACTTTCCAGAGAAACAAAAAAAAAAACTGCATACCAGATACAACAATGCCGCGCATCATATCGAACCGCCATTATACGCGTCCGCAGCCAATAGGTAGACCGCATAAAGCAACAGTTGCTACCAATGATGATGTAAAGCTTTGTATGGAGCTGCTCGCGAAACCAGACAGCGAGGTGATCGTTCAGGGCCTGCAGCTGGCAGCCAGCGTTGCGAGATCAGACAAACGAGAACAGCTGCTCAGAAACCGCATAGTTCAGACATGCCTGGGGTTCATAGAATCAAAAGACAAGGCAGTTGCTGCTGAATCGTACAATGTGCTGATACAGCTGCTTGAAGCCTCGCCTTTCGATACAGCGACGTTCCTTTACCGCCAGCGTATCGTTCAGCGGGTCATTGGCACCATCGAGACGTTAGATCTGGAGTCGCTTTCGCTACCAGAAGACAGAAAATTGCTTACTGCGTGCATTTATTTGGTTATGCGACTCTGCGAGTACGTTGTTCCTCAGACTGTCGCCGCAATCACCAGATCGCTTCACATGCTGCCTGCTCTTCTTACCGCCATAATAACGTCTGACTCCGACGACCAGCTCCTTGTCCAGACGGCCGCTGAATGTCTGTATGTGGTTACGCAGCAAAATGTTTTGTACCTGGCTGCTGTCGACTACGACGAGCTGTTGAATGTCGCCTCAAACGCAGAAGGCGCGCTAAAACTCTGCTTAATCGGCGTGTTTGTCAATGCGCTCCTCGAGTACCAACAAGCTTCACACATCTCTGTCTCTGATATAATAACGCATCTAAGTGGCGAAATGGGCTCTGACGATGAACAGAACGTGGCGCTGGCGTTAGAGCTACTCACATTTGCAATGCCGGCCGTTGTTGCGCAGTTTGAGGACGACGATCTTGAACCACAAGAAGATACCGACATGGACGCTATAGCTATTCCGTCAACAGAGCTCATAGAATTACTGAAATCTACTGTACTTCCTGCGTGCATCAAATCTCTGCAAAACAATGCTCTCAAAGTCCCCGCGGCAGCGCTCTTGAACAACCTGTGCCTCTGCTTCAACATGACACTGAAAGATGACGAAACATGGACCACAGAAGCTGCAAATATATGGGAAATTTCTATAAACCAACTAAATTCATCTGATGTGCAATTTCTAACATCAATTTTGAATGTCATTTGGGCTGTTTCAGAGCATCTGGCACTTAATGGGAACCCTGTAACGCCTAATTTCGAACTCTTCCAGGCGATATCGAACAACTACAATACTGAGTACCCAGACCTTTGTTTTGCTGCTACTAGCAGTTTAGCGGCCATGTGCAGACTGTACATTGGCAAAGACGACAATGGGTACCTGCAGCCGTGCTTAGACTTTTTTTTGCGGAAATCCATCCCGCAAGGGTCTGTCGAAGAAGCCGTAGAGGCATTGAACGCGATCTTTGACACATTCGCCGACAAGTCTTACAAATACGACAAAATATACGTGGATGGTGGATATGGTGCTAAACTGTCTGAAATTGGCCCGGCATTTAGACAGAAAGTCAAAACAGTGAGCAAACAGAATAACAAGGAGCTACGAGTGGCCGCTGACGCCGCGGCTCTGAATCTACAAAGGTTCATATCTTATAAGAACAAAGAGTAAAGACTAGTTAACATAATCATTCACTTTGTACATTTAGTAGTTCTTTAGTTTCTTCCTGATCTTTGCATCAGTACGAGACTGGTGCTTGACAGCTTTCTGCTTCTTCGCATAGGCTCTGGCAATGTTAGGAGAGACATATTCCTTATTCTCATATATAACCGGTCCCCGGAATGATCCTTCTAGCATAGTAATAGGAGATAATACCATTCTAGGTCCAATTTCGACCAAAGATGTGTTAGATTCGCCTCGCCTAGACGTGGGAGCAACAGGAGCGCCGTTCTTGGCAGCGTCCTCTAATGCCTGCTTATCAATAACACCTTGAGTCTCGACAATCTGGTAGTTTCGTATCCAAATTCTGTCTGAAGCAATACTGAACGTTAAAACATGATCGACGAAGGGTTTGGACTTCTTGGAGTACCTGGGGACACCGAATATCTGAATAAACATCTGCTTCAAAAGTTGGTAATGCGGCTTTGAATCAAACGAAGAATCAAAGCTTAGAACTGGCCTGGACCCTTTTAAACAGTTGCCAGTGAAATTCAGTTCATCCATAGTATGCAGATTCTGAACATGAAATTTGGCAGTCGGCCCTGAAGGAGTTTTCGAGATATGCAAATACAGATCAGTGTGCTTGCGTCCTTCAAAATACATCACATTATTGCAATTATACAAATCAGCAATCTCATTCAGCTCGTATTTACCAGAACTGCTCTCGATCTTGCTCTCTTTATGTCCATGAGGCATTAAAGCAGACAGATCATTGATCAAATGTCGGTGTCTTGAAGTAATGCCTCGTGATCCAACAATAAGAACATGCTGTCTGTTCAGCTTTTTAGGCTTATCTTCAGACGACTTCGGTTGACCAGAAATAGCTTTATATAACGAAGACATTATAAGTTTGATGTCTTTCAAGACGGAGTCGAGGAGACGGTCTTTTTTTTTTGCAATAAGTATTTCGGTAAACTTAATGTCAGGGTTAGGGTACAACTATCTAATCATATTCAACACGTAAATAATCGCCAGAAATTGCAGAATATATTCGAGAATAATGAATAGGCAGTAGCTATATACTACATATATATATAGCTACTGCATAACTATATTTGCACCTGAGTCCTGGAAGAAGTACCGTGGACCTACGAGATTCATATGTAAACTATAATCAACCAATTAGAAGACAACGGTATTAAAGAGAAGGAAATATAAAAAAAGGATGCCTCTAGTACTCCATACCACCCTCTACCTCATCATCAGCAGCGTCACTAGCAACCTCAGCATAGTCCCTTTCAAGGGCCTCCAAGTTCTCACGAGCCTCGGAGAATTCACCTTCCTCCATACCCTCACCAACGTACCAGTGAACGAAAGCACGCTTAGCGTACATGAGATCGAACTTGTGATCAAGTCTACTCCATGCCTCTGCAATCGAGGTAGTGTTAGAAAGCATACAAACAGCACGAGAGACGTCTGCCATGTCACCACCAGGAACACACTTGGGTGGTTGGTAGCAGATACCAATTTTAAAACCGGTAGGGCACCAATCGACAAACTGAATATTCTTGCGAGCTTTGATGGTGGCGACAGCAGCCTGCACTTCCTTTGTGACAACATCTCCACGGTACAGCAAACAGTTAGCCATGTACTTGCCGCTGCGAGGATCGCATTTCACCATCTGGTTAGAGGGTTCAAAACAAGAGTTTGTGATTTCAGCAACAGAATTAGCTTCATGGCCAACCTTGGCGCGGGAAATAACAGGTGCATAGGTAACCAGCGGGAAATGAATACGGGGGAAAGGCACAAGGTTGGTCTGGAACTCGTTAAGGTCCACGTTGAGGGAGCCATCGAATCGCAAAGAAGCAGTGATAGAAGACACAACCTGGGCAATGAGACGGTTAAGGTTCTCATAAGAAGGACGGGGAATATCCAAGTTGCGGCGGCAAATATCATAGATCGCTTCGTTATCGACCATAAATGTACAGTCAGACTGTTCTAGAGTAGTATGGGTGGCGAGAACGGAGTTGTAAGGCTCAACAACGGAAGTAGAGACTTGAGGAGCAGGATACACTGCAAACTCAAGTTTGGACTTCTTGCCGTAATCGACAGACAGTCTCTCAAGGATGAGAGAGCCAAAACCGGAGCCGGTTCCTCCGCCAAAAGAGTGGGTAAACAAAAATCCTTGGAGACCATCGCAGTTGTCTGCGACTCTTCTGATACGGTCCATGACAGGCTCTATAAGCTCTTTACCAACAGTATAGTGACCACGGGCGTAATTATTAGCGGCGTCCTCTTTACCGGAAATCAAGAGCTCTGGGTGGAAGAGGTCCTTGTACTTTCCGGTGCGAACCTCGTCTATCACGTTTGGCTCTAGATCAACATATATAGTACGGGGCACATACTTTCCTCTACGGCTTTCAGAGAAAAAAGTCGAAAAACCTTCATCGCCTGGTTTAGAGGACTGGGTTGGGTCCAGGTATCCATCAGGTTGAATACCGTGTTCAAGACAGTACAACTAGGATTATGTTAGTAAACAAAGACAATCAACAGAAAAACACGGAATAAATTTTTTCAAAAAGCAACTTACCTCCCAGCACGAATTTCCAATCTGGCAGCCAGCTATTATTAGTTAGTAAACACGCTGTGGTTGATAGACCGCTAGCAGGCGCGAAAAGAAAGTAAACAAACCTTGTCCAACTATAAACTGTTAGTATACGTTATTTCTAGAGAGATACAGAAAAAAAAGTAATCTATAAAAGCGTTCGCATTGCAAAAAGCAAAGTCAACTTAAGGAACGCGTGTCTTTGGCTACTTACCGTTAATACTGATAACTTCTCTCATGTCAGATAGTCAAAGGGAGGGAATCGGTGGATTTGCGCGTGGTCAATCAAATCAAAAGGTTTGAGTAACAGTATTGTCATAACAACAGTGGCCATAACAACAGCCCACCGAAATGATTTAGCTTTCAGACTGGAAGGGTTCCCCAAACCCTTGAATAAAGAAAACCGTTGTAAAAGTTAGTAAAATATTAAAAGCATCATTGTGAGGGAATATGTGATTCATTTTTGATTGATTTGACGTAAGCGATCTGACACAGGGGCGCAGGTTCATGTTCTTGGGGTGGTTAGGTAACGCTAAGAGTGTGTAATCGAGGGCACAATTATACAACATAGCTTGACCAAGTCATCAACGATGTCTCATCAGCTTCTCTTGAGCTTTATTGTTTAAGCAGAAAGTCTTGGCAACTATATTTCAGCGTATAGGAAGCAGCCTAACAAGCAGACTGTTCTGACTGCAGACTACCTTGCTGGATGGTTAGTTATCAGCTATATATAATGATCATGAAGTGAAAAATTTCACTAAAGATTGGACAATGCTTTACTTTCTCTTGCTAGCTTCCACGATATTGGCGGACAGCATCACAAGTTGCGAGTTCAGCGACACCGCGTTGTACTGCACTGATGAGGCTGGCACTGTGGGTACTATCTCACCTGCGCCTACCACTACGCCGACCGAACTGTACTCACAATGTCACCTTCACGGCGTTGCCACCTTCTGCAGGGGTGCCAGCTCGGAGGAAGTCGCCTTTATTCCTACCGCTACCTCCATTGTAACTGAAGAGGAGCATAATCATGATCATGACCATGACCATGAAGAAGAGGAAGAGGAACGTCATGAGCATGACCACGAAGAAGAGGAAGAGGAACATCATGAGCATGACCACGAAGAAGAGGAAGAGGAACATCATGAGCATGAACATGAAGAAGAGGAAGAACATGATCAAGACCACGACCACGACCATGACCATGGCAGCGAGTCGGCAATGATCTCCAGCTGCACAATGTCCAGCTCGACACAGTATTGCGTTGACGGCAGTGGTGTAACTGGCTATGTGTTCCCAGCGCCCACGGACCCGGCTGTTGCTCCTTCCAGCTACAGCGACTGCCACGCGCACGAAGCTGACTACTTCTGCATGACAGAAGACGGTAGCGAAGTGCAGTTCATCACTGACGAGACCCAGGCGTCTTCTGACGGCTGTCATTTCCATGCAGGTGTAGAACACTGTCCTGGTCAGGAGCAGACATGCGAGGCAATTGAACGTGAATACAATATCGGGCTGAGAATTGGCATGATATTCGTTATGCTTGCTGTTGCTTCCATCGGCGTGTATTTGCCTATGGTCACAAGGAAAATGTTTAACCTTGTATTCACTGGATATACTTTCACGGGAATCACTCAGTTCGGTATTGGTGTTATTCTTGCAACGGCAACTATTCATCTGTACACGCACGGAACATTGACTTTCAACAATGAGTGTATAGGAACCTTAGATTACGAAGCAACTGCTTCTGCGATCGTGCTCGCAGGCTTCACTCTTACATTCCTTATAGATTTCGGAATCCACAAGTTCATCCAGTACAAACGCGCCAAAAAGGCTGCCAGCGCGCCTGCTGCTGATGTCCCTGTGGACACTGAGAAAGGTGTGCTGCAACCTGAAGTCGACGAGCTGAGTGTCTTCTTACTGGAAGCCGGTATAATCTTCCATTCGATTATCCTTGGAGTTACTTGCGTTGTTGCGTCCGATTCATACTTCGGCACGCTGTTTGTGGTTATCGTGTTCCATCAACTGTTTGAAGGTTTGGCACTAGGATCGCGTATTGCTGCCCTTGATACAATCACAACACTCCGCAAATTTTTACTGGGTCTGGTGTTCGCGCTGACCACGCCTGTCGGCATGGCTATCGGCACCGGGTGCCTCAACAGCTTCAACGGCAACGACAAGGCGACGTTGATCGCTATGGGCACGCTCGATTGTTTGTCTGCTGGAATTCTGCTCTACACCGGAATAGTGGAGATGTTTGTGCCCACGTGGATCACTGGCTACCTTGCCTCTGCGCCTCGCATGAAGATATTTTTTGCCCTCGCCTGCTTGCTGCTTGGAATGATCCTTATGGGAATTCTCGGCAAATGGGCGTGAATAAGAGAGCAATTATAATATATTCTTATAGAGATTCGTTCAATGTATCGTAAAATGTCACATAATCATTTCCTCGGTCTGTAAGCCGCAAGAGGAGCATTTCACATACCTAGTGTTCCCCTCTGCGCGGTCGGTAACCCATTCATGGACATGTTTTGCCTGTCTACGGCTCCACGTCGATGTCCGTGTGCGCGCTTTCATCTTTATGATCTTGTCGGCAAATTTCTTCTCTTTGCGCTTCTTCTTCAGCTTCTCGCGCCGCTCGTACTCGGCATCTAGGCCCTCTGGCCCATTCCACTTCTTGAATGCGTACTCCTCCACCTGGTACCGCAGGTAGAGCAGCATGTCGCTGTAGGTGCTTTTGTGAGGATTCGGTTTTATTATATGGTTAAACAGTTCTGTGTCACGTAGCTCTGGTTCTGTTAGCAGGTAGTCCTGGTGGCACTCGGTCTTTGTGAGTAGCGAATACTTTTCCGGTTTCTGCTTCTTGCAAGCGCGGCATACCCGGCATTTAAACTCCTTGTAAAACACCATATCGATTTCTGGGGAATCACACTCAAAACAGCGCGGGACACTAGAGTTGTCAATAGAAAGTGGCGGCAGTGTCGACGTTATGTATTTCGACGATACCTGCTGATCCGGCTCTGGCTCCAGGGCGGGCTCGTCAATAAACCCGCCCTTCGTGTCCTTCATAGCCGCCAGATCATATTCGATGTAGTTGGCCAGATAATCATGTTTTCCTGAGGTGCTGGCCATGGCTAAGTTATTATGACGCCGCCGCCATTCGGCCTTGATGAGCAATTGGCCATTGGACCGTCGGAATCTCTGATTGGCTGAAATATTTTCACCACCACACTACCACACTACTCAACACATCAGGTAATTGCCTCTTTTACACAACCTTTTCTTACACGGAGCAAATAACGTTTCCGGTACAGCATTACTGCTAATTGATAATTTCTGCATATATTTTTACGTTCTGGCGGCAATGAGGCAAGTTAAGGAGGTCTCTCCGCCAATCGAAGAAGCCGCACAAACGGCCCATGGAATCACTGATATCGTTTTACCCAATTCTACGTTGCTAGATCGGGGCAGACCTCCACCTAGCAGAATGACCAGTAACAGTCTAATACGCAGACTGCCGCCCAAAAAGACACATGCCAAAGTGAAGAAGGTGTCTTCTCAGCCGAAAGCACGTCCGGCGTTTGTTGTCAAGCTGTGGTCTATGGTCAATGATCCGGAGAACTCTAAATACATGCATTGGACCGACGACGGTACGGCGTTCATTGTTACCGGCCGCGAACAGTTTGAAAAAAGCGTTTTGCCCAAATACTTCAAGCATTCTAACTTCTCCTCTTTTGTGCGACAGCTAAATATGTACGGGTGGCACAAGGTGCAGGACGTCACATCCGGCTCGCTTCAGGCAGCGGACGATACTTGGCAGTTCAAGTCCCCGAACTTCATCAGAGATAAGGAGGATCTGCTCGACAATATCGTGCGCAACAGAGCGTCTAAAGACGATGAGGAGGAGGAACTAGATATACATGCTGTTCTTGACGAACTGGAATACATTAAAGACGTGCAATCGTACATATCGAACGATTTGCAGTCACTCAAGCAAGAGAATGCACAGTTATGGCGTGAAACTTACCAGTTTCGCGAACAGTACAGAGCACATGCTGAAACGCTTGACAAGATCTTACGGTTCCTTGCCTCGGTGTACGGGAATTCAGGCAAAATACTTGGCGATTCTGCATCCCCTACTGTTCCTCCATCGAACCGTGGACGTCTGCTCATTACTGGTCCTGTGGACAACAAACTTTCAAATATAGGGACATCTCCATCGTCTCTATCTGCTGTCGATGATTTTCTCTCGTCCCGAGACTCTCTGAGTGGTGCTACCAATAGCAACAGCAGCGCCACACCGCAGTCTCCATGTACCGTTACTAAACCGGGCATGCAGAGCGATATTCCGAGCATTGTTATTGGTGAGCCAGTGGCGGACGATAATATTACTGGGGATTCTGACATTTTGACGAATGCTAATCCTAACAGCCACTTGCCTATACTTTCGGGTGGCGGCTCAACTATGCCCGACATCACAGACGGCTTTGATGCTTCCAAGCTAGGAATTTCGCCGCCGAACCCGGAGACATTAGAATCGGGCGTGTCGGACGCTGAGAAGATTTTGAAGAACTTGGAGAACGGATTGGCTTTGCAAGAGGATTCTATTCAGAATATTCAGCAATGGCTCGGGGGGCGATTGAGCGCAGACAAGCAGGTTCCGGAGGCGATGTCTGATTTTGATGTACAAGACTACCTGAACGACTCCCCGTTTTTAAATATAGACGACGATCTGCAGCCATTACCAGTGGATGATACTGAGAAAGGGATAGAGGAGACGACGCTGTTGGACGACACGGCCGCGCCTTTGCAAAAGAAAAGAAAGACCCGTGGTTCATAGTGGGTATTCTCGCGCCGAGATTCACAATTTTTGCTGTAATTTGGATTATGTACTAATTCTTTTGTAACGAATGGATTATTATTATTATTACTTTTTTCGGACATAGAGAAGACCTGCCGCTGTACACGAGCAGAACCTCACCTGCGACAGTACACGTGACAATGACGGATATAGGCCAGCAATGTCCAGACCTACTGCTGTGCGGGGACGCTGATCTGCACCGGTTTTTTGATTCTGCGTCTAGCTGCCGTATGGGTGTATGTGATTTGTTGTTTGCTTCTGTTGACGATCTTGAGGGAATACTGCAGCTACCTCGGACGGAGATCGACAGGTGCACGCGCCTGCTGCGAGATCATCTTCTTGACCGTTGCAGGGAAGGGTACGCGCCACAGACGTTTACGACGGGTTCGAGCAAGTTTGATGAGCTGCTTGGTGGCGGGATAAGGACCGGGGGGATCACAGAGATTGTAGGCGAAAGTGCTACAGGTAAGTCGCATTTCCTGATGCAGCTTATGGCGTGGGCGCAGGCGCCCATAGAGCTGCACGGTCTCGACAAGGACGTGGTGTTTGTGTGCACCGAAAGCGCGCTACCTTCATCGCGGCTGAGAGAAATATGTGAGCGCGCCGGTGCCTGGTGTACTCCTGAAAGAGTATACTTTATTGCATGCGAGTCGCTCAAGGACCAGGAATGGACTATTATGCATCTACTACCTAAAATATTACGCGAAAAGGACATAGGACTGATCGCCATCGATTCTATAGCTGCGCAATTCCGTGAACTCAAACTGGACGAAGATTCCAGAACGACAGTGCTAGACATGGCCAGCCATCTGAACAGTATCGCGTCGGCCTGCGATGTCGCGGTCGTCGTCGCCAACCAGGTGTCAGATCTCATGGACCAGGAGAAGCCATCCAGTCCGCTCTCTATAAGATACCAGTCCCGCTGGTTCTCCGGGTGGGATTGGTTCAAGGATCGCAACCCCAAAGTGCCGTCACTGGGGTTTCTGTGGACGGGCTCGATCACACAGAGGATATGTCTGAAAAGATCGCACACCGAAACCGGCGACATCAGAACTGCAGAAATTGTGTTCTCGCCGTTTGCGGACAGGGTACTGCTGGAGTTCGAGATCTGCGACAAGGGAATCGTCGCAAAAAACTAGATGCTACATGATAACGCAGTCTTTCTTCTTTGAAGCCTTATCCTTATGTTTTGGTTTAGGTCTGATCTCTGCTCGCGTTGGCTGCGCCGATCTGGACGCGCGATCGTACCGTTGCTGCGTCTGCGACGCAAGGTTACTGTCCTCTTCGAGCTGGAGCTGTCTGGCGTAGTCCTCGTCAGTGAGATCAGCCGGGATCGGGCCATCATCAAGACCCTCTTCGCACTGGAACTCCTGCGGCAGGAGCGTGCCCGAAAAGAACAAGTTGTTTTCGCCTTTTATGTCAGAGATGGACTCCCAGACGACGTACTTGTGGTTTTTGTAGCCATAGTCGGTGACGAGCATGAGGATCTGCTCGGACTGGTAGGTTTTGTATATAGTGGAAAAGTGATTGTTGCGGAAGAGGACAGCAAGCGATCCCGGTTGAAGCAGATTTTGTATAAACGAGAGGCCTGCATCTGTAAATTGGTCGTTTGTTCGGGTGAGGAACTGTTGTATGATTTCGGCGTTGGACTTTTGTTCGCTGTCTGCAGCCGCATCGGCGGCGTTTATGACATACTCAGTGGCGGCGTCGTAAGACTTGAGCGTTAGTAACAAATCGCAAGGGTCATCCTGTTCAGGGATCCAGCCATGAATAATGTCTATGTCAAAGGCAGAGAAAAGGTTCAAGCTGGGTCCGGGCTCAAACGTGCCATCGAACCGCGGGTTGACGTCGAGTCCCGCATAGAGCTTGGGGAGCAGTTCTAGCAAACCGTCATCTATGCTGTGGCCGTCTGGCGCGTGCGATATGAGAGAATCAGCGAGTGTTTCGAGGAGATCAGCTAGTTTGACGGTGGCGCGGTTCTGGATGAGCCGCCACAAATACTCGTACTTGCGGGCGCGGGCGTCAGAAAGCAACAAGGTGTTTACAAGCGCAATCAGCGGACATGGTCCGTTCTGGTCTTGCAGTAGTATAGGTACGTCAACCACCGCGTCATTCCTTTCATCCTTGAATACGATCGATTTGACGTAGAATGTCGCAGACATGGCTAACTGACAGTTAAAACGTTCAAGTCGCTTCGCGTTGCTTATGAGGGGAAATAGGGATGTAATGTAACACGTGCATTTTTGACCTGACACCTACAACTATACAACACCATAATCAACTCTCCCCCCAGCCACAATCCTTACAAAATTCCTGTACTGCCAGAACTTACATAATCCCATGAATATTTCTAGGATTGCAAAAAGACGACGAGCGCGGTCGGTCGTTTTGTCGCCAGACGAAGTGAATAGTGACTCAGAGACTTACACTAAGAAAGAATGGCCTAATGGTCAAACTCAATTCCAGCCACCTTTCTACAACGTACTTCCGCAAAACTTGCCGCAGACGCAGAGTCTGACCAGTTTACTCAGCTACTACAATACTGACCAGAACGATATCCCTAATGGTGATCAGCTCGCGCGTGAGTCCGACATCACTGTGGGCGGCAACGCCGTACCACCAGAAACTGAATTCCGCGGGTTCGCACTCTATGCGGGATCGACTATCGCGCTGGTCGTATACATAATCTGGGCACTCGCTCCGA
Source organism: Tortispora mauiana (assembly GCA_030570615.1). NCBI lineage: Eukaryota > Fungi > Ascomycota > Trigonopsidomycetes > Trigonopsidales > Trigonopsidaceae > Tortispora > Tortispora mauiana. Next base: position 78,617 of record JAJLWG010000025.1, read on the forward strand.
AATCTTTTCTGCACTATTTACACATATACTATTATCCCTCGCGCTGGTGGGCACTCGTCATACCAAGCTTCTTGTTGGTTCTACTGCTCTATATAGTCATGGGCATGGTCCTCTACAACACCGAGGTGCTCACAGCCCCGCTCAACGATTTCAGAACTATCGTCGACGACTGTGCCGTCGTCACCAGAGACGCAAAATTCATATCTGCCAACGCCGACGGCGTCTGGGACATGCCCCTAGATCTAGTTAACAAGGTCCTTTACCCGTCGCCCGAGGCTCCGAACGCATCAAATATTAACATGAACAAAGCTATTAACGGCTCCTAACTCGGCATGTACACTAGCGCTATACTGTCTTTGCAGCAAATAACTAGCGCCGGGTGTGAATGCAAATTGCCCCAGGAAACCGCACATATCTCGTTACCCGTATCGACCACCGCTGATGGCTTGCCATGGGTAACTGATTCTAATGACCACACCTTCACTGTTCCGTCCTTGCATCCTGCCACAACGTCGATATCCATAGGCGATAACGCCAAAGACATCACTGAAGATTGTCCTGCAATCTCAAGGACAGATCCAGGAATGCGAAGATCATGTATGCATATTGTACCATTATCGAATCCAGTCACAGCTGTGCGCAGCGTGTCGGAATACACCATAGACGTTAACTTGCTAGAAGTCGTAGACTTGTGTATGCTCAAGCTCTGCTTGCCTGTGTGGAAATCGTATGTCATTAGAGACCCCGTTCTAGTCGCCACTAAAATTTTGGAATCTTCAGAACTCATAAAGCTCACGGCGTACGCCGCGTCTCTGCTGTCGGACATCATAGTCGTATAGGGCTTGTACAAGGGCTCGTAATGCTCAGAGTCCAATCCTTCAAGTTCATCGCTGCTTTTCACAAGCTCCCACATTTGCACAATACCAGACTCACAGGTCGCTGCGATGTAGGTGCCGTCAGAGGTCACGCTCACAGACACTACAGCGTCCGGTGTCTGTAAAGAAGCCAGCTCTCTCACCGACCATTCGCCCCAAATCTTTATTGTAGAGTCCAGAGACCCGGAAATAAGCCAAGGTTTAGTTAAGCACGATACTATTGACGTTATCAGCTTTGTGTGTCCTCTGTGGGTAACAATCGGTTCCAAGGGCTCAGACGTAGACCATTCAGAAACCGGATCGGTGATCGTGTTGCTCAAGGACCAGCGCTGTATCAAATGATCTTTTGACGCTGTGGTAATAGTGTCGAGCAAACAGAACGCAGATGCAGTGACCGCATCGAGATGGCCTACAAGAGAAGCGCGTTTTGACCAGTCAGACGGCGTAGCGTTCGTCACTGCACCGAATTCCGCCGCATCAGTTTCGGGTTGCTCAATGTCTGCAGCTGAAGTACCCTCTATCTGCGGCTGCGCCACAGAAGGAGAGTCTAATTGTGGAATATCCATGTCAAGGATGCTCGATACCTCGTCCAGGCATCTATGGATGTACTCGCGTGCAGATATGGCAGGTTTAGCAACTGGGGCGGGATCATATGTCGACACCACATCATCTCCAGACATCGGTGAAGGCAGCGAGTCAATGCCTTCAAGACGGGATTCACCGAGCGCCTTCTGGAGCATTTTTACGCGCTTTTCATAAGATGTTAGAAGAAGTGTCTTAGAATGGAGATCGTTCTCTAAGGCAACAATGTGACGCCGCATTTCGGCTCGCTCTATGCCCCATTCAATTCTCTCACGTTCTCCCTTCTGCCACTCCGTCTGAAGGTATCGCATTACGCCCGGCAGAGTGTATTGTGAATCCATAGTTGCTTGTTAATGATACAAAAGGTAGCATCAATATCAAGCAAGGGCTTGTTATAATAGGTACGGTTGCTATGCAATCAATCATTCTTAAATTATAAATCTGGTTGATCGTCTTTCCTCCCTTACGGTTATTTTACGGCTGCATTGTAATTGTCCTTCTGCAACTGTACTGTAAATATTTTTTTAATATAAGCACAGAATGTCTTGCTTTACTAAGACGTAGTCTCCAGTAGCCTTAAATGCCCACCGACATGTATGTTCGCTCTAGGAAACATTCAACCCTTTCAGTTTGAAATGCTCCACAGCTACCACCATCAAAATTTCGTAGAGGGCAAAAGTCCAAACTTCAGTTACCGCACGGCAAGGTCAATTAACCGATGCACAGTTATATTAGCATATTTAACTAATTTTATTACCAGTGAAGATTCAGTTGCGACAGTGAAAGAATAGAATCCTGAAATCAACATGCAGGTCACTAACTCCTTGAGATCCTTCTTCAGCACTATCAAACTATACTTGGGCACTATTCACTTTAAGATACACTTGTGAAAAGTAACCGGTTCTATAATTGTAAGCTGCAATTTATTCTTCGAACCAACATCCATCATATGTACCAGCAAATGAAATTCCGAGGATATAATGCAGAGTAATTGAGCAGCCCAGTACGTCAGAAGTTTGGAGAGGAGTAGTGCTGGTAGCTTTAGAAGTAGTCACCACCGGTATTTAATTTCCTAAACCAACAATATTGCATACAATGTTTCTCAGTAACTGTAAGCAAAAAGCCTAACAACCATACTAGTTCATGGCTTGCTAGTACCGAAGAAAAGGTAATTGCAGCAGTTCACGCTATATCTATTAGTTTGTAGTTAGCGCGTACCCAAAAATAATAGAGCCATTTTGCGCGAAGGTGCAGTTTCAAGCAGAAATCACACGGTAAAGCAGGTTTTATGCCAAACTCAAGTGGATCAAGGATACATAGATACAGAAATTTTCGAAATTGACCGATCTAGCTGACAGATCGTTACAATACGGTATTGATACCGCTGCCTTGCAACCTCAGCATATGTCAATGTACTGTTGCCAACAATATATTCAAAATGCTCATTTAGCAGTATAAAATAACATTGTAGAATACATGCACCAATGTGCCATAATCACAGCTAAAAAGCGCAACTGATCAAGGTTAATAGGGCGCTGGTGAGTGTGGGGGGTCACATACGGGGTTTGGAATTGAAGTCGTTTAAGAAAAAAGGTCCGAAAACAAAAGCCAGTTATTGTTGGCATAGCAACTGTAACTGAAAACTGCATTGAAACCACACTTACCAGGTCTCGAAGGATTTAGGCTCCTGTAGAACATTGAGATTTACTGCATCGAAGTGGAAAAATGGCGGATGCGTTGAAGATATTATCGAACCCTGCGCTGTCAAATATGGCGATTATGTTGCTGGTGACGCAATATTCTAAGCGACTTCCCTGGGACGACCCAAACACTGTGTTCTATGCACGCTGCTGCTACCTCGCATCGGTGGCCCTTGTGATGTGTGTATACCTGTACACTCGCATGCTTATCAGCAAGAAGAAGGATCTTACGACTCTGAAATACGTGCAGCCTGCTAATGTTGCTGCGGGCCAGGAAGAACAGTTGATCACGACCACTGTTATGCAGTACGATCTTGAACAAATTTCTGCTGCTATCAAGGGAGTGTTCACTGGCCTGGCGATGATGGGTTTTATGCACCTGTACATGAAGTACACAAATCCGCTCATTATCCAAAGCATTTTGCCACTCAAAGGTGCCTTAGAACACAACGAGGTCAAACTCCATGTTTTTGGCAAACCTGCTACTGGCGATCTTAAACGCCCCTTCAAGGCTGCGTCTCTCTTCAGCGGCCTGGGAGGTGGTGAGCCGCTTACCGACAAGAAGGCCATATCTGAGGCTGAAACAAAGGGCACCGGTGGTGTTAAATCTGACTAGCCAGTCTTGCCGATAAATAGAGTGTGAATCTCCTTTTTTTTTTCATTAAAAAAAGATGATTGATCTGTTACACAAATTACGTGTTTGTAGGCTGGATGGAACGTGCATGGCACTGCTTCCCGTAGAGAATGGCTTGCCTGCCCGCCAAAGCTTGTTACCTCTCCCACTGACCAACCCATTTCCTTCCTTCTTTACCACTCTGCTTACTGCAATGCCGGCCTATCACTCCACGTTCCTTGCAGAATCGGCGCCGACTGTTGGAAATATGGCTCTGCTGCCATTACGTACGAAATTCCGCGGTCCTGCATACACTACAGACCAGTACGATATCGTTGACGAGACGCTTGACCTGTTTCGAGCCAACGCCCTCTTTCGTAACTTCGAAATCAAGGGGCCTGCAGACAGAACTCTTATATATGGGATATTGTTTGTATCCGACTGCCTGAATGCCATTAAACCGAATGTTACTGACCGTGAGGCACAGCGACTACTTTCGAACGTCGCATTAGATCACTTCTCTATTCCCGGCGAGCCTGGTTTCCCGCTCAACTCCATGTACAGCCCTCCTAAAGACCGTACTGAGGCAGAAACGCTGCAGCAATATATTCAGCAATTCCGGCAGGAGCTCGCTGTACGTCTAGTCCAGCGTCTCTACGACAGTGACGGAACCGTCCCGAACAAATACTGGCTGGCGTTCTCGAAGCATCGCTTTATGAACAAAAAGCTATAGCGTTATAACTACAGCTAATTGCTATCAATTGGAAACAATTAAACTAATGATATTCATAGTCTGGTCCATTATTTATTATTCGTAGCAGAGAGTAAGTTACAACCCGCAGATGTCTCTAGGTCTGTAGTTCCAGTCCTTTTTTGATTGCGCCTATAACGGCACTCGTTTGGATCTTTTCGTTTCCGCCACCGCTTAGACGATACTCTATCTGTGCCATTTCGTCAAGCATCACAATTCGTGCTGCAGGAGTGAGTTCGAGTCCTTCGATAATGTCTGCGAGACCCGTGAGCAGATCTTGCAGCGCGAGGCCATGAAGTGCCTTGGCTTTCATGACCTCGTCGTACGCCTCGATCCAATCTTTGCTCATTATATGTTCCAGAATACCTTCGAGATCTTCCGGTCGCGGCGCCCCGACACACGCATACACCATGTCGGTGGTTATTGGTTCGAGTTCATCTTTTGAGGCGGCACAGGCCTGGAGCACGTTCAGTGCACGCCGCATGTCGCCCTTCGATAAGCCGACAAGAGCATTAATTGCGCCGTTATCCACGGAAAGCGACTCATTTTGCACGACTTTCTGCACCTGCGAGAGTACCGCGGCGTCCGACAGCGGAGAGAACCTGAATCGCGTGCACCGCGACAAGATAGCAGGCGTCAGTTTGTGGTTGTAGTTGGCAAGAATACAGAACCGTGTGTTGCTTGTGTACTTCTCCATTATACGGCGTAATGCATTCTGCGCGGCCTGGGTCATGGCGTCTGCCTCATCGAGAATGACCAGTTTCATCTTGTTCTTAGAGAACATCTGTTTAGTGCTTGCGAACAGTTTTATCTGTTCACGTACAACATCGATTCCGCGATCATCTGACGCGTTCAGTTCAAGAACACTGCCCTTGTACGCTCTACCGTAAATTTCTCGTGCAATAGCATGAATTGTTGATGTCTTGCCAGTCCCAGGAGGACCGTAGAACAACATGTGAGGCAATCGGTCCGCCGCCAAAAACTTCTTCACCGTTGCCACAATGGACTCCTGACCAGATATATCATCCAGCGAACTCGGTCGGTATTTTTCGACCCACGGCAAATTGTCCTGTCCTGCCGACGCAGTCGCCGTTTCTTTGCCTTTAGTCATTTGTCTAATTCTAACGCGTAGTTATCCCGTTACTAAGAGCTTTCTAGGCTGTACCCGCTGCAACCGCGTCACCTTCTCAACTACGCCATTTGTGTGCTTATGATTATAATCTTGCAACACATTATTTATTATATATTCAGACATTGAGATATTTTCGAGAATCATTCATAACCGCTATAGACACAATTGCAATGACATTGATGTGAGTGGAAAATGGCAATGACAGAACTCTATTGGCGCTCCACCAGAACTCTATTTTCGACAAAATCTTTCTGCCATTAAAAATGTCTGCCGTCCCAGGTTTAGCGACCGATGCCGTCCTTAAGAAATCTGACGATGTCGATCCAAATGCAGTAATAGTATCAGGGCTCGACCATGCACACCCCAACCCTTCAGCAAAGGAAATCATCGATGGAATGAGGTACATGGGGTTTCAGGCCTCCTCTGTCGCCCAGGCTTGCGATATCATTAACGATATGAGATCCTGGCGCGGCGAAAAGGACGGAGTAGAAACTAAATGTACTATATTCCTCGGATACACCTCGAATTTGATCTCGTCTGGTCTCAGATCAACACTCAAGTTCCTCGTCCAGCATAACCTCGTGTCCGCGATAGTCACTACTGCCGGCGGTGTCGAAGAGGATTTCATCAAATGTCTCGGTCCCACATACATGGGCGACTTTGCATTACCAGGCAAGGACCTACGCGAAAAGGGAATGAACCGTATCGGCAATTTGCTCGTCCCGAACGACAACTACTGTCGCTTCGAGGAGTGGATCGTACCCATACTTGACAAAATGCTCGAAGAACAGGAATCCAACGGTGTCTCATGGACACCCTCTACACTGATAGAACGTCTTGGACGCGAGATCGACAATGAAGATTCTGTCTACTACTGGGCTGCCAAAAACAAGATCCCCGTCTTCTGTCCTGCAATTACTGACGGATCTCTCGGCGACATGCTTTTCTTTCACACCTTCAAGGCTTCGCCCCTGCAGCTTAAAGTCGACATCGTCGCCGATATCCGCAGAATTAATTCAATGTCAATGGCTGCTGACGCAGCAGGTATGATTATTCTCGGCGGAGGCGTCATAAAACACCACATAGCCAACGCCTGTCTTATGCGAAACGGCGCAGATTTCGCCGTATACATCAACACTGGTCAGGAATTCGACGGATCAGATGCAGGCGCCCGGCCAGATGAGGCAGTCTCTTGGGGTAAAATAAAAGCAGACGCAAAAAGTGTTAAAGTCTATGCAGAGGCTACAGTCGTCTTTCCGCTCATAGTCTCCGCTACTTTCGGCTCCGGTGATGATAAGTCTATATATAAAAACACATTATAATACAATGTCACAGTTTCCGGTCCTAGAAACGAAAATCACGCACGCAAATGTTCAGCAACCTCGTTCGTTGCTCTCACGGCTTTTCACCGTGGAATTATCATAGAAAATTGGTTTCTGAGTAGCAGTACCCGCAGGTTCATGGAAAATTCCTGCTTTAGGACCTTGTTTCTCATTGAAATACGCACCATGTAGATCAGCTTGCTTGTCGTTCTCGCTGTCCGATTCAGGTTCAGGATTGAGAAGCGCTTGCACAGACGATTTGTGCGTTACATGAACAGCATTGGAAACAGATCCCCGCGATGTACTTGAATCAACAAAAACACCCAACCGCGGACCAGAAGCTGCAGGAATAACGTCTGAAGACGCAGCAGTTGCAATATTATCGTCACCCGATGTGCTCCTGGATAGTCGCATATTGGCCTCCTCAACAATAACATCCCATCCATTCTCTTTTCCGTGTTTCACAAAATAGTTCTTGGCCATCGTAGAGGTCTTGCTCTCAAGCTTTTCTGCTACTAACTTCCAGTTAGATCCATGTTCCGCTAAAAGAATAGGAAACATCTTAATGTCATGCACATTCCAGTAACTAGAAGTAGCTCCTTTTCTTGACTGTTTGCTAAATTTTTCTTCCTGGTAGGATTCTTCCCAGGTGTCATTAGTCGTCGCAAGATCTGCAGCTCTAATTGCATGTGCAGAGAACCCATCATGCAAGTCGGTTAACGCACTAATAGCGTCCTGCTCCTTGCTCTTAAGCTCCTCCACATTAGAGGCGATATCATTCGGGAGCGTTTCGTCCCCTATAGAATCATCCGACTTAATAGCAATAGAGCTTCTGTCTTCGCTAGGTTCAGGTTCCGCAGATTTTGATTTCTTCACTTTCGTCTTCTTTGATCCCGAGCGTTTCAGTTTGGCAGCTAAAAGAGCTTTGTAGTCCGTTTCCTTCTTGGTGCGGTAATAATGCAGTACACAGTCGTGAAAGCTATAACGGTCACCAAGTTCTTTGGCAATCTTCCCAAATTGTTTCGGGTTATTCAAGTAAGCATCAATAAAAAGCTTGTGATCATCAGGAGTAAAGTTATCTTCAGCGTCGGTCGCTAATCGCTTAACCATTGCGGCCTTGTCCAATACTTTATTGTTAACGTCGATATAAGACACAAAACGTTCTTTCTCGTTTTTGTCTAGTATCATATCAGGTATTTTAGCAGCCGTGCGCATAGCACGTACTAGTGGGTCAAGAGCTGTTTCAGCTTCTAGCGAAGCCAACACTTCAAGAAATTCAGCTTCGCTTCTAACAGAGTCAGAAATCGGACCACCACGACGGCCGCGCCTGCTACCGGGCGAAGATCCACTATAAGGATCGACATCTTTTTCATCTACAGTTAAAGAAGCAGACACAGCCGTTTTCTTAAACTTAGAGTCCAAATCATCACATGACTGTAACCATGCCGTTCGCAGTTCCAAATATTCTTTCTGCAATTCATGACCCAGTTGCTCGACTCTTTTGTGTTCTTCTTCAATTGAGTGGTACACCACATATTCAAGGTTGTGACGCTTAATATCATTAGCGAAACTTTTGAGGCTTGGTAGGTCTTGAATAGAGTCTATGCCTTTAACATTAAAGTACTTTTCAGACGCCGCGACCACTTGCGAAGTATTGCTATTGTCTTTCTTCTGCGGATCAATGATTTCAGAGTCCGATATATCGGTAGAAGCTTCACTCATCCGTCGTGACCGGTTCATAGAAAGATCAGGTGGCGGTGAGACATGATCGGGTTGTTCTTCAACTGGATCAATTTGTGGTGAGTATTCGGAATCATTTCCAGGGGAGGAATATTCAGCAGGCCCTTTTGGTGAGGTTGTGCCGAATGAAAGACTATTAGTGTGGTTTTCATTTTCATCTGCTGCAGGAGAAGGCGATGATGAAAGTTTGACACGTTTAGGTTGATTATCATATTCTGCGGAATCATCTCTTTGGTGCGAGAACAGTGTAGATTCTGCTGAACGAGTATCAATTTCCACTGAAGGTCTATCGGCGCTTTCATTGCGCATTTGAGACAATGAGGCAGGGTTCTGCGGAAAGTCTGAGCTCCCGTTTTGCGAAACTAGCAAGGGCGGCGAACTGGGAGGTGGAGAATAATTAGCGTCGAGTTGATCGGCATCTTTAGTGTCTGAGCTGTGTATCTGAGGCGGAGGAGAAGAGTGTGGCGAAGGTGTTGGAGAGTCAGCATGGCCTCTACGAACCACCACAGAGTCAGAGTTGTGATCAGTGAAGCGAGGCTGAGGATCGTGAAAAGTGTTTATCGAGGATGAATTAGGTGGAGAGGGACGAGACGAAAATGAAGAAGAGGACGAGGAAGAGTTAGGTATATTGGCTGAGCGAGATGGAGACCGCGATCGCGACCGTCGCCGTGAAGGAGGGCCGGGAAATTGGCGATCTGAAGGAGTTCTTCTGCGGTAGGGAGGAGGAGGATGGTAGTCTCTTCTTTCCCATGAGGGGCGAGATCTGTGGTCGTCAATGTACTGCCTCCGCGAGTAAGGCCGTGGATCTCTATGATAAGAAGCTGAATCGGGTCTGTCTCGAGACCAAGAGGGTCTTCTGTGATCGCCGCGATATGGGTGATGATCGATAGGTCTAGGTGGGCCGTGGAAAGGCCGCGAATGGCGGTGCGGATCAGGACGCTGGTGCGATCTGCTGTCAGAAGCCGGTCTGTGGTCCGGTCGCTGGTCGTTCCTGGATTCCCAGGGCGCCTCATGTCGTCTTGACATGCAGGGCTGTGTGAAAAGTGGTGAACTTGAAGATGAAGGGATGGGTGCAAGGTTTGTTGTGGGTATGAGACTAGCAGAAATTGTATTTTCCATAGTTACGGTAACAAGAATTAGTTTGACTACGTTTGATGCGAAAAGATGATGATTTTGTAATAATATAGACTAACTAAGTCTTTATATAAAAACGTATTTAAAATGCGAAGTACTGAAGCGTAAGATATGTAATGCGAAAGGGGTCATTAGCTCTTCTTGTTGTGTTTGTGAACGTAAGAGGCTGTGACGGCATGCAGTTTATAATGGCAATGTCCATTAGCATTGGATAACATCGGCGACAAGGAATTGAATAGGGATACATTCAGATCCAATGTCCTGATCGTAGAGATTATAGAAGCTTCCAGATCGGCACTTGTAGAACACGGAGTTGCTGCCGAGGGTGAGAGTTCCGTTGGTTTGGATAGACCAGCCCTTGGCGTAGATGCAGCCCGCTTGGGGAGGACCGTCAAACTGGAACTGGCGGTTGGCGACAATGCTTCCAATACGTCCGTGTGAGTCAGTGAGAATACCGTCCTTAAGGGTCATGGCGAGAACACCTTCACCGTCACAGGTGTAGAGTCCGTTGCCGAACGAGCGGGAGGAGTCAGGGGCAACAGTAGCCTGGACTTGGCCATCTTCTATTTGTGAGACTACCTTAGCGAGGGTAGTAGGAGCTTGAATTTGTCCATCGCCGATCTGTGAAACAACTGGAATTCCAGTAGGAGCTTGGATTTGTCCATCGCCGATTTGCGAAACAACGGCAACGCCAGTAGGAGCTTGGATTTGTCCATCGCCGATTTGTGAAACAACGGCAACGCCAGTAGGAGCTTGGATTTGTCCATCACCAATTTGTGAAACAACGGCAACGCCAGTAGGAGCTTGGATTTGTCCATCGCCGATTTGCGAAACAACAGGTACAGTAACTTTGCAGTTAGTGCTGTCAGTGACAACGACGGTTACGGCTGAAGTTGTGACTGTAACGACGTTGCAAGTTGGAGCCTGAATCTGACCATCCCCTATTTGTGAAACAACAGCGACAGTTTTAGTTGGGGCCTGGACCTGGCCATCGTCAATCTGCGAGACGGCACGCTTTTCAAGGGGAGCGGTAGCAAGCTCACTGGTGTAGATACCGAAAGTCACAGTGTAGTCAGTAACAGCACCAGAAGGCGCAGAACCGGTTGGTGTCAATGTAGTCCAAGCGGACGCGTCTGTGCCTGGAATGTAGGCGCCAAGGACAGTAGATGCAAGAAGCGAAATAGCAGCGAGAGAGAGACTCATGATGTTTTCCTAATTGAGAGAGATATTTTTGTTTTAGGTCCTTTCTAAGGGGTTAAGCTTTCTATTTTCAGAAAAGAGCGTTATTCTGAGGAATGAAGGGATGAAATATGTAAAACGCTCCATATTTATATATAAGAGAGGTATTATTTCATCCGCCAGCCTGTTGACCGCAACTTCAGCCCACTTGCAGAATGCGGTAAAGTGGGCTGAACCTGCATAAACTTTAATCATACTGAGACTTGGCAAAAGCTTATTTGAGTTCGAGAGTTTTCAGGGTCATAGTAGCAGTGTCGAAGTGCGTAGGGACCAAATCGTTCATTTTGCTATTGTAATAAAATATATATTTAAATAAAAAACATTAGAGCAGTGAAAGAGGATAGTCGTACGTTACTGTGTACGTGTGGCTTGCAGTGTGCAGAACTGCCTCCTGAGAGATGTCTGTGGTGCTAGGATGTCCTGAAACTTTAAACTTAGATGCACTTTTAATTTGCTATTGTTATAGGCCTTGGCGCCTGCAGTTCATTTAGAATCACAGTTGCAGGGGAAAAAACTGTTTTTGAGTTAGTTTCGATTTGCAATTCGCTAGTGCAATTTCTCAGAAAAAAACTAGCGTTCGATGGATGAGAAAAAACAAATAGGTCTTCAACTGATAGTGAAGTGGTTTTTTCGAGGGTTGAGAATCATAATTCATTGATAGCCGTTCACGTCCACAGTCTGAAACGAAATCAAAATTCTCAACTAGGACTACACATGCTATTATGTAATGCTTGAAAACAGCGGATGGGTCCAGTTCTGATCATATTAGCAGTTATCATGAATGTTTCGTTTCCCGGATATTCGGTACCTGAAAACTAAGTTAAAAAGAAACTTTGGTTAGCCAGGAAGGCTGTTGTCAGCTTGCCGTATTTGGCCGTTATTGGTTTTAAGGTTCATTAAAGTGATGCCTTTCCTTAAGCCGTTCCTTACTGCGGATACTATTAGTTTCATAATAGAGGGATTCAGGGAAGTAAATGATTTCAGATCCAGATACATGAACGGTTTGTCGTTTTAGAGTGTGTTTTAGGTAATGGGGCAAGGATACCGAGAATTTGACAATTAACCGGACCGATCGCGGGATTAATCTGTATAAAAACATCATGCAGGTAGAATAAAGGCGCGCTTACCCTTTTTGGCCAAATTTTATTCTTTAAATCTGAACCCCGAGCGTGGCCTCGAGAATCACAGTACGAAACCTGCATACGAGACAAAGAACTCTATTATGACGTAGCTGGTAGTGATTAACTTTGCAGGGCCTGCAGTGCTTGAGTCACAGCAAAGACCACACCATTATGTAAACGCAATTGCAGACTGAAAAGGGTATAGCTATCAGATATTATGCTAACGTAAGCTATGGCTCAGTGCCGGAATGAAGTTCGAGTGCGATTATCGTCCGTATCAGGTGTAACTGTGTGTGTTCTGCACCTGCAGCTTCAGCTGGCAGAAAACGGCTCCCTGGCGGACCAAAGCGGTAAGGTAAGCGTTGCAAAAGTATATTTCTGATGCAGGTTTGCGCTATTTTATGAATAAAACTTTCAAAAAGATTAGTTTGCCGCTAACAAGAAATAGCCTATTATGGATATCATGGCTTTTACCTTTCTAAGCCACAGCTGCAGCACGCATTGAAATTGAGATGCTACGCGCGTCTTCATAACAAATGCCCGTGTCTTGGGCTATTTTTGCATTTAGTGCATACCGTAATTAGATCTTTTATGAGCATATCTGATAGAACGAGACTGTAGTTTAAAACGAGCGCAGTTAGAGCTAATAGACCAGGTATGTAGCATCAAAACAACCAGAACTATTACTAGATAATTATAGATTTTAAAAATACTGCATGATTCGCCACTTGAGGCAACATATAGCAAACTCAGTAGAATCAAGGAAGTTGACTTAGTTGAATATTTACGTGATGAAGTTCAGCGGGAGCGGGAGAGCCGGGTAACTTCTCTCAAAAGACCTACTATTCCGCGCAGAGCAAGAATGACATGTAATTGCACCGTAAATACCTTGTACATTTTGACAAGCTGATCTACAGAAACAATCTGCGATTGTAATGTCGAGCCGACTCAGTTACGTTGTTGTTTCTGGTGGATCGGCGTGCAATTCACTGGTGCCGGTGTTTTCGACTGTAGCCGACACTGTCACATACATTTTACCTATTTCGGACAACGGCGGATCCACATCTGAGATTCTGCGGGTTATTGGCGGTCCAGGGATTGGTGATATTCGTTCAAGACTGACGAGACTGATTCCGGACTCGGCTGCCGAAACGCGCGCGCTTATGTCGTACAGACTGCCCGACGATCCACAACTAGCTAAACTGGAATGGCTGGATATCATTGACGGGGTTCATCCTCTTTGGACTGCATTTGACTCCGCCCGGCGCGAACTTTTGCGAGCGTTTTTCATTCATGTGAATGTCGAGATCGGCAAGCGCACGCGGCCTGCACGCCAGTTCCGTTTCCAGTATGCATCAGTAGGCAACCTCTTTTTGACCGCTGCGCGGCTGTTCAGCGGATCACTCGCATCCGCTATAGAACTTTTCTCAAGAGTCTGCTGTATCCCTGAGAGCTACCGTGTTTTATCCTGTTTGAATACAAACTTCCCACACCACATTTCTGCGCTCCTCACAAACGGCCAAATCATCACTGGCCAGTCCCAGATCAGCCACCCATCGGCTGAAGACGACCATGTCATCGGCGAGGAGCCTATAATGGCCACTACGCGTATGGCAACACCCGCACCGCATTCACCTGCGCTTGTTCCGCACAGAGATATTCCTCACAATTTCCACCATGACCTGTCGGCGCGCATGGAGCATGTCAACGTCTCGTCCAGATCCCACAGCATCACGCCTGCAACAGAGAGAGACTTCGATGACGACGAAGACGACGAAGATGCGCATCCGCCATTTACACACCCTTCGCTGAGACAGTCGCAACTGCACTACTCCAAGGCCGGCATGATGCCGCTCTCTAACCCTATCAGCCGGGTCTACTACATCAACCCTTACGGTCAGGAAATCACGCCCAAACTGTCTCAGCTTGCTTCGACTGCTATGAAATCCGCTGATGTCCTTGTCTACGCTATAGGCTCACTCTACACATCGATTCTGCCGGTTGTCATTCTAGATGGCTTCTCGGAAGCGACAAAAAACTCGTCGATCAAACATAAAGTACTGCTTATAAATGGCGATCTCGACAGGGAGACCGGTAGCGTGTTCGACTGTTTTATGTATGTCAAAGCGATCATAAAGGGTTGCATATACAGTTCTGATGAGTTTAATGCCACGCTATCGCGCTCTACACCGGCAAATGAAGGTAAACCAGGGGTGCTGCTACCTCTGCTTGAAATGCCAGACGAATCTTATGAAACGAAAAGGTCGCTCAAACTTGACAATGCCGCTGAATACGTTGACTGGACAGCTTATGTTACTGATGTGGTCTTCATAGCGCACCCTACAGCCATACCGCCGAACACAAAACTGCTAGAAGGACGCGGAATAAGAGTACATGCTGTGAAAGGTCGCGTATGCAGGTCTGGTGCACACCATTACGAACCTAATGAACTTATTGATTTGTTGAATGTCATTTGCAAATTGCATTGAAAAGTGCTTACAAAATATCAATTACAGTCCTATGTTGTTGAAACCAAGTATTATTGTTGGACTGGCTTGACTGATAATATCTAAACAGCAAGAATGAATATACTACCGGATACACCAACAGTGTCATTTACGCTAGTGTTGTCATTGTGTCAAAGCTCTGGTACTAAGACTTTACAGTTCATTAAGTTCTTTAACGTACATTATCTTTCAAGAAGATCATAGTTCGTTAAGGTACTCAATTGGCTGTTGAGTATCATTGTGATTCATAAGATCGATTGATATGTATGTAGTCAATGGTCATCTTCTGAGTTTTACAAACTGACTGTCACATTCCTATGAGCTAATACAGGAAGGTGGACGCGAAAATGTGACAAATGCAATACGATTGATGAAATTGCAAACACCGAGAAATAAGATTACCTCTACAGTTGACAGTTATAACGGCGTTAACTATCCGCCCCACAACATACCCACTACCTGATTGACAGATTTAAGAGCAATTGAAGTAAACTATGGGTTTAGCTGTTTGGTGTTGCAATACAATGTTGCGGCGATTGACGTGTGACTGAATGCTATAGAAGATTTGCGCGAATATTTGTATGTGATGGAGTACTCTCTAAGTCGCACTAACATCCAGCCTCCTCAATTGCGAACCACAGTTAGTCATTGCAGATACAACGTATTATAAAACTATTTCTGACCCTCATTAGCTATAAGAATTTATTTAGATGTCAATGTTTGTACAAAAGTGACTTGTAGCCATCGCTTCGTGCGTCCTTTTTCTGAAGTCCGCTCAAACTTAATTATACATGAACCAATCACAGTCAAGTTGGTATTACTGTTTCGGCTGAACTTGACTCTACAGAAATCTTGCCTCTAGATCACTCTCAGGCACTGACTAATAGCAACTTAACTTACGAATACATTTTTACTTGATAATGTCGGATACATCAGAAGACTTTGAAGATTTTGTCTTCTTGAACCCCACCGATAGCGAAATTGATGAGTTTATGAAACGTCACTCTGAGCGAATGGTCATCGCACCGTGCTGCGACGAGGACGAGGAAGAAGAAGAAGAAGAAGAAGAGGAGAATCAGTACTACTACATAACCGATGCCGAGATTTCAAGTATTGTGCGGTCTCCAGATTTGAGTAACCATATCAATGATGTCGCCCGTAGAAGGACGCCGTCGAAGCTCAAGGATATGTACAAGTACTATCATCCTGGCATTGCTAATCTCGCCGCCGGATTCCCGCACCCGGAATTGATCCCGTTCTCATCGATCAAGGGCAAAGTCGTTAATGAAAACGCTCCCTGGGTTTCCAAATGCAGGAAGTTCTCACTTATTAACTCTAAGAAAGAACAGGACCCGCTGTCCAGCAGCCTCGATATCGCCAACTTTATGGAGTACACCAACTCTGCCGGTCTGCCAGATCTACTTCGCTGGTGCAGCAAGATCAATGCCCGCGTACACAAACCGGCGTTCAAGGACATTGATGTTATTATGACCAATGGTGCCTCCGATGGTCTCACCAAGGCGTACGGGATCCTTCTCTCTCAAGGTGATACCGTAATCACCGATGCCTTCACATTCACGAATGGGTTCAAGGCGCTAGAGCAGTTTGGATGCGAGGCATGCCCTGTCGCCACAGACAGCGAGGGAATGTCTCCGGCCAGCTTGGAAGCAACATTGCGAACGTGGGAGCCCGCCGTGAAAGGCAAGCGTCCACACGTAATGTACCTGATCCCTGTGGCACAGAACCCCACCGGCACTACTATGTCGCTTAAGAGAAAGCAGAAGATATATGCTATTGCTAGCAAGTTTGATCTGATAATTATCGAGGACGACCCCTACTTTTTCATCCAGTTCAGCGGGGCCAAGAAAACTGGCTTCTTCGACTCATTGATCCCCTCATTTCTGAATATAGACACCGACGGCCGAGTAATTAGACTCGACACTTTCTCGAAAATGATCGGCCCAGGCTCAAGACTCGGCTGGATCACAGCCAGATCCAACTTCATTGAGTATATTTTAAGAGCCACCGAAGGTTCTACCCAGTTTCCCTCCGGCCTTACTCAGGCCGTGGTCCTGAACCTCGTAACCAACGTCTACGGCGATAAGGGCTGGGAGACTTGGCTAGAGCATGTGAGAGATGAGTACTACAGCCGTGTATCGATTCTCCAACAGACTCTTATCACACACGGTGAGAAGTATGTCAGCCTGCCCGCGGGAGACAAGGTGCAGATCATACGCGCAGTCACAAACGAGACCGTCAGAACGACCAAGTACCGGCAGTATCCCCAGCCGTACCATGACGATGCCTTAGCTGAGTTTATGATTCCGCGAGGAGGTATGTTCCTATGGATGCGTTTGAACACGGAACTTCTTCAGGACCAAACGACCGACACCGAGCCGATTATGAAAAAGTTCTGGGCAGAGCTTGCTACTGAAGCGAGTGTGCTTGTGGTACCTGGCGAGGTGTTTATCCCTGAATATGTGTCGGGCATTAACGACTACTGCTATATGCGACTGTGTTTTGCTGCTTGTTCTAAGGGCAAGTTGAAACATGCTGCGATCAAACTGGTAAAATTCATTGAGAAGTTCTTTGGCGGCACACTGTGCACAGATCCCTAGTGATCAGTGATATTCAATAGTAAATTATGATATAATTGCATTTTTTTATTTATTTTTTATTTTGGTTAATTTTGTTAACTCTGAACAATCTTGACGACTTTGAGTGGACTTCTTTCTAAGCCGCCACAATACCTCTCTCTACATTTGCACCTTCCCCATCCACTTATGTCATTCCGGATCCGGGTCCGCCAGGCGCAACAGGAGCGTAGACCTAACCAGGACAATCTTATAGCAGGTCCAGCATTACAGGAACGCGTACATCAAGTTCCATGGTTAGAATTCGTCAATAGAATGATGATAATGGCCGCTCCGCGGGTATCAGGCATTATACGATCTGTAATTGTTTCAGCATTAATCTTTCTACTGTTTTCGTTCTACAAGGATGATTCTAACAATCCTATTCTTAACAGCGCAGAGAGTTACGAGATGTCGCTGCGGCTGGCTCCGGAGTTTGGCTTGCTCAAGGATCTGTACCAGCGCTGTATACTGATGCTGGTGAACTTCGTGTCGCACAGCGTCTTGCGCAGCCTCTTTGCCTCAATGGCCTATGGCATTATAACTACAATACTACATTACTTTTCACAAATCCGCAGCCTGTTTGTCATATCAAGCATCGTTTACAGTCTGCTTGGTCTCATAGCCACTTTTTATATGGTACTGGTTTCGGCGCTCGGCTGACCAGTTCGCCACTCGCACCACACCCCTTTTTGAATGAATGACACGATTTTCTACAAGAGTACCTTTGAAACGCAGATTGCGTTTATAATTCTAACTCGTACATATTGCTACACATGCCGTTTAGGAAAAGCTCTTTAGAAACCGGCGCAGATGCTAAGTCCAAGGAGGGCAGTAGCAACGGCAGCACCAACAAGACCGACAAAAGAAGGTACAGCAATGGTGTTTCCGGCGCTTCGGCTTCCGGAGCTGGCAGGGACAGTAGTGGAGCTGTCTTCGGAGGTAGTAGAAGTCGCCCTGGTAGAGCTGGTGGTGTCAGGGCCAGTTCCGGCATCTCCGCTTTCCGTGGGGAGAGCAGTGAGCGAGTAGGTCTGTGTTCCGTAGGAGAACTCGCCATCAGTGGCGTTGAAGCACATGTTGGTGCCGTCGTTGGAAGCAATCCAGTCCTCGAGAGAGACAAAAGTGATATCAGCGCAGGCATAGAAGGTCTCGTTCTCAGAACCTTCCAGGGACTTGTACTCGATCTGCAAAGTAGCGGGATCGCCGACCTGGATCGATGAGGTCTGATCGGGCACATACACGCACAAGTGGCCCTCGCCGATCTCGGTGATGTTACCGCTAACAGCGTCAAAGTCCGCAATGTTAGTGGGATCGTCGCTGTAAGAGATGCGGACAGCTACGTCCCATCCCTCTTCCTGTGCAACAAGGGCGATATATCCCTGGTCAATGGGGAAAGGAGTACGGTCGCCGACACCGGCAGCAGATCCACAAGGAGCAATGTTGTCCTGGTCTTCGTTCCATGGTCTGTCTGGCGGCCACAAGAAGGCGACCGGGCCCATAGTCTGAGCATATCCAGAACCGTGTTGTGCCAGTGCAGCTCCAGCAAGAGCTAAAGCGATAATTTTAGACTGCATATTTTTTATCTATTTGCTGCGATGTCTTTTTTACTAGATATAACGAGAAAAAAGAAAATAGCAATGCCGAGGCGGACGACGCCGAATATTTATATATTCTTCGAGAGCTTGGCATCTTTCGACCTTTTTCTCCCGTATTCCGCATACGCTAGAAAGCTTATACTCCGAACTTACATACTTCTACGAAAATTTCCGACTACGCACTATACTTCTATTGGATGTAACATTAACCTAATTGCATATTGGCCAATCACATAGTCGTGGCTACATGTAAATCTAAATTATCTGATTAATCAATCAGATAATTTTACCCATGTAACCTTAATGACCCACATTAAAAATTTTTCGGGCGCGTGTGCTGATTCTTGGCCTGCAGGTTTTCCGGTTTGTGCCAACTAATTACCACAGAAGTAATGCATTTTCAATGTATTTACAACACCATAGGTCTTCCTAAATCGTCCAGCAGTATGAATTTCGACTGGTTTTATGCATGATCTAAACCACATGCATTACCCTAACCTAACCTTTCATTATAGCCGACGGCTAATTTGATTGGTTTTTGGGAAACTTTATTTTCCGTCACAATTTACCCCGGAGTCTCGAGGCATGCATATGTAAGACTAATCCAGCATTAAGTTGCACGCACTCAAAACCCAAAATTAGCTGCTTTTAGAATACTATACTGTCATTAAAGTGTCAATTACTCGCAAAGTTTTACGTAAATAGCTTCTTTTCTAACAGTAGCGGCTGGAATGATCCTCATGTTTGAGGAACAAAGTCTTCCAGGAGAGGAAACTGTAGCCGGGCTACGTCACAGTAGCGAGAGCATAATTCATATCAATACCACTGAAACCGAACAATTCAGCTTACGTATACCAACTGCCGACGCACCTACCACTGGATTATCGTTACAGTCAATCTCAGATCATGCAATCAGCACTGCAAGATATACTCCACCAAGTCTGCCACCAAGTCCTATATCACTTGATTCCTTTGAGTTTCCGCATGTGCATATCCCTGAGAGTCCAGATGTGACATCTGAAGCCTTTGTTGTAAATTCTGATAGAGTACCTAAACCAATACCCAGCTCCATACAAGTCGGGCATCGGTGCCCTTGCACTCCGCCCGAGGAAGTAAGAAGCGCATTTATCGAACATTTCTCTGATAATGAGCAGGAAAACATCCCTCAATCATACCAGCATTCAGATAATGCGTTAGATATCCAAGTGAGTGTTCTGTCAGACAATCAGCACCCCGAAATCATACGGAATAGTATAGTCTTGCCCTTGATTCCGTCGTATCGAGTCCCGGCAGTGTCTGTGAATGAGGGTGATGAAGATTCATCATATGAATATCCCAATACAGATATCTGTTTGGACGAAGACAGCTCAACTAATGCAAATGATGTTGTTTCCAATGTTGAGTTCCTGAGAAATATGTATAAAAGGAGTAACTTTGAAAGAGCATTAAGGCTCTTGAAGGTATTGCGGACTAGTCCCAGAGACGCGATAAGTCATGCTTCGGTAAACTTTCATGATAAGGATATATATATCCAAGAAGCTCGCAATGTTGCTAATAAACTAATGGACGAGATTGATGATGATATTCGATTCGAAGCGTCTATAAACACCCCTGCGGATCCACTTTGTAGCCAGAAGTTACCAAAAGTTGTAAACAGGTTGAGCACAGATTCAAGAAGCATTTATACAACTACATCCGCTCAATTAGTCGAAGTTGAATCAAGAAGGAGTGAAAAATATGCAAGTTCACTTTTAGGTGTGAACAATACTCAGTGTTTGGACACTTGCACAATACTGGACAGTTCTGCAGGAATTGTTGAGCTTGAGCCTGATGATGATTTATTAGCAGAACAAAGATTGTATCAGGAATTTTTCGACAGTTTGCTAGATTTGACAACAAGCCAAGGACAATTCGAAACACAAACTTCAGATTTTGCCAGTAACTAACAGTAGTGAGGAAACCAGCTTTGAGTAATAGTTAATTTAATAACTTAATACTCAAACAAATTATATGTAATGAAATAGTTAGTCTTGATTATCGCTCTGAGAAAGAGGCGATATCGTCTCAAGAATCTGAGCTAAAATATGCTGGACACGATTTTTTAAGGCTTTCGAAGTAGATTCAACAGACCAATCTTCAAAATTGATTATAGCGTCGGTTTCGTCAACGCTAACTTTAATACCAACAGTTGCTTCAGCTATTTTCGCCTTTGCACGAGGTTTTGGCTGACCTGATTCAAATACGGCTTCAACGTTCTCGAACTGTTGAGAAAGCATAGCGGTAAGTCTCTCAATACGCTCTACCAGCGAGTATGAGCCATGTGATCCAGAATCGTGTTTGTGTGATTTGGCGGTAACCTTTAAAGATGCTGGCGATGTTCCAACGCTCATTAGAACGGCAAGAACAGAGTCAGCTATAGTATCGTTCAACACATTACCAGCCCATTCTATGACTGCCAGCGTATAGCTATCTTGCGGGTGAGTCCACACAGTTATACCATCCATTACTTCGAGTCCTTCAATCACAGTGTCAGATTCTTCCTGCTTTACATGAGCCACAGAACCGAACATTTGCCGGAGGTGATGTTCAATAAGGCTCGGTGTACCATAAACTCTAATACGCTGTCGTTCAATAATCTGACTGTATGTGATACCAGTAGTAGCTCTGAGGTCAGACGGATCCATAACTTGAATGCGGAAATCGCGTTGTACAGCAATTGCGGAGACTATATCGTCCTTCTTAGGCGGGTTTTCAGCCAAAACACCAACCACTTTCGCTGGTTTAGGCGCTTTAAAAGGAATTTGAACGATTTCACAGTCGCGCGGATTGTATATTTTTATTTCTTGCTCAGTTCCCTTTAAGGAGTTATATTTTGAGAGAAGCGCAGACTTGAGGCGACCCATAGGGCTAGACTCTCCATGCACAAGAATAATATGTTTCGGTTTCACGAGATCTATGAATTCGCTGTTGTGTTTGTAGTCGACGTGCGCAGCGAAGGAGATTTCTTCTACCAAACAGCGTCTAGGGATCATGACAGAAGAGTCTCGCATTGAAGGAATTTGCAGCGGCTCAGATACAATATCTTTAGCAAGCGTGCCTTCTACAGAGTAACCAGTAATAATGACGGCGTTTCTATTATCAGGTGCCCAACGTTCAAGCAGTTCACGTGAGGTGCCGCTCTGGAGCATACCCGGACTCGCGATCATAACACAGGGCCCTGCGTCAAAGAAGGAATCAAGCGACCGCAGGCTCTTTATATACTGAAAATGAAAAGGATTAGACTGGGCGTCTCTGAATTGTTTTCGTATTGATTCGTTCATCATGCTGGTGTAGGTCTGGTAGACTGTTAGAGCTTTTTTGGCCAAATTTGAGGCAAAATAAACCGGAATGTTTTGGATACTTTTGTGCGTCTTCCAGTAATCATTTACGACCAACAAAAGCTCCTGAGCGCGACCAAGAGCGAATGTCGGCAATAAAACTCGTCCTCCACGGTCAATGACGGAGGATATAATAGACATGAGTTGTGATTCCTTTTCGCGGCGGGGCAAATGAACGGCGGTGCCAAATGTAGACTCACATATCAGTACATCGGGAGATTCAGGAGGCACTTCGGCCGCAGATAAATGTCGATCCTCTTCACGAGAGTAGTCACCGGTAAATAGAAGCTTCAGGCCGCCGAGTTCGATGAAGTACATGGCTGCTCCGAGCACATGCCCGGCGTGGTACGCGGTGAACCGGACGCCATCAACGTCTATAGTTGAGTGATAGTCGATTGGCTCAATTTTATCAAAACTCTGTTGCAGATCGTTGTCTGTGAACAGTACAGGTGCGGCGTTGGATGAGCGCGGCGTGATAGAGCTTACACGGACAAAGTCTGAGAGCAGCCAGCGATAGATAGCCTTCGTCGGGTGGGTCATAAAGACGCGACCTTTGAATTCTGTGTGTTGCATGACATAAGGTAAAGAAGCGGCATGGTCCAGGTGGAAATGGCTGATAAGTAATATGTCGATAGTGGACATATCGAATTCGTCATAAAAGGGTAAGCAGGCTAGACCTGTATGTGCTGGGTGTACACCGGCGTCCAACATGATCGTCTTGCCATTGTACTTAATAATATGACAGCTGCGGCCAACCTCGTTGCCTCCACCTAGAGCAATAAACTCCAGAACATCTCCGTCTGAGGTTTCGACTAGAGTCATTGTTAGTGTCTTAAGGTAAGTGGACCAAGTAGTGCAGAGAAAGTCGTATAACTTGGGTATGGCAGTTACACATGCGCAGTACTGACATTACCCACCAACCTTTCCCATCACCGCAAGATCTTTAGACGTCGTTTTAGACAGCACTCGCTTTAATAAAAACTAATACAGAGGCAAAACTGTGATCGTGTAGAGGTATTATTTCTATGAATATACACACAGTAATTTTGTGTGGCCCAGGGCACAGACTCGAACCTATAACTGCACGCGGCGACTCTGGAGTATCGAAATGTCTCTTACCAGTCGCCGTTGAACCAATGCTCATGCGCGTGATACGCTGGCTGAAGGAGGCAGATATCTCTTCAGTGACGCTCGCCGTTGATCCAGCGGATTATGCCGATGTCGAAGACTACGCTGAAACTACAGGCATGAAGAGCATGTTTCATTGCTTCAGCATGTTCCAGACCGAAGCAACTAATGTCGGCGACGTTATCGTCGACAGCCTTGCAGGCGCAGACCATTCAGCAGATCTCATGGTCCTACCATGCGACTTTATTACCGACGTCCGTGCCGTTGATCTCATCGACAGGTTCATCAGGCGCTCGATTGACACTATGGCGCTCACTGTTTGGTACGAGAGCAAGTTTGCAGCTGTGTCCCCCTTCATACCCGTGCACAAAGAGGTAGTCGACACACGCTCAGAGGAGTCGCGGCAGATTTTACTGGACGTGCAGAAAAATCCTTTAGACCCTGTCGTCTCTCCCAAAGCCATTGAGCTTCCTATGACTCTTTTATGGAAGTACGCTGATCCTTGCCTCTCTATCCGACTGCGTCACGGCTGTATTGCTCTTATAGCGCGATCCGCACTTTCTATCGGCGACACTGAACTGCCATCGCCCAACAGCTCGTACGATTTGCAGAGTCGTACGCCATCTGTCGTCGATCTGCGGTTTAAAGTGAACAATGGCGGTCAACTCTCTGCCATTGGTCCCTCGTTCTACGGGTATGAAGCTACCGGAAAACCCAGCATCCCGATGTCGACCTGGCGCAATCACAGCTGGAACGCCATTCTGCGGTCACTGGCCAGAAACGCCTGGAAGTCAGAGCTCCCAGGTTATCAAGTAGACATGTACGTGGTGCCGTCTACTAACACTTTCATACGCGTGAACTCCATTGCTTCATATCTAGAGGCTACAAGACATTTACTGCGCATCAAGGCAGCCAATGCTGTCAGCTCTGTGCCCTCTTTTGGCAGTTCTGCCGGTGTCTCACAGGTGCCTAGTCACACAGGCGTCAGTACCGATTCTATTGCTGACCCAAGTGTCATTATAGAAGAGAAGACGACGCTAAAGCGGTCAATGATTGCGTCTAATGTGTCTATTGGCAAGAAATGCCGGCTTGTTGGATGCATAGTATTGCAGGGCGCGACAATTGAGGACGGATGCCACTTGGAATCATGTGTAGTAGGACCTATGGCTACTATTGGACAAAAATCGCGACTCACTTCCTGCACAATAGAAGGCGGGTTCAATATTGCCCCCGGAACGGAAGCCAAGAATGAGATCATGCAGAAGTTCACGAATGCGATGCTTGACTACCATTCTGAGTCATCATCAGATGACGAAAACGATGAGAACGAATCGGAATGGGAAGTTTCTGAAGGCGAAGATCTGGACGATGATGATGGCCTGTTTGACAGATCCTAAAAAGCAGCTTTCTTTTATATGGTGCTGTATATTATATTACGACTAATTTACGTTATCTATCCTTATTTCACTATTCGTAACTCTTTCCGTGTTGGTTTATTCGTAGTTGCCTCTGTTAATGATATTCTGTTGCATCCGCGACGATTGTTGCTGGTTCATGTTCGGAGAGCTATTTTGCTGGCGCGGAATATTCATAGAGTAGTTCATGCCCATAGGTGAGCTTACGCCGTTCATGTTTATGGCGTTATTTCCCATGTTAGATATGCTGTTGCCCATACTTGAACTGGTCAAGGACTGGGCGTACTGCCCGGCTCGCAATTTCGCCTGCATTTCCTCTGACAGTTGCGGGGAAATACGACTTTGCGCGCTTTGCTGTTGTCGCTGCTGCTGCTGTAAGCGCAAAAGCATCTGCTCTTGTGGGGTCATGTTTGCAATTTGCTGCTGCATCTGCTGCATTGAGTGCTGCGTCGGAGTGATCTGTCGCGGCTGGGCTGATTGTTGTCTTTGTTGCTGCTGCTGCTGCTGTTGTTGTTGTTGTTGTTGTTGTTGTTGTTGTTGCTGCATTTGGAGTTGCATCTGAGGGCTCTGCATATCGTTCATTCGCATCTGCTGCATGCGCTGCTGAGCAGACACAGATCGGTTTTGGCTTGCGGGTTTGCCACCAACAGGGACGGCAGAGGCTATAGGCGGGGATTGCATAGACATGCCATTTTGTGCCTGCTTCCTGCGTTCCATCTGAGCCTGTTGAAGCGCTCTGGTATGAAGCTGCTGGGCCCTAAGAAGCTGTTGCTGTTGCTGTTGAGGTGAGAGGCTAGCCGTTTGTTGCAACATCTGAATTTGTTGAGGAGTCAAGTTTCCTTGAGAATTGACAGGGGACGAGCGTGTTTGAGGGGACGAGCGTGCTTGTGCAGCAAGGCGTTCACGGTCCATAAATTGTTGCTGTTGTTGCTGTTGTTGCTGTTGCTGCTGCTGTTGTTGTTGTCGTTGTTGCTGCTGCTGCTGTTGTTGTAGTTGTTGTAGTTGTTCTTGATGCTGACGCTGCTGCTGTGGCTGCTGTGGCTGCTGTGGCTGCTGTGGCTGCTGTGATTGCTGTTGCTGAGAAGAAACAACACGATTGGCAGCGGGTGCAGGGGAGTTAAGCATTGCAGCCTGAGCTGTGCTCCGTGATACTGGGATTTTTGTTTGTTTTGGCGGGTGAGATTTGCGGAACGCCTCTACAAAATTGAGCAGCCAGAACTGAGACGAACGCGCTGGAGGAGCTTCATCGAGCATAAGCATAGTCTCGAGCTCAGCGGAGTCGTGGTGCGCAACGTCCTGGTAGAGAGGACGATGTAACGGTCCAGTTTCTGCAGGAACCGGTTGATGGTCAGGATGTGACAAAGGATCTATGAATTCTGGATCGAACAAGTCAATATCTGGTACGGAGCAGTCAACGTTGCGGTACATAAGGGTGAGGAACTCTGCCTCCATAGTGAGAGAGATCTGGTCTGTGAAGCGGAATCCAGCTGTGTCCGCATAGAAGAACATATCGTGCCAGAAGGACAATGGGAACGGACGGAGTATTGATCTGTATTTCTTAGGGCCCTTAGGTTGCGGCGATGTGTTTGATTGCTTGGAATCATTTGCGGGGAAAGTGTGGTCGATTTTGGACTTTGCGGTGTCGGCCTTGGTGTGGTCGATGATTTCGAGAATGATGCAGCCCTCATAAAAGCGCAAACCGCAGTCGCGGAATACTTCAACGGCAGCAGGCGGGATGAGACCCCTGAGCGTGCACGATAAGAACTCTTTGATTAAAGGGCTATTTTTTGGAATAACGTAATCGCTGTCACCAAACCGATATTGTGTCGGATAAATGTGAAACACAAGACTCGGTACAGCCGATGAGTACTTGTTTAGTAATTCTTCAGGAGTTTCGGCAAATTTGTAGTGTCGAAGCGGCCTATTAGGCCTTGTTGGCTTTGACTGCTGTTGCTGTTGGTGCTGCGACTGCTGATTTGATACTTTATGGTCGCTCTTCAGGCGCTTTTTTGACGGCTCATCTGCCTCATCATCAGAATCTTTCACAATTCGTCGTCGAAGACCCGGATTACCCAGAAGGGAGGGACTTGAAGAGCCTGCCATGGAATATGTATGTATACAAGGATGCTAGTGGTATGTGTGCAGGGTCGACGGCTGGCCTTGATCCCCTCCCCCCATTGTCTACGGCATAGCAACGTACAACAGCTCCTCGAGACTGACCGTTTTAGATTAATACCGGCAGTTTCTTGTCTATTAATATAATGAAAGTCGGTCCAGTTTGCTTTAATTCTTGCAATCAGTGCTGTGTTGATGCGGGAAGCGGTGATCCTTAGTGTAGCCGCTTGCCAATGCCGAGCGGGTCGACCTGCCTGGGGCCGCACTCGAACCACTTTACAATAAGATTCTCTTATACTGTCAAAACTTAGTTGTTCTTAAACGCAATTTTCCAATTTCCTTTAAAGTCTGTAAACTAGCTCCTAAACTAGCCGAAGTCCCGTACAAACGAGCATCTCTAAACAAAACCATTGATTCCTCGGTGAAAAAAAACTTTACTATAAGATTCCCTAACCTCAATTATAACTATCTGATGGTTCTCCGGAGACTTATTACGTGATCTGCCTGCGAGATACATTCCTGTGATACTATAATATAGCAAGCAGCTATATACTGATTTACTTAAATTATGTTAATTGGCTTGATCTGACCTTCAGATCCTGGTGAAACCATTCAGTGGAAAGTTTCATCATTGAAGAAAATGATTAAAAATAAGGTCAACCAATAGCAGCGCATTTATGGATAAGGTTAGATCTTTCGCCCGATCTTTCCCCCATTTTCTTTTATAAGCTCATAGCCTATCCCCTCTCCTCCGTTTTTTCACTTCAAGGCTACTTATCTTGCAAAGATGAAGGTGAATATTCTTGCTTTTGTCGCGGCAATGGCGAATGCTGCGCCTATTGGTGAGGAAACATTCTTTAAGGGTGATCCTCGCGACGTCAATACGGCTGCAATCCTTGCCCGCAAACTGATCCACTACAACGCTATATCCACTGTTTCAACTATCCAGCAGGAGGGCGACTTCAAGGACTACCCTCTTGGACTCATGGAGTACTATGCCGACTGTTCCTTGAATGGCGAACCCACTTATCTTCTAATTGAAATAAGTTCCGTGTATCGCCAATGGGCAGCCGGCTCTCCTATTGCGATGGAAGTACACACTGGTCGTTTCCCTGGTAGAAGAGGCTTAGAATCACAAGGCCTGGCAGCTGCACCGCGTGTGTCCCTTCAGGGCAACTTCAGCCTCTTGGATACAGATTCTTACTCGGATGAAGAATTATTTGCTCTAGAAACCTGCTTTTTGCGTCACCACCCTGATGCTGTGGCTTGGCTCCCAGGCAAGTCTATGTCGCACTCTGCGAAATGGGCTAAGTTCGATGTCGAACGCGTATACTGGATTGGCGGTTTCGGTAACGTCGCTTATATTGGCGATATAGATGTCGAACTATACAAGAATGTCTCTATCGATGTCATTCGACATCCACATGGCCCTCATGGAGAAGAGGTCTTTGGAGCTGACGCAGTGCAAGTTCAACTACAGCGGGAACACGGTGCTGAGTTCAAGAAGAACCATCCTGGAATGAAGTATCACGAGTTCGACGAAGAGCACGGTACTGAGTTCAAGAAGAACCATCCTGGAATGAAATACCACAAAATCGATGAAGAACACGGTACTGAGTTCAAGAAGAACCATCCTGGAATGAAGTACCACGAGTTCGATGAAGAACACGGTACTGAGTTCAAGAAGAACCATCCTGGAATGAAGTACCACGAGTTCGATCAAGAACACGGTACTGAGTTTAAGAAGAACCATCCTGGAATGAAATACCACAAACTCGATCAAGAACACGGTACTGAGTTCAAGAAGAACCATCCTGGAATGAAGTACCACGAGTTCGATCAAGAACACGGTACTGAGTTCAAGAAGAACCATCCTGGAATGAAGTACCACGAGTTCGATCAAGAACACGGTACTGAGTTCAAGAAGAACCATCCTGGAATGAAGTACCACGAGTTCGATCAAGAACACGGTAC
>JAJLWG010000026.1:0-97533 GCA_030570615.1 Tortispora mauiana
CCCCCCCCCACCGCCTACATGTCATTGACAGAGGAGGACGACCGTTTGGCGCACGGGATCGCCCATTCTTCTGATCCGCCGTTTCATATGCCTATAGTGTTTAAGCGCGCTGCAGCTGATTTGCCCGCAACGCATGCAGCGACCACAGACGACCAGCAGAGCGCAGATATCCTCGACATCTACGGCCCAGACGAAGGCTCGCCGTACCCGGAGACCGAGATTGAGAAACAGATCCAAGCGCGCATAAAAGCCGATATCCTTCGTTTAAAACTCAATTACTCTAACCCTTTTGACGACATCCACGATAGGTACGGGTTTAGACGGCAAACAGCCAAGATTTCGCTTGACCAGTACAACGCCTGGTGGAAGCAATACAAGCCATACATACAACGCAGAGAACGCAAATGGCAAGATCTGATGTCAGAAGTCGGATTGTACCACCGCGACACAACTACTCCACCTACAAGGTTCCCGCCGCGATCCTCAAAGGTCACCCGGTACATACGTAAGGGCATTCCTGCTGCATGGCGCGGCAACGCCTGGTTCTGGTACGCACAAGGACCTCAGTACCTCGCAAAACACCCAGGACTCTATGACTCCATGTGGAAAAGAGCATTTGCCAATCACAATAGAGACACTGAAGTCATAGAACGCGATCTGCACCGCACTTTCCCGGACAACCTGCTTTTTGCCAACCACGACCAGACCGACGACGAGAGTCCCATGATTTCCGCTCTAAGACGCGTGCTTTTAGCCTATTCTGAGTACATCCCTGCTACAGGGTACTGCCAGAGCTTGAATTTTCTTGCAGGCGTGTTCCTGATCTTTCTAGACGAAGAGAAGGCATTCTGGATGCTCGTTATCATGACACAAAAGTATCTCCCGGGTATGCACGACGAAAACCTCGAGGGAGCAAACATTGACCAAGGTGTCTTAATGATTTCTGTTAAAGACACATTGCCTACAGTATGGAGCAAAATCGGTATGGGGTTTGACGGGTTCTCTGCGGATCAGGTACGCGAAACAACAGACTCTGCTGGTGCAACGTCTCTCGACGACAAAGAACTACTTACACACAGTCGCGCGTCTACGGAATTTATTAGGAAGTTACCCCCAATCACATTATCTA
This sequence comes from Tortispora mauiana, assembly GCA_030570615.1. NCBI lineage: Eukaryota > Fungi > Ascomycota > Trigonopsidomycetes > Trigonopsidales > Trigonopsidaceae > Tortispora > Tortispora mauiana. The sequence goes on from JAJLWG010000026.1 coordinate 1,130, forward strand.
CAACTTCATGGTTCATGTCCGGGTTCATAGGAACGCTTCCTTTTGAGTCCGTTGTGCGTATATGGGACTGCTTCTTCTATGAGGGCTCCAAAGTGTTCTTCAGAATCGCTCTAACAATACTCAAACTTTGCGAGCCAGAACTGAATGCGTTGTCTGACCCTATTGATGTGTTCCAAACAGTTCAGGATGTACCGAAATCTATGGTCGACCCGAATTATCTTCTGACATCCTGTTTTAAGAGGAATAACGGTTTCGGCCATATATCGGAAGCCGAAGTGCGTGCACGACGTATGTACGTATCTGAAATTCGACGACGCACTTCCCGTGGCCAGTTAGGACTTAACAGGAACGGCTACCCGCCTTCAGACCAAAACTTCCAGCAGTGGGATAACAAAATGTACAAGTTCCAGAAAAGAAGCAACAGCCCTCTTCTGCACGGGCTGCCGCTACGCTTGAGAATGCATCGTCTAAAATTAGCAGCTGATAATAATGCTTAGACGGTCTGAATATGATGAAACATTTGCATGATACTAAAGAAACACCAGAAAATAGATTCCTAGTAAACCCCCTTCATTAAAACTATTATGTATCAAGAATTAACCAACAATCCCCTAGTTCCATTGGCTTCCCTCGAAGACGCTGGCAGATGCAGTAAACGAAAAATTAGGGAAATCTAAATTCTCCTTTTCAGGCTGCGCCACTGGAATGGGGAAACCTCCATTTACTTCGGGCGACGACACGTATCCGTCGTCAATAAGGTCATCGGTCGCTCGCGGTGTCGGAATGTCCACGCCGCCGGTTGTCATTGTCCCTTGTCGCGAGGACACGTTGCTCACTGCATCCGCAAATGCGTTACGCTTGGCTGACATCTTAGTTGCCTTGTGTTCGGGTGATATCAGCGACATTGTCGTGAACTCGTCCGAGAAATTCTCCGCCAACGCAGGGTCGGTGATAATAGGGACAATAGGCGGAGTGATGCTTCTGTAGTCGTGCTCTAAAGCGTAGAAATCAACTTTGCGGAAGAACTTGTGCTTTTTTATCTTATCTAGATCGGCAGGCATGCATCCGCCGAGTCGCTTTCTAGGATCTTTTCTGAGCAAGCGGGTGACGAAGTCTTTTGCGTAAGGACTAAGATGGAACGGCAACACAAGCTTAGACTTGGTGATCTTCTCTATAATTTTCGAGTAATTATTGCCAGTGAATGGTGGTGACCCAGTAAGCAGGTCAAATGTCACTGCGCCTAAAGACCACCAGTCTACTGCGCTGTCGTAGGGCTCGCCGAGAAGCACCTCGGGCGCGATATACTCTGCAGTCCCAAGTATTGTGTCGCACTGTTCACCGTCTTCAGGGATCTTCGACAAGCCGAAATCAGTCAACACTAGGTGTCCGTGCCTGTCTAAAAGACAGTTTTCGGGTTTGAGGTCTCTGTAGACCACGCCGACGTTAAGATGCAGGTGCGTGAGAGCGAGCACGAGCTCGGCAATGTAGAATGAGGCAACAGATTCGGTGAACAGACGCTGCTGGATCAAGTGGGTGAACAGCTCGCCGCCCTGCGCGTACTCGAGAATCAAGTAGAGTTTGGCTTCGTCCTGCAGCGCGTAGTAGAGCTTGACGATGAATGGGTGCCTTACCGATTCGAGGATCGCGCGTTCGTTCTTTGTTTGTTCGTATGTGTGTTTCTGAACGATCATGGTGGCCTTTTTGAGCTGTTTCTGCGCAAACAAGCGGTTTGTGGTCTTCTCTTTCACTAGAAGCACTTTTCCATAGGCTCCGCGGCCTAGAACACGGATAGGTTCGAAATCGTCTGGACGCGGTTTGTTGGGCAGGCCGTCCTGCTCGGCTCTAGTACTGACGTAGCTGTTGAGAGTGGCGATGGGCACCTCATAGGAAGTTCCAAGTCGCGTTACCGATGGCGAACAGAGGCCGTGAAGGCTCGAAGAGAAGTCTAGAGCGGCATTTGTCGCTGCAGCGGCGGTGTCGTCTCCGGCCTCTCCGTCAAGCTCCATTGATCTGAGTCTGTCGTCCAACCGGCGCATGTCCGGCGAATCGAGCATCAGCGCGGGCTGCAGCGACGTCTTTCGGGAGTCGTCCAAGTCGTCGAACTGGAACACGTCCATGGCAGCAAAGGAGCGACAGCGTTAGGAGACGTAGGGCGAGTGTGCACGTATTAGGAGCAGGTGGTATGCCTGATAGGAGAGAAATAAAATAGGTAACTATGGACTCTTATTGGTGGGTTAAAAGGAGCCGCACCGAGGGTCTGAAGCATGCAGACTAGGGTCGCCGCTGTGTCAAGCACCACCAGACAGTCTCCTGCGTGCGTATGCAATGGAAACGTAATTAACGCTGAAAGGCTAGACGGTATAGCAAGACCAGCGCCGTAGAGGTGGGGGGATCGCAGCAGCATAAGCGATCTGAAACATGAGCCAGCGGCCATAAGACCTAAATGTAGACTTGGGAGATTTGGAGCGCTTTGATTGGCTGTAAATGACTACAGGACGTTAACCAGAGGCTGCCCCTCCTAAAGTGGAGGGTGTGAGAGTTGTCTGAAGAACGTGTATTCCGACTCGCACTCCGACTGTGTGCGCAAGTAATATAGAATAGTGCCTGCGCCGGCTGACTAGGGTAGACTTTGGAGGATTGACTGATTAGCGTGATTGTTGTTTGGCGTGGGACACTGTTTGCCGCTGTGTTTTGTTTAGATAGCAGAGAAATGGGAACTGTTACGGAAAGCACAGGCGACGCGCACATCGACAGGGCGCTCAGGCAGATGAAAAACTCGTGGGCGGATGCCGAAAAGGAGATGAAGGGTAAATGTGATCCGCTGCTTGTCGAAATAATAGTCTTGCCACCAAGTCCGTTCACGTGCGAGGCGATAAGCCTCACCAGATACGAGCGCGCAGAGGAGCCTCTAAGCGGTGCCACAAATGATCCCGCGTTCGAGAATTTAGAGCTCGCAATGAACTCGATGATCGCGGTCATTGAGAATGAGCTGCGAGACGGACAGCTACTGCTGGATCATTTGGGAATTAAGTACAAAGATTCCGGCGATGACGAGAGACTGTATTCGCCAGACTTTTCTCTTGCACGCCTTGCTACCCCGTCAACGTCTGTAGACAGTCTTAATGGAGGGTTCCATTCTTCAGCTAGCACATCTCAACCCAGTCTAGCAAAAACTATACAAAATGAAGCAATCGCAAAGAGATTCTTCCTCAAATCAAGTCCTCCACTCAGCATATCAGAATACATTCACCGCCTACAGAAGTTCACGCCAATGGCCTCGATCGTCTACTGGGTCGCGCTGCACTACCTGCAGAATCTACCAATGCGTCTACAGGACCGCAACGTGCACCGAATTGTTCTGGCTGCACTGAGGATTGCCAACAAAATGTCAGATGACCATATCTTTGCACACAAGAAGTATGCTAACGTCTCGGGGATATCGTCCAGCGAACTTACGAACCTCGAAATCAGTTTCCTCTATCTCATGAATTTTAATCTTTCAGTGGACAAAAAGACAATCTCGCAATACTTTCCTGTCTAGCACACCCCTCTGTATATGTTCTCTGTGTGAGTGCAGCGCGCCCTTTCTTGGGGTCTGACTCGCTCATTGAGTATACATATACATACACCTCTGCTCCCCCCGCGCCGCCAGATTCTACCACCACGTCAAACCTGCACTTTGATCTCTGCGCAACAACAATGACTTTACTATCACCAAAACTGAAATTCCATATTGGAATTCCTACTCAAGTAGATGATACAACATACAAATGGTCTACTGACGATAATTTAAAAATGTTCATACTGGCCTTGGCTCGTGTACCTACAGATCAAGCTTGGATCTTCTTCAACACTAGACACGATCTCACCTGGCCCGTCTTCTATTCCAGATATATTCAAATTGTCTCCCTTAAAAATGCTATGGAATCTGATAATTTAACTGTATCTCCGCCAGCCGCTCACATCATCGCGGCCTATACCACCGTCGCTCCTTTCTTGTCTCTCCCGCTGTATAACACAGCCAGCCAGGTATCGACGCCAAACCTCCCTGCTCTTTCGGCTTCTGTGCCTGAACTAGAACCGCAAGACCAGTTAGATTACCCTACATACGTCTATGCGCCGCCCCAAAAAGCGTCCCTATATGTGGCCGGCACAGCACGACCGGTGACGTCGGGCTCTAGCATGCGCAGGCAAACGTTCGTCGACCATTCAAACCAATCAGTGTATGCTCCACATACCGCTACATTATCGGCACGCGCTCCACAAAGTGTGTCCACAAAGGACCAGTCGGCAAGCAGTGACACGGTTACGCCACCAAAAGGCGAACTTCTCAAGACCAGTGTCGAGCAGTTGCAGACACCGCAGCCGATGGACTATGACAGCTTTGCAGTGACCAGAATGATGCTCGCCTCAGATACAGTAACTCTCAGTTCCAAAAAATCACATAGATTGTCTCCACGTCGTCTTTTTAAACGTTTCATTAAGACGAGCCACTGACATGCATAACTATAAAACAATTAAAACTCGTCATCCCATCGTCGTCGCATCCAGGAGGCCTGTGTGGGACCGTGCGCCCCGCCGTTTTCTGATGGATCTTCGCCCGCAGGCGCCCAGTTTGCTCCCATAATAGGAGAGTATGTGCGCGACATGGTGTACGTTGTGACAAACGAGGCCGCTTTCGCTTTAGATTTGAATACGCTGTATGAAGAAGTAGGAAATAGGGGAGATGTGTTCGTTCCTGTCACGGAGTGGCCAGGAAGACGCTGCATCGTAGCGTATTTAGCTATGCCGGTGGTCTGTTGAGGGTATGGAATAGTATAGGGGCCTGCGGTCTCTGTGGCTGCAGGAGCATTACCGTCGATAGGTTCCTGTCCGGGCGGCGAAACGAGAAAGCCGCCGTCGACTGCAGACGGTGAAGTGCCTGTCATGTCTGTTAGTTGAAATCTACCAGAGTACACAATAAAAGGTTCATCGGGCGAGTCTGTGAGGAAACCTGAGAATTGAAGAAAGTAAGGGCCATCGGTGCCTAGGTTGGCATCGATGACATAAGAGTAGGACATGGACGCTTGGTAGGCTGAGTAGTCGACAGATTCCAGCAGATAGTCAAAACAGTTAATATCAGTGTTGGGGCCCGTGCATATCATGATGCTGAAGGTCTCGCAATCTGAAAGAGACCAGGGGCTTGTCCCTTCGTCGGACCATTCAACGGCCATAGTGGCGCTAGCGGCGAAGGTCGCCGAGGGCGTAGGGCTGACTATTTCAAGACTAGCAAGCACATATGTAGCGAGCAAGAAAATAAGAAGCATGCTGTGGGTTTAATTAGTATTGATACTCGGTTTGAGTGATATGCAATAGAAAAGGGATGAAGAAACTTCGCGCTCAGAAGTGTTTCGGGCGAAATGAGCAGACTAAAGAGCGTCGGGAAGGTGATCAAGTGCAAAATACGTATACACTGGAGTCACCTGAGATGCAGTATTCGTGCAGAACAATAGCAGCGAAACAGCGATGCGTCGAGAGAAAAGTAGAAATTCAGCCTCAGCCGCGTGTGGTGTATTAATATCGCAGAGGTTCCCAAATGGGAAAACAGGGTCAATGGTTGTTGGGGTTAGTAGGGTTATGTGGAAATTTGCTTAATACCACGAACACTTCCGAAACCACCAAAACTGCTCGACTTTTGCGCCTGACACTATGATTTGGCTCAAGAGCGTTGTGAAAGTGATAGACAATTCTGGCGCTAACCTGGTAGAATGTATTCAGATTATGCGTAAAGGCAAAAAATCTGCAGGACGAATGGGCGACATGTTCGTATGTGTAGTCAAAGACGCACAACCGAGCACAATGAATACCAAAGTAAAGAAAGGAGAAGTACGCCGTGCCGTGCTGGTGCGATCAAAGAAAGAGATGCAGCGTCCTGACGGCACAGTTATACGGTTTGACGACAACGCGTGTGTTCTGGTGAACAATGCCGGTGACCCTATCGGCACGCGCATCATGGGCGTCGTGGGCAAGGAAATCAAGAACTCTCCCTATTCAAAGCTCGCTGCGCTTGCTCCTCGAATAGTCTGAATAACTATTTTTCTGGCGTGCTGTAAATATTACAAGCAGCGCGGGCCGCACATGCAACATGAGCGTGGGCCCTGAGCTGCGAAGCTATCGCACAGCCATCGGGATGCCGCTTGATGGCAGTTGCTCGATTCGGCTCTACATTTTACTTATCTAATAACAAATTCATAACTCATAACTAGCGAAACGTCTTGTTGCACGCCACACATACATAAAAAAGTGTCATGGCGGTCTCAGCCCTGCGCTGCTGCGACTGAAAGAACACGCACTCGTGCGCATGACAGTTGGGGCATTCGCGGTCCGATCGCGGCAATGTCAAGTCGCTTCCAATATCCGTTACCACACCGGCAGTCTCCTGGGCCGACGCCATCAGTTCACGCTGCGAAACCAGCGGCGAGTCTGCGACCTCGACGTATGAGCAGTTTCGACAGGCATAAAGCAATCGTCGTTCCTCCTTGTCTTCCTGCGGGTAAAGCATGTTGTTGCATTCTAAACAGAAACGAAAGCTGCTCATGACTGTGAAGACAAGCAGTACCCCGCAAGATAAAGTATCTACGCAAAAACAGTAGTATGTGCTTGCAGGAAATCGACCTGGTCGGTCGGTCGGTGCAGACAGACTTTGAGTGAATGGTGTTACCATAGCAACATACTCTCACTATTTTTCGGCACGCTCGAGGACCAGAACAGAACACAACCCGAACGAACTTCGTAGCATATTTTTCATCTGTCTTTGTTGCGAAATGATAGCTTTAAGAGCGGCCGCCAGATTACGCGTAGTCGGTGTTTATAGAAGTGTCAGCGCCAGGGCCGTAGCAGCTGTGCCTAGTCTTGTGAGGATGAACTCCAGCGAGGCCAGCATTTCGCCTAAGATCGATGCACTTGTGAACGATATATCGCAGTTGACACTGCTAGAAACCGCTGAGCTCGTTTCTGCGCTGAAAGAGAAGCTGAATATTGCGGATATAGCTATGCCTGTTGCTGCTGCTCCGGCAGCTGCTCCTGGACCGGCAGCTGCCGCTGAAGAAGAGCCTGCTGAAGAAGAAAAGTCGCTTTTTGCTCTAAAACTAGAGTCTTTTGAGGCTGCGTCAAAATCAAAGGTTATCAAGGAAGTCAAAGCGCTACTTGGACTCTCTTTGGTGGAGTCGAAGAAGTTTGTAGAAAGCGCACCGAAGGTCATCAAGGACCAGCTCAACAAGGAGGACGCTGAGAAGCTCAAGAGTACTTTTGAAGGCATCGGAGCCAAGGTCGTCCTTGAATAAGTCTCTGCAATGTATATAACGACTTCTTCCAAATAAATTCTGAGAACTGAGCTGTAGTTTCAAAGACTCGTAGAGGCCGCGTAGATTCTAGCCTGTTGTTTCATGCCGATACGGTGTTTCTGGGTCAAAGGTAGAGTAGACGCCCATTCCTGTTCGAAATCATCCTGGATCGTATTGTTCTCTATCTGCCACAGCTGTTCTTTGAGTCTTTTGTGTCTTTCGCGGTCCTGTTCCATCCGCGCGAGTATATCTTTGCGGGACATGCCTTCTTGAAGCGTTTGACTCTGCTGCGTTTTCTCGCTGAGCTCATTCAGCAACGCGTCGAGACTGGTTGTATCGCTCAGCAGCCCGAGCGGTTTGATCGATTCAACTACTCTGCGTGCAGATTCGAGATTGGTCAGCCCACCGCGTTCTGGCACACACAGCTCAATGACCTTCCGGAAATCCTGCGCGACTAGCCGCTTGTACGTGCCGCCGACGGTGTTTTCGCCTCCACTGGCTTTCGCGACAACCGCGGCAAGCGACTCGATGAAAAACAAAATATTTGCCTTCACGTTGATCGATGCTTGCTCGAGCTGCTCGATCACGCAGCTCCACAAATCTTCGGCGACCACATCGTCTACTTCTTCGTCCTCGGGGTTCAAGTTCCCCGGCTCGATCGCTGAAGCTTTCATAAGAAACTCCCCCACTCTACGCGCCGTCCCACTCGATGGATCCATCCGCTGAATCATCTTCACAAACTTCAGTCGCGCTTCAAAAGGGTCCATCTTCAGTTCCCGATCTTGTGCTGTCTGTTGCTAGAAGGGTGCACGGCTGTCGCGCTGGTACGCTGCACTGCCTGTCAGACCGACTCACACTACATTTTACACCTAGATATCCCGTATAATGTCTTGTTGTCCTGAAACTAGCGACTAAGTCCGCTGCATCACGTCGCGGCGCGCAATCTGCCGGGCTAGTTGTCCATCGTAAACCCAATCAGGTCTCGGTTATCGTCTAGCAGCCTGGCAAACTCCAGCAGTAGCAAAAGTATATACACATCGATATCTTCGTTCCGCAAAACCATTTCAGCGTGCTTGCGTCCGTTCAGCGCTATACGCTCAGCCAGCCCCTGGTGAGGCTCGACCACTCCTTCCAGCCCCGAAAAGTACGTCAGCAGCTTCTTTGCGTCAGCAATGCCAACATCAAGCGGTACGTAATGCAACCACGGCACTAGCCGTGAGTCGTGCCATTCGCGAAATATAGTCGCCTTGAAAGGCAAGCTTTTGCTCTCTAAAAACGACTTGAACCGTGCGGAATGCGCGTGTCCGTCAACGTCAATAAGGTACTTCCTTTTGAACTGGTCCTCGCTCGGTATACCCTCCAGCACTTCGTAGAACGGTTCCAGGATCTCTCCGCCTGGCAAATGAAAGCTCGTTAGCCCAATATTGCTGTGTTCCTTCAAATACTCAGTCAGATCAACCTCGCATTCTTCGTACACTTTGTTTCCTGCCGCGTTTGTCCGCTCACAGAATACAATGTCAGGTATTCGGTCCGTGTACGTCGCATTAAATGTATCAATCATGCGCAGCCTATGTAGCGTCCGAAAATTGCTTTTCTGCAGAAATCCACCGGTTAAAACTCCTCTCCAGACAATCTCGTCCATCTTGTGATCCCAATCCAAATCATGCTTCTCGTTATAGCCGTAGGATCCTTGGCCGAGACGGTACTTGTCGCCAGGCAGAAGAATGTCGTTGTTCAGACTCGTCTTTGACGTAGAAAAAGCAGGAGCCATTTTTTCTATCTTTTGGAAATATGAAGGCGATGACAGGAACCCATGCTTGTCGCGCAGCAGTGGGCCCACAGTACACAGGTCATTAGCAATAGTCATATTTTTGACCAGGCCGTTCTCTTTGTACAGCGCTTCAATTTTTGAGGGATCTATGTCTTCGTCTAGCCACTGTTTCAAGAGCGAGTCGCCAGGACAAGAGATGTGAGCGTGCGAAAAAGTGTCTAGACTTGTGAGGTCCAAAATAGTGTACTCTTCCTTGTCCGGGAACTCTGAGGCGACTATGCTGTGCGAGTACGTGTTTAGCGTAACTTTATGAGAAGCACTCAACGCCTGCTCGTCTGCAATGTTTTCCAGCTTTCTACGCAGCTTGTAGGGAACCATTATGCGGGGCTCGTCCCGGGAATTGACTATGATATCCATGTTGGGCAGATAAGAAGCTATTCCGTTAATGATACGCTTGACGTCGGTGATACGGTAGCCTTCTGATGTCGAGGTTGCCTCGCCGTCGCGGATAGTTATGAGATGGAAGTCTGGCATGTCTTTGAGTCCGTTTATACCAGCCCTGATTTTGGCGGCAGGCATTCCCCAGAACGGTTTAAGATCCTCGTAGATGCGGTCGAAATGATCGAAATCGACACACCCGTGCGACAACGCGTATTCAAACCAAACGTCAAACCCAGGAGGCGGAGCGCGTTTGTGTTCCTGTTGGTATTTCCGGACATAATCTCTGAGCGTGTACCGTCTGTACTGCGGCTGGTGGTGCAGATAGGCATCGAGGTAGAGTTGCGCGACGGGATCGGCCAGATTAACGTCGCCACCTATAATCTGTGCTATATGCTTGTCGAATTCTTCTGCGGAGTTTGCGCTGAAAACTGGACGTGCTTGCGTGTCCTCTAGCTTCGCTGATCTTGAAGCGTGCGGTGAGCTTGTGAACAGAACTAGACAGACAACTGCGAGGCCGAGGCCGAGGCCTAGGTACAGCTGACGTTTGCTGTCAGTCCGCAACTTCCGTATGGCACGTGACACGTTCCACATGTTGTATTATTTTATAGCAGAGCGTACAGCAGAGGTAGGTGGTGAAAATGAAAGAGAAATGAGCTTAAAATAGATAGCTAGGTCAATAAGGTTCGTCGAGCCGGCTCAACGTACTTCTAAAGTGCTCTCAATAGGCGTTCCTGGTTGCGAAATGGTTCCTCATAGAGGCACAGAATCAACTACTATAGCTGCACACAAATCCTGCAGACAAAAATTAACAATCTGCTGTCTTTTGCGGCCATGTAATAGATCCCCCTGTGCCTTCCCTTCGTCGCCGTCAACCCTAGATCCTGATTTTTCATTGGTGTCGATCTTCTCCGGCGTCTGCACAGCTCACACCTGACGCAGACGGTCTCTATGTCTCCAGGGTATCTAAAATAGATCTACTGTTTAGGTCAGTCCGGCTCGTCACATTTCACGTCGTTTAGCAACAATATGTGAACTTAGTGACCGCTAGAGACGGGTATTTCGGCTCCCATATACGACTTGTCTTTGACCGTGTTGGGTCGATCAACACAGTATGTACGGCTAGCTGAACACCGGTGCCGCCCAAAGCTGACGTCGCCTGCATGTTGCGTTCTCGCATTTTCGATCGGTCTGACTCGTCTCGGGGACAAACTGTCTGCAGAATGCCAGACTGCATCGGCTTCAATTGCAGGCATCCGCACAAACTCAATCGCATTGCCGGGCAATCTCTGAGGGTCAGGCCTTTGATGAGCCTATAATTATCTCGCATCGAGTTCATTTCTGCCTATATCAAATTCTGCGGTCACATAGATTGACACCTGCTACAGCTACATATTCACAGTGTATCAGCAGGCAATAATAACGCAAGGCGCTCCAGTGCGAATACGAGCTGCTAGTCGCTCCCGGGGTCATCAGATAACCCTAACACTGACAACGCTGTGCACCACTTCCACCAGTTCGTAGCAGATACACCTTTTTTTATCAGAATAAATGGCGTCAGTGTGTTTCCTTGGGTGCGGCAATCTGGGTACCGCGATTCTCGTCGGGTACCTGAAATCTACTAGCAGTCGCGGCGCAGTCAGTGCCTGTGTGACGAGTCCCGCCTCTGTGCAACGAATTCTATCGATTCTCGAATCAGAAGTGCCAATGGAGGCCTCGACTGTCAGCGTGACCTGTGAAGCACAAGAGATAGAGCGATGCATTGCGTCGTCGCAAGTGATCATTCTTGGGTGCAAGCCGCAGGTGTTGCCAGCTGTAGGCGCACAGTTTCGGGCACTGTTCACTAAAGCTCACACCGTGGTCTCGCTGCTGGCGGGCGTCAAGCTCGTCAAACTGTTCGAGACCGTTGGCGTTGAGAATATCGTCCGGGCGATGCCGAACACGCCAGCCATGGTCGGCGCCGGCATGACTGCGCTGTGTGGCCAGTATGGTGCATTCAAGCAGGACATTTTGAAAGTGTTTGAGTCTTGCGGCAATGTGCTGGAGATCGATGAATCGAAGTTCGACGCCGTTACAGCCGTTTCAGGATCAGGCCCTGCTTACGTGTACATGTTCATTGAAGCGCTCACCGAGGGTGGCGTTCGCATGGGCCTGCCATACGCGACCTCCCTGGAACTTGCGTCGCAGACCGTGCTGGGAGCTGCCACCATGGTGGGAGGAACTCAGAACCCAGCTGTTCTGAAAGCGCAAGTCATGTCACCGGCAGGTACTACAATTGCAGGTGTAGCTACACTGGAAGATCACGGGCTCCGTGCCGCCGTCATGAACGCGGTCAAGTCTGCGGCAAATCGATCCGCCGAACTCGGCAAGTAAGGAACCTCCAACACCCCTACATGACCAAATGATCTCCTTTAAAACGACGTGAATATGCTGCGCATTCAAATTCTATATCATTGTACCCCTGTACCCTTAAACTTTACTATATCGGTTCCCTCCGGCGGGAAACATACACGTACATGCAGATCTGCGATTTGCTGTCCACTGGGAGAGGTGGATTTCCACAAGCTACCCAAGCTGCGCGCTTCCCCCCATAGCAACGCCGCATATCTCTTTGACTCTCGCTTCCCCTTCCCACCTTCCTCCCCTCTTTACTCCTCTGCAGCTGACCTAAAGAGGTATTCTTCTGCACCACTTCTCTAGCCATACTATTGATCCTCTGAGCTTTCTGCGCAGTGTTGGCACTTAATTTTGGCTTTTGCTGATCTATTGTGTTCCTTTTTCCCTAATTGTGCTTGCATAAGACACTCTTTACTGTTCTACTATCAGACCACTCTATAACTTCTTCCCCTTTGTAACTCCATTTATTATCGACTTTTTTGTTGACCAAATGGGCACTCACGGTCTACACCTTCACCATATTATATCGGGGCATTCTCATCCCGCTGAACCGGTAGTAACGTCTGCTTCAAGTAACGATGTCATCAAGACCACCACTACTAAGAGTACAGTCAGCTCTGGAAAGTACAACTTGTCCGATTTCAAGATTCTGCGCACTCTCGGCACAGGCTCGTTCGGCCGAGTCCATCTTGTGCAATCAGTCCATAACCGTCGCTATTATGCTATTAAGGTCCTCAAAAAGGCTCAAGTGGTCAAAATGAAACAGGTGGAACATACTAACGACGAAAGACGCATGCTTAAACTCGTTGAGCACCCTTTTCTTATCCGAATGTGGGGTACGTTTCAAGACTCGAAGAACCTTTTCATGGTTATGGACTACATCGAAGGTGGTGAGCTTTTTTCACTTCTGCGTAAATCGCAACGGTTCCCCAACCCAGTAGCTAAATTCTACGCTGCAGAAGTTGTAATGGCTCTTGACTATCTTCACTCAAACAATATCATCTATCGCGACTTGAAGCCCGAAAACATATTGCTTGACAAGACCGGCCATATTAAAATAACTGATTTTGGCTTCGCCAAAGAGGTGCCTGATGTCACCTACACTCTTTGCGGCACTCCTGATTATATTGCTCCTGAAGTCGTTTCGTCTAAGCCATATAACAAATCTGTCGACTGGTGGTCTGTCGGTATTCTGATATACGAAATGCTTGCTGGATACACACCGTTTTACGACCGCACTCCGCTTAAGACTTACGAGAATATTCTGCAATGCCATGTTCGCTATCCCTCATACATCCACCCAGATGCTCGAGACTTACTCGAACATCTTATCACCAAAGACCTGACTCGTCGATACGGTAATCTGGCTAATGGAACTGCCGACATATACAATCATCCCTGGTTTGCGGAAGTTGTGTGGGAAAAACTATACTCAAAGACTATAGAGACGCCGTACGAGCCTCCAATTGAACCGGGTGTGGGCGACAGCTCGCTTTTCGATAGATATCCAGAAGAACAACCGGACTATGGTGCGACAGGTCCCGATCCTTACGCCAGCCTCTTCAAAGACTTCTGAGTTATTACATTTACTTATTTTTATTTCCAAAACTCTCCGTTATTTGTTGACTTTATTTCACTTTAACTTTTTGCGTTTTACTAGCACTATTTTTGTCTCGAAACTGACCATCTTAAAGGCTACCTAGCCCTTTTGTCTTCTATGATACCTCTTAACTTCATTAACTTCGTTACGTCTTCTTCTTTTGTTCGTTCTTACTCGTTGTTCGACGACGATAGCCTACCCTCCCCCTTACGTTTTCGGATTAGAATAATTTCGTTACCAGTATAACTGTAGGTGCTTAGCTGACTACTGCCGGCAGATCAACCATTTGGCGGACAACGCCCGATATAGCGGGGATCGCGCTCATTATGACCAATTGTGTGCCGTAAATGGCGAACGAGAGAGACGCGATTGCGCCTGCACGTGGAAACTTTGACAGCATATCTGCGGTGGCGACGGCGGATGAATTGATGCCCTGTACGATCCCACGAAGGAGGTAGTCGTCATCACGTATACGCAGCCATTTGAACAGTTTGTCGCCGATTAGGACGCCGAGTATACCGGAAAGAATAGCCACGGCGGAACCTGTGACTTCGCTAGCGCCGAGACTAGTGAGCATCGGCAGTGCGAGCGCAAGTGTGACCGAGCGTGCGGCCATTGCAAGCGCGCGTGTAGAAGAGATGCCGACTTTGAAGCTGATCAGGGGGTACAGGAAGAAACAGGCAACGGCCGAGACAGTAGTGCATAGCAGGAGCAATGTAGTGTTACCGCGCATTCCCGCGCGGTAATTGAACATAGGCAGGGCGAGCGAGACAATAGATACGCTCATAAGCGAAGAGAGTACATCGCCAGCACCGGGCCATGTACCAGCTAGCGGCACCGCCTGTAGGCCCACTAGCCTGTTATAAGTTCTGCCTGTTCTGTAGCTGCGAATAGCTGGAAGGAACTCCGCGGTGTTGCCGCCCGAAGCAGCCAGGGACACGAGGAATATGCCGAAGACGGTGAGCGCAGAAGCGGTCAAGATCGGGTGTAGGACCTTGTTCCAGGGAGACTTGAGTTTTTTAGCGGCCATGTATGCCAGTACATTCATAGGCCCATCGATGAACAGCGAGTGTCCTGTAAATGCGTAGACTATAAGACCGACAAGAAAGAAGAGCGACCATATAATGGCGTCCTGGTAGAGAAGCATGTAGGTAGCGAGTTCCTGGGCTGGAGAAGGGATGGCGTCTGCAGGCGGGAATAGCGCGTTTGAGGGGGTAGAAAACATGGCAGTGTTCACTAACATGTTTGTGATACTTCTTGCGGCAGTTTCAGGTTCTGCTACGGGACTAGGGGTGCGCAAGATTGGATCGCGAGAAATGTCTGGCTGGAAGCGAGACCCCATTGGTTGGAGCTCCTCGTCGAGCGGCTCGGCGGACTCGGTGGGCTCGTCGCGGCGTTCAGGGAGCGGTTTGAGAAACGGTATAAGTCTAAGCGCGAGAATGAGGTACGAAAGTACGGCGAACCAAAAGAGATAACCAATGAGGAAGACAGCGCCGATGGTGAAGGCCTCTGCAATAGATATTGGTGGAGATAGCGGCAAAGTGACAAAAGCGGGCGTGAAACAGAGTCCAATTTCGCGAAGAGGTAAATCTAAAGGCACATTTATAATTTTGAGCACTGTCGAGAGTGATTTCCTGGAGACAGCGCTGAGAGCGGTGAGCGTTAAGAAAAGGCTGAGCATTCCTAGGACGGATGCAGGGAACCTTACACCTGCAGCGTATAACCCTGTGTCGATTAAGGCGAGTAAAATAAGTACAATTGTAATACTTATAGGTACAATTATATAATTATATACTATTTTATACCATGAGGCCATTACAGCAATGCCGATAGCCTGAAAGGCGTCTTTCATCGTAAGCGATTTTAGCAGATCCATCTCATTATCGAAAGCTTAATTCTCAGAGAGCGATTTTAGCCAACTATACCAGGGCTCTCTCTCGTCACCGTGCGTAATCGATGCCTTGAAAGTTAATCGACTTTTCAATTTCGTAAAATCGAGTCGTCCGTCTTGTACGAGCGCTGTAAGCTCTTCGAGCACGTTCTGGGCTTTCGAGTCCATGTCCTCATCGACGGCCTCGATATTGTGCTGCTTTTCAGTCAACAATGAGCCTATCTCTTTTTCCAGCTCAGATTTCAGAGTCGCAGGAGGTAATGCAGCAAACTTGTCACTCTTGTTTGCAGTAACTAGGACATCGCGCCCCTGTTTTCCCATTTCCGCGTACGTCAACACTTCCAGCAGTCCGGATGCACATTCGCGCAGCCCTTCGGGTGTCGCCGCTTCAGAAGCGTCCGTGACATATATGACGGCATACGCGCTCGCCAGTTCAGGCCCAGCTAAAGCATGCAGTTTACTAGATCCCGGAATGTCCACAATCTGGTAGTCCAGCCACCGCGCCTTGCCGACCTTCTCGGACATGACCGTGGGGTACACGCGGCCATAGCAGAACAAGCTCAACAGACTGGTCTTGCCCGCAGCTTCTGGACCATACAAAACAATCTTCTTGAGTCCGTCGCCCTCGTCTTCCTCCCCAAACGTAAAATACATAATAAGAAGCACTATAGCCAGCCCTATACATGCCGTTATCGGTATAACGTAATACGGATTGTACCCTGCATCAGCAATAGCATCACTGACAGTCATAAGCAATGACATTGCTAATATCTCTTCCTTAAATAAAAATAAAAAAAAACTGGTTATCGGAGTGCAAGAGATAAAAGGATCTCGGAGCGTTGCCTAATTAGGATAAAATGCTACTAAAGTTTAATTTTGACGAGCGGCTCGGCATCGCGACAGATATCAAGGAACAATCAGCTCTATTGGCAGTGTAATAACAGTTTATGACTTGCTCACAAGATAAGCAAGAAGGTCCACTTTGGTTACAACATGCAGAGGGGTCAAATGACCATTAGAGCGCCGTGTGACCACAACTGCAGAGTTGAACTCGAAGAACTTGTTGAGAGCTGACAGCGGAGTCTCTGTGGTGATCTCCACGAACTCCTGTCTTTTCTTTTTCTTTCCAGCAGCAAGATCAAGTGCCGCATTGCTAGCGGGAACATCCTTTAGACGACGGAAATCGGTCATCACGGCTTCAACGGGCGTCGCGGGTTTAGCGCGGCCGCTCGATATGTACGACAGCAGGTTGCCTAGAGTCACTATACCAACCAGCTCGCCAGACTCAGAAAGCACAGGTAACTGGTCGAATCCGTTGGCCTGTAGCACTTCAATAGCCTTTGAGGCACTGTCCTTGCAGAAAATAGTGACAACAGGCTTGAGGTTCAAGTCCTTGATAGTGGCATCACCGTACGGGGAACTCGCAGGTGCAGTATCAAGTTCAAGAGGGAGACCGTGGCTAGCCATCCATGTATCGTCGACGAACTTAGTCAGGTAAGATCGAATAGAGTCCGGAAAAATAACAACAACAGTGGCCGTCTCAGGTAGGTCCTTGGCGGCTTCGAAGGCCGCTTGGAGAGCAGACCCCGTAGAGCCTCCAACTAGAATGCCCTCGGTTTGGATAACTTCTCTCGCCAGGGCGAAACTGTGCTCATCGTCGGTCTTGATCCATTTGTCGGCAATATTGCGATCTAATACATCAGGGACAAAGTCGTAACCGATACCTTCAACTTGATATGGCGCAATTCCATTGTTGAGCGATTCTGGAAGGGCAAGAATAGAACCCTTGGGGTCGGCAGCAACAACAGTGATATTAGGATTGTGTTTCTTTAGACCACGGGCAACGCCAGTAATAGTTCCACCAGTTCCAGCACCGGCTACAATCATATCGATCTTTCCGCCCGTTTGTTTCCAGATTTCCTCGGCCGTGCCCTCCTCGTGCGCAGCCGGGTTGTTAGGATTGGAGTACTGGTCAAGGATAACAGCGTGAGGAATCTCCTTTTCCAGTCGCTTGGCTACACCTATATGACTTTCAGGAGCATCCCACGCAGCTTCGTTAGGCGTTCTAACAATTTCAGCACCTAACGCCCGTAAAACAGACACCTTTTCGTGCGACATCTTTTCAGGCATCGTAATTATAGTACGGTAGCCGCGGACAGCACCAATAAGGGCAATACCAATACCGGTGTTTCCTGAACTGGGTTCAATTAAAGTAGTGACACCAGGTGTGATTCTTCCTGACTTTTCAGCTTCATCTACCATTTTCAAGGCAATTCTGTCCTTTACTGATCCGCCGGCATTAAACAACTCAACTTTCGCCAGAATGCGCGCCTTGATCCCGTGTTTCTTCGGAACCCGGTTCAGCTGCACTAACGGCGTATTTCCGATAGCTTCAAGTATATCCCGTTTGATTTCTGTCATGACTATAGTCGAATCAAAAACAGCGATGGCGCAATCTGGGAGGTAGTGTATTTCGAAAATTTCATTAAGTCATCGGCTCCGTGTCTCTGATTGGTCAAATGAAGAGCCGTGCTACAAAAGACCGAGGACGCATTGGCATTGCATCTATTTTTACTAGTGCTATAATCATCTATGGTTTGCAGCGTCCAGTGTACCTGGGATACAACGAACAGTCGCGCACAGTGTACCTGTTGCAGAGCCACGCAAGAAGGCGCTCTACACCCAGCCCATATCCACCATGCGGACACGTGCCGTAGCGGCGCTGGTCGATGTACCAGTAATAGGGCTCTGGGCTGATGCCTTCGCGCTTGAATCCTTCCAATAGTTCGTCGGTGTCGTCTATGCGCATAGATCCACCGACAATCTCGCCTACACCAGGCATCAGCACATCAACTGATTCGGTTACTCGACCATCCTCGGGCGTCTTCTTCATGTAGAATGACTTCAAAGTTAGTGGGAACTTGTTGAGCAAGATTGGCTGGTTGATCGCATCCGTCATCTTGCGCTCCTCGGCTTCGGCAATGTCGTCGCCAAACTCAAAGGGTTTACCCTCTTCGTTGGTAATCTCGTGGTCGTTGAGCCACTTTAACGCCTCCTCGTACGTCATTCTAAGAAACGGCAGCTTGGGCTTCTCAAACCCAGGGTTTAGCTTCTGCACTAGTGGCCCGGCAATAGGATCTTCCAGTACGTACTCGACAGCGCGTACAATGACCGTCTCGATGTGCGTCAAAAACTCGTCAAACGACAAAAAAGCCAGCTCGCTCTCTAAGTGCGTGTACTCGCTCAAATGGCGACGCGTGTGCGACCGCTCAGCACGGAAACTCTCTTGAATGCAGAAAACGTCGCCCAGTGAAGGCAAAAGCGTCTCAAGGTACAGCTGAGAGCTCTGTGTGAGGTAAGCGTCTTCGCCGTAGTACTCAAACTTGAATAAAGTAGATCCGCCTTCTACTTGAGTCTGCACCATACATGGAGGAGTAACTTCGGTCAAGTGCAAGTCTCTGAACACAGCTCTAAACCCGTCTAACACAGCTTGCCTCACCTTCATGACCGATGACAATGTCTCTCCACGGAGCGTCAAATGTCGCTGGTCCATGAGCAAACTGGGGTCTGCTCCTTCCTGCACCTTGTTGGTGAATGCGTCTTGTCCTCCAGGTGCGAGACCAATAACATCGTAGTAATCTGCGACCATTTCCCTGTTTCCAGGAGCATGTTTGCCTTCAGGTAAACTGTGGATTTTACCATAAACAGCAACAGTAGACTCTAATGTGAGCGTCTGTGTGCGTGCGCAGTTGGCAAGGTCGCCCGATAGCACAACTTGCAGGTATCCAGTACCATCTCGCACTACCATGAACGCCAGGCCCTTTTGCACACGCAGTTGTTGAACCCATCCTTTCACGACTATTCTCTCTCCGCTTTCAGGGTCAGTTTCGAATATCCTCTTGGTGGCTGCGGGAAGATCGGGCTTCTCAATCTGAATAGCCTCAGCTGCAGCAAGTTTCGCCGCATCCTTCTGGGCTTGAGCCGCCGCCTGCTGCCGGGCCTTCTCGACCTTCTTTGCTAAACCTTCGGCGCCTTTCTTCGCCTTTTTCAACCCAGAAGCAGAGATCTCCTCGTACTGACCATCTTTCTTCTGCATCACTTTGGCATCAGGCGCAACGTACACAGCATATGCTGCGCTTTTGAAAGGTTTCTCTGCAGAACCATAGCCTGCAGAGTCTTCACCTTCTTCGCTAACATACACTTCGCTCAACTTGAGCTTCTCGAGGCCACTAGTGGTCTCGTCTAAATGAGTCATTATCTAATACTGTCAATGGTTGTGATGTATCACACTAAAACAAATTTATGTCTTGCTGTATCTGAACCCTGAACCCTCGTAATCGATAGACTACATACTGATGATCTGTCGGTTGTATATATACTATTTGAGCAAATATGCGCCGGTTCAGTCTCTTGCAGTATTCCGCTATACAGGAGTGTCAATGCTGTTTCGACTCTGCGGAATCGGCGACTCGCTCTCTATGATGTTGTCCTCGCCATGAAGCAAATCTTCAGTGCCGCTTTCAGCGGACTTGTGCTGCAGTTGAACCAAATACTGCAGCAGCACTTTGTTTCCAATAGCGTGCGACGCCATAGGACCAAGATGAGCAAATGCTTCTCGACTATCGTTCACTACGTCAGAGTCGGTTCTCTCTCTGGAAAACCGTGGCGACGACAGCCCTCGTGAGCTCTCAGTGGAAATCAAAGACGGTACTCCGCTAGCATTGCTCTCGTTTCCCTTATCAGAGTCCTTGTTATGCTTCGACAACGCTAATTCGTCAAGATTAATGGTACCTTGGGTGTTGGTGCGTGCAACTGCTGCAGCAGCTGCAGATGCTGCAGCGGCCGCCATCTGTCTCGGAGGGTATCCACATCGATCTTTTCCAAAGTTTATTCGAAGGTTCTTGTACTTCGGCTGTTGCTTAATAGCTTCAATCGCTTTAATGGCATTAGCAATATTGGTGTAATTCACAAAGGCACATGATTTCTCTGGTAAGCGATTGATTTGTTCAACATCTCCGTAAACTGAAAAATCTTCTCTCAATTCTTCTTCAGTAATATCGTCGCTCAGCCCACCAACATATACATTGCGTGACGCCCCGGCAGAAACAGCTAGTGCTATGTTTGCTGGAAGAGGACCGCTGTGCTTTCCCCATCCAACTTTTAGTCGACGGTTATGCAGAAGCAGTCCTTGCAAATTAGACAATGCAAAAAATTGCGACGCGGCCGTGGCGTCCACAAACGTAACAAAGCATATGCGTTTTTCGGGAATGAAGCGTACGTGCTGCAGTAGGCCTCCGCGCACTACATTACATACTTCCTCTAGTTGGGTACCGGGGTGGATAGATCCAAGATAGACAGTTCGGTTACCGACATTGTCCATACCTCCAGCTGCAGAAGCAACCGCTGCGGCCGCAGCATTTTGCTGAGCAAGTGTATTTGACAATAGTTCTCTATCTGCAGACATCATTAGATGCTCGTATCCCGGTGTTATACCAAAATACTGTGCAGCATTCTCTTGCTGAGTTTTTGAGACGTATGCACACCTATCTTTTCCATAGTAAACCCTTCTATTCGACCATTTCTCTTGTAAAGGCAGCTGCTGTACACATTTGATCGCAGATGCTATAGAGAGAAAATGAACGAACGCGATATTCTTCTCCGGCAGCCTCTTGATAGCATCTATAGGACCAAATCGACTAAGATCAGATTCTATTTCTTCAGATGTGATATCAGCGGGAAGGTTTCCTAAGTATACATTGCGAGTAGCTCCACTCTGTTCAACGGCTGCACTAACAGCAGGAGGGACGGCAGAAGGTTTGCCCCAACCTATTTTTAAGTCTTGTCCACGGATATTGAGACGCTTTAGAACAGCATCGGAGTGAAAATGAACTGCGGAAGCCAAATCCAGGAAAGAAACAAAAGCACAATTCTTCTCTGGAAAAATGCGACAGGCTTCCACAGTACCCGAATGGACGTGAGAAAGTAACTCTTCAGGAGTTGTATCTTCGGGAACACCTCCCAGGTACACGGTTCGGCTTCTCCCAGAGAAATTCCTGCTCGCATTTTCCGACTCATATGAAGGATGATAATTTGGTATACCTGATAGATTAGGTACAGCATGTGATACGGAGCTTGTATGATACAGCGTATGAGGCTCTCCATCAGCGGCGTAAACAGGCTGAACTGGAATGAACCCAGGATGCATAATAGGAGATGCAGGATGGTATAAAGCAGGATACATGGTAGGATAAGCAGACACGTATCCGTTTTCCGTATATTCTTGTTGATCTGTAGCATTTGAACTATTGGAAGAATTACGGAAGTGGCTAGTATATGATTTTGAAGAGCCGGGATCCGAAATGCGATTCTCTGTTGATTCATTAGCATCAGCAGCCGAAGATGGACGATTGTTCTTCTTAGAACCGGATACGCTACTAGAACGGCTTCCGGGTATGGTGGGACTCGGCGCAATAGAATACAGGCCAAAATAAGGAGCGGGAGAAAACATCGGGGAGCCTGGTGACTGTTCGGAGAAGAAGCTTGAGGGTAGTCCGACGATATTTTGAGGGTCGGGGACAGTAGAAGGAGAAGGAGGTGAAGTGCCAGAATCCTTGGAAGAAGAATTGTTCTTATGCGAAGAAGACTGAGCAGTTGACTTGCGATGCGAAGTAGCAGGGGAATGAGAGGGATACATGCGCGAGGGGTCGTATTGAAACTGTGGAGCGGTGATCATCTGAGGGGACATTGCCATTTGAAAATGTGGAGAGCCGAATACACCAGAGTTTGGGGTAGCGTTTTGGAAAGGAGAGCCTATCAGTAATTGAGATGGGATGAGAGACGCTGTGTAATGAACATCGTAAGGAGAGTATGCTTGAGGAGACGCAGTTGCGTGCATATAGTTAGGTAATGAAGCTCTGTCCAGAGGAGGGACTTTTTGGTTTCTGCGGGGAGTTGCACTAGATGTCGATCCAGGTACTGGAGCAGAAGCAGCTTGAGTAGAGATTGATGCGGGCATTACAGAGTTGTGATGCAAAGAGCTGATCCTAAAGCGATCAGGGAAAGTTCGTAAAAGGAACTGAGGAAGAAGTATTCGAAACGCGTATGTTCGAACAGGATAAACGGAAGGTCAGCAGCAGATGATGCTCAGTAGAGTGCAAGCCTTATAGCGGATCGAACAAAGGGGTAACACCTAAAATACGACCGAACAGAACGTATACGCCTAAGGAAAGGCTTTGTAAAGCTGATACAATATGCAAGGGCTAAGAAAGAAAGGAAAGGATGAAAGTAAGTAAATGCAAGGGTCCAGACCTAAGATGCAAAAAGCAGGGGCCAGAACAGGCAATTATCAACCAATTAGAATTGCAAAAGTTTTGACGAATGCAAAGGCAGAGAAGTTAAGCTTCTATATTAGTAAAAGCAGATTTTAGAAAGGAGAAAGAGCGGCGTGGTTGTAGGACAGCTGCTGGAAGCGATCGATGGAATGTTCGACCGCGTAAAGGGGGTGCAGACTTTGACGAAAAGAAGAGTAGAGAGCCTTTAAGGGAAGGATTTTTTGGATTTAAAGACGCGCACTCCTTTAAGGAGATGTTTAGACAAGAAGATCAAATGCAAATTGACGCGATCAACAAGCGAATGAAACACTATAGTCGAAACGAATAAAAAGGACAAAGTAATAGGGAGAACTTGCAAAGGCGCGCTACTGGAACGCGCACGATGAGAACGAAACAAAAAACAATACTATAAAGAAAAAATTGTACGTTTTATGAACTCTTCAGTTCTATAATACTGTACTTGAGAAAAAGAATACGAATAAAATCGATAAAAAGGCGCGACTGTTGTGGTCTTCGGTTGAGGAGAAAAAGGGAGTCAAAAGGTGAGGAAGAGGGCAACTAAACTGGGTCTGGGTATTGTACGAGCGAGATGTGTGAATTTGTGGGAAAAAAAAAGTCTAATTGAGCAGTCAGAGGGGCGGGTTTTGAAAAACCACAGATTAGTGGGTTCAGGGTTCTTTATGCGGTAATTTACCAACATGCAAACCGTCTGATTCGTCAATGCCATCAAGAGAAGTTCTAATTGTATTTAAACGGTATTCGTATCGTGTATGTAAGTGTATTCCATTTTATTCGTTGAGCATGCGCTCCAGCAGTGCTTGGTTCGCTTCGTCAAGTACGGCATACACGTCCTGCAGTCTGTTTTCGTTCAGCAGATGCAACGCACACCCTTTGACGAAGCCCTTCAACGGAATCTTGTGCGCTGGTCCTGTCTCCAGTAGACTCAGTCTTCGCCGGTCGCCTTCATTCAGCGGCGTCTCGGGGGAATAATATGCCTGTGAATCGCCGTTCACCTCATGCACTTCTTCAATCATCTGCGCGACCAATGACATTATCTCGTTCGCAATCGTGCTGTCGATCGCGCCGTGCGCAAGTATGGCTACCATACACATCGCATTCAGCTTTTTCTCGCTCAACACAATAATGCTCGAAAACCGGTCAACCCATTCTCTCACGAGGTCGTTCATTGTCCGCAACTGCCGCTCAACTGCAGCCTTCAGCAGCCCAATACCGAACACAGCGTCCTTGATCACCAGATACGCAAACACTAACAGGCTCTTCACTTCGAGCAGCGCATACTTCACTTTTTCGTGCAAAATATCCTCAACAAGCGCATCCACTATCCCCATCGACTTCGTGCTCGTCTGTACGGAAAACAGTGCTCGAAGGTTCTCTCCCTCAAACAGTAGCTCCATCGTGCACAGTATATTGCATATCTCAACGCCCGAGTTTATTGACACATTAGGCAGTTGCATTATCAGGTTTTTCATTAACTGCACACCGGAATTCTTGCATAACTCAAATCCATCTAGTAGTAAGTGCTGCTCAATAATACCGAGCAGCAACTCAACGTCCTCAGGCGGCGTCTCCAGTAATGCCACTGCCATCGGTCCAAATGCATTAATTTTCTCATCGGGTTTAGCTGAATTAGTAAGCAATCTCGACCACAAAAGCAATGCATCGTCAATTAGGTAAATGTAGTCTGGATTGTCTCTTTGAATAGAGTCCCACAGAAATGCAAATGAGACTTCATACAATGATTGCGGAATATCTGACAGATTGTCGGCTAAATGCGTCAGCGTTTGCAAAACTGCCACTTTCATTAGCTGTTCGTCTTCGCTGTCTCTCCAAAGTGGTGTCAGTACCGCAAGAACTTGGTCTAGCCTATCTTGCACCTTTGACCCACACGACCGAATCAGTATTGCTGCTGCTTGCAGTACGTAAAGCTTTGTTTCCACCATGTTTAATTCGCTGCAGAGCATAGACATCAGTCTATCCAGGAAGAACAGCATGTACGGAGCGAATGCATCAGCTTCAAATTCCCAGTCGTCCACGCAATATCGTAATGCCACCACTGCGCTGAAACGCACAACAATATCATTCAATTCATTAGAAGGGTCTATTGTCTGTTGTAAAATTTTGTACACGGCATCTCTGTCATTGCACTGCACAGTAACCCACTGAGATATGACCCAGCATATTCTATGCCTTAAAATCCTGAACGAAGGATCAGTGCCTTGAAGAATAGGTACAAACGAGTTCTTAACAAATCGGTCAAAGTCTATATAATCATGCAAGAACGTGGCGCCTGTACCTAGTGCAGCGTATATTGCATCTCGGTTCATTATATTGTCGACACTGTCCGATTGCTCTATAAACTGAGCCAGCTGAGGAACCATGTGGTCTGTGAACGCGGAGAGCATAACATGGAATATGTTCTCCGCGCAATGACGTAAATCATACTCCCACGATGCCTGTGTCTCGTCGTAAATCCATTGCTCAGGGTCGTCTTGCCATTGTTCGAGATGTGTCGGGGTCAGGGGGAAGAATTTCGTCAACAGCAAGTTAGATACGTAGTCAACATACTCGATAGTGAGTATATCATTTTTAGCGATTTGAAATGCAAGTTTAAACTGTTCATGTTTGTTGTCAGCAGCTGATCTAACGGCAAGTCCTCCTTCGCGTTTGACTATGAAAAGTGCTAGGCTTCGGAACAGCTTTAGAGCCTGCAGCGAAACGGCCTTCCAGAATTCTGCATCCATGTCCGGGGTAACTTCGGCAGGGTTTAAACGAAATATATCAGCTTTTGAGTCGGCTAGTGATATGTACGATTTGATTATATTAGGAGCACCGGGCATAAGGACAAACGAGTAGGGTTTTGCTTCGATAATGGCAAGATAGCATTTGCCTATACGTTGGATGTGTTTTGCCAGCAAGATAGACCCGAAGTCTGCTGACCTGATCTGGAAAAGCTGTGGCAGTGCGTTTGACATTTCTGAGAACAATATGCATGTTTGTTCGGAGTTCGGCAGGTTGTCTACGCAAAAGACTACCAGTTTGCATGCACATTTGAGAGACAGGTGTGCGAGCAGCAAGGAGTCTTCGTGGGCGTGCATGAACTTGGAGATGTAGTTGCGGTACGCTTCAACACACACTGAGAGTATTTGGTCAGTCTGAGTGGCGATAGCGGCTTTACGTCTACCGAATCGAACGTTGATGACGGCTTTCAGGCACTGGAGTAAGCACGACCACAAGCGTTCTAGCTGCGTAGATGGATACTGCGCTGCGGCGATGCGCGCCAGAATGTCGTTGAACAAATTGGGCCACTGTATTGGGTAGTCAACTCTTGCTATTGTCGACAAAGCGGCGATCAGCTGTGCGGCTACTATGGGATTTGGATCGAGCGCGGCGTCTAAGACAGCAGCGCGGATGGATGCACGTACGTCGAGCGGAATAGGGGACTCTGTGCTTCGCCACCGACGAGACACGACACTTTTGAAGTACGCTGCAGCGGCAAACTTCGCGTCCTGCGGCGAGCCAGGAGTCGCAGCAATACTAAGCAGTTCGGCGTAGAATCCAGGCACGGACTCTGCTTCTGTCAACTGGTTGAGCGTCTCGGGATCGCCGCCGCCCGCTGACGCTCGCTGAAGCAGCACCTGTAATGTATCACGTGATACAGTCATCTCAAGACGGTAATAGAGAAACGACCGTGTGATTACTGGAGAAACCTGCGTGTATTTTGATGCGACGCGGAGTAAAGACAAAGAGATCTGCTGGTCATCAGCGTGGGAGGTTAGGTGGGCGCACAAGTTGGGTATTGGGTGGGCGGCTCACTACCAACGCCCCTACCGTTTGGCAGTACGACCTTCACGTTGTACCCCACAAAACGGCATTATGGCGCACAAATTAGCACAGTTCCTGAAAACACCGTACCCAACGCCGCGTGTGGGCCAGCTAGATGCATCGCTGCTGGATGCTGAACTGGTAGACACACTGAACAAGCAGCTGCTCAGCGCATTTGACGGTTTCATGCCGACGATCAAGACACATCACAGCACCGAGCTGTTAGTGGCTCTCAAGTTGCTGCTATTCAAATTAACCGTCTGGGATCACGGCACGACGTACGGAGGGCTGCTTCAGAACGTTAAGTTGACGAACTCGAAGGGCCAGCCGGCTACAAAAACCCAACGTGGCCTCTACGGTATTATCAGCATCCTCGGTAGCTACGCCTGGCAAAAGTGCGAAGACACAATGTACAGAGACGGATGGGAAGATGAACCGCGGGGATCATGGAGATCACGAGCTGCAGAAATACTTAAAACAGCGAATAAGCTCTGGAAAGTGGCAACTGCCCTTTCTTTTGCACTATTCCTCTTCTCGGGACGCTATTCTACGCTGGTGCTACGCATTCTCCGTCTGCGGTTCACTCCTGGCCGCGTGGTCTCCAGACAGACTTCATTTGAGTTCCAGAACCGCCAACTAGTGTGGAGCGTAATTACCGAGTTCCTCGTCTTCATACTTCCGATGCTGCGCATTCCGCGGCTCCGTCGACGCTTCGAACGTCTCTTCAACAAGCAGACCAGCGGCGAACTCGATTTCCTGCCCCTGAAGGTCTGTGCTATCTGCTATAAGGACTCTGATGTAGCTGCAGACATCACAAACCCCTACGAGGCGAGTCCCTGCGGTCACATATATTGCTACGTGTGTCTACAGACCAAACTTAGCATCGAGCAGGGCGACGGCTGGGCATGTCTGCGTTGCGGCGAGATTGTCAGGTCCGGAAAGCCCTGGGTAGACGTTGTCGCTCCCCAAGGCTATGAATCTGTGCCTGTAGTAGAAAAACTGATCGCGTTCAGCGAGAAACCTGCGCTCTCCACAGACAAGACCGGCCCCGCAGCCGCTGACGCGGATCAGACAATACAATCAGATGCTTCGCTGTCGGAAGACTCGTACTCAGACTCGGAAGGGTTCGAATACGACGAGGATCAGTTTTCCGACTGAACTTAGGCCGTTTACGTGGGCTACAGCTACCCGACGGCGGTGCCAATCACATGGACTGGCATCTGCCGAAGGTTCTAACTATGTAAAAAACTTTATTTCCCCACACTGCTCGGCATATAGTTTTGCACTTTGTTTTCTCCTTCTCGACTATTTCTGCCATCTCAGAGTGCACGGGAAACGAAATGCCTGCCGCATCGATTTACTCTGGGTTTGTCCAAAAACAGCCAAAACTCGAGAACCAGTACCACTGCGATGCGATCCTGAAGCGCGT
Organism: Tortispora mauiana; assembly: GCA_030570615.1. NCBI lineage: Eukaryota > Fungi > Ascomycota > Trigonopsidomycetes > Trigonopsidales > Trigonopsidaceae > Tortispora > Tortispora mauiana. The sequence continues at coordinate 29,152 of JAJLWG010000026.1, forward strand.
TTTGAAACGGTACATTCCCGATGCGGAACTGCACGCCCGTGCGGAACCGCTCTGGGTCAACATGGGCGACAAAACAATCAGCGATGACTACTTCCGATGGCTCTCTGACGCTGAAAGGCATCCTCCGACCATCCGCAGCCTAGACTCCTTCGGCAACCCCGTCCCTATCAAGGATTGTATCGTCACCTCGGAAGGCTGGAAACACCTTAAAGACGAATGTTTCTCCGAAGGCGTTGTTGCTATCGGCTACGATCGCGACCAATGGGGCCAATACGCGCGTGTTGTGCAGTTCGGCGTCTATTATCTGTTCTCTCCGTCGTCTGCGGTCACTACGTGTCCGTTCGCTATGACAGACGGCTGTGCACGCGTTCTTGAGGTCTACCACCCTCAGGGACGCAATCATCCGGTATTCAAACGTCTCACGTCGCGCGACCCCAAAAACGGCTACACGTCCGGTCAGTGGATGACCGAGCGCAGTGGCGGCTCTGACGTCTCCGGCACAGAGACATTCGCCACCAAGACTGCCGCGACTCGCGGTGGCGAGCCCGAGTACTCCGTCAGCGGGTTTAAGTGGTTCTCGTCGGCGACCGAGTCGCAGGTCACGTTACTGCTTGCACGCGAAGCCGAGGGCGCCAAGCTCAACTGCTATCTCGGTTACGTGCACGAGGGCGGCGTTCGCGTGTCTCGGCTGAAAGAGAAGCTCGGCACTAAAGCGCTGCCGACTGCAGAGCTGGAGCTCAGCGGCCTGAAGGCTACCAAGGTGTCTAAGGACGGTCGCGGGGTGGCTACTATAGCGTCTGTGCTGAACATCACGCGCGCACATAACTGCATATCTTCTACGTCATTCGCGGCGCGCTCCTTTAATATTGCTAAAGAGTTCACGAAACTCAGGAAAGTGTTCGGCAAGCCGCTGGCCGAGAATCCTGCGCACTTGAAGATCCTGGCGGCAATCGCCGTGAAACTGAGAGCTATGACGCATCTAGCGTTCTTCACTATCAGTCTGCTTGGTAAATCTGAAGCGGGAACGAGCACAGACGCGGAGCAGATTCTTCTGCGGCTGCTCTGCCCGCTTACGAAGGCGTACACTGCCAAGAACTGTCTTGCGATCGTGTCTGAGTGCGCGGAGGCGATGGGCGGTGTCGGGTACCTGGAGAACGACCAGGAGATCAATATTGCGCGTTTGCTGCGCGACTCGCAGGTCCTGACGATCTGGGAAGGCACGACGAACGTGCTGTCTGACGATTTTGTGCGTCTTGTGAAGAGCAGATCTGCGCAAACGCTGCCTGCGATAAACGCACTAGTGAAGGAGAGTTTGGCGAAGGATACGCACGGATGGGACCAGGTGCTGCAGGCGGAGATGCGCGAACTGACGCAGACGGTTGAACAGTCGTCGCTGGAAGTGCTGCGGGCGCAGGGCAGATCAGTCATGTTTGCGTTTGCGCGTACAATATGCTCTGCTCTGATGATCGCAGACAGTGCAAGCGATCAGGATGCAATGGCAGTAGAATGCTCGCGTCGCTGGCTTGCAGGCGACGAAGGGTTGGCAACAGGCATTGAAAGCAAGGCCAAGATGGACTACAAGATTGTATTTGGATAACACACAAGCGTGCTCGCGATAATCAAAAGAGCGAGGGATAGGTAAAGAAATATACACGACACTAAGCGCGGTTCATTGACCTAAATAGGCATAGAAAATTTAAGGTTTTCTTGCTCTGGTAGTCTCCCCGCAAGGCGACTATGCGCTAGATAAGAGCCGATTTCGTATTGACGGATCTATTAGCCTCTTATTTAACGTTTAGCCTATTCTATAAATTACGATAAGCGTCGCGTGAATTTCGCTCTTTCTCTTCACTCGACAATGTTTGCCCATAAGAAGATCGTCGCTGCAAAGAGAGCTGAGCGCGAGGACCGTCTGAACACGGTCTCCTCAGACTACCAGGGGCCCGTCACACCTGCGGAGAAGACGATACTAAACCTTGAAGCGTCTGAAGTGATCTCTAAAGTGCAAGCTGGCGACGTTTCGGCCACTACTGTGCTCCATGCGTACGGTAAGCAGACAATTGCCGCGCAGAAACACTGCAATCCCGTGACCGAGGTCATGTTTGGCGCGTCCGACCGCTATGCTGACAAGCTCGCCGCGAAGGCTAAGTCTGGCCCGCTCGCTGGTTTTCCTGTCTCCCTCAAGGATACCGCCAATGTACCTGGCTACGACTCGTGTATGGGCTACTCTGCGCTTGCATTCAAGCCGGCACAGACTAAAGGCGCGATCATCCAGATCCTAGAAGATGCCGGCGCTATTCCTTTCGTCAAGACCAACGTACCCCTCACGCTGCTCTCCTTCGAGTCGTACAACGACGTTTGGGGCAATACCGAGAATCCGCACGTTGCTGGCTACTCGTCTGGTGGCTCAACGGGCGGCGAAGCTGCACTACTTGCCTACGGCGGCTCACGTCTCGGTGTAGGTACCGACGTCGCTGGATCTGTCAGAGTGCCTGCGCACTACAGCGGTATCTACTCGATCAAATGCACCAGCGGACGTTTCCCTAAAGCTGGAAACAACACCAGTATGCCCGGTCAAGACGGAATTCCCGCCGTCTATTCGCCCATGTGCCGTACCCTCGCCGACCTTTCATTCTTCACAAAGGTCATCATAGACATGAAGCCTTGGAACTACGACTACACTGTCACCCCGCTCCCTTGGAGAGAGCCTGAATTGCCCGCCAAGCTCAAGATCGGTGTCATGGCTACAGACACGATAACCCCGCTGTCTCCTGCCTGCGAACGTGCGCTCTCCATGGCCACAGAAGCGCTGCGCAAGCAAGGCCACAAGATAGTGGAGTTCGTGCCCCCTAGACCCGCCGACGCGCTCAATATCGGCACTAAAATTCTTTTGTCGGATGCACTGAAAACGTGTAGCAAGAATATTAAGTGCGGTGGCTCAAACGACAACTTTGTCGCCTACGCTAAACGCTGGTACAGCCTGCCCAAGTTTCTGAAGAAATTATACGTTTGGTGGGTAAGATACGTACGCAAAGACCCTATCTGGGCCACGCTCGCTGACGCATCTGAGCTCACTGCAAGCGAATTCTGGCAGTACATCTACCAGCGTGAGACCTACAAGGCAGAATTCTACAACAAATACAAGGAATCTGGTATTGACTACCTCATTACCGCTCCAGCCGCCACCCCTGCCTATCCCTGCTACACCGGCTGGAGCGCCAACGCTGCCTGTCTCTACACCTTCCTCTTCAACATTGTCGACTATCCTGCAGGCGTCATGCCCGTCACCCACGTCGACAAGGATAAGGACCAGTATCCCGAGACTTTCAGCTTCAAGGAACTCAACACTGTCAGTAAAGGTGTTCACAGATACTACAACCCCGTCAAAATGCACGGACTTCCTGTCGGTGTGCAGGTCGTAGGCCGCCGTTACGACGAAGAGGGCGTCCTGGCTGTCATGCAGAAGATCAACGACGGTCTAGAACAGATGGGCCAGTCGTACGAGCTCCTCAACGCTTAAATATTCGTAACAGGAAAAGGATTGTATTACTAGGCTTACTATTAAACGCCAGTTTGTTCTACTTCTTAAATTACATTAACATCAAAGCAACTGGTGTAGTACTCTGTGACTCCTTCGACTTTCGGAAAGTACCAAACCCACACCATAGGGTAAATCCCCTTTGGAGTGCCCTCGGGGATGGTAAAATATCCCTTGCAGGGCTGTGCCGTGCGCATAGCAGTATTTCTTGTGGTACACGATCCGTCGTCAAACGGTGTCGGCCCGGAAAGTACGTAGTTCTGCACTATCTGGCCAGCCACAGTCAGCTCTACGTTGGCACGCCCCGTCCACAGTATCACGAACTGTCCGGGATGCGGCTTGTTATCTGGAGGTAGTCTGTCGGCTGTAACGTGTCCGTTCGGCTGGTATATTATTTCGAGCGTCCCGCCCGATTGCGCTTGCACCATGGGGTACTTCGCGGAGTAGTAGTTGTTCATATCCATTTGGCTCTCCCTGCAGATAGGATCGCTGCTAGAGGGGTTTAAAAGATGGTAGGTTTCAAGGTCATCATAATGGCCGGCTGACCGTTAGTATTGTCAATCCCCATTGGTGCCACTGGTGATACTTACCGTATGCCCGTATGTAGCCTGTTGATATCAAGGTCGACCCGACATAGCTGTTGATTTGGTCGATCCAAGAATGCGATAATACTAAAGTGACAAAAAATAATAAAACAGTGTAGACCATTGTGTTTTTAGACCATGTGCGATAGTTGCTGGTCTTTTATATCTGGTTCGTTTCAAATTCCACTCAAAGAGCTCCATATGAAACGGCAACATTAGAGAATGTCATACTTAGCGCAGATCGGGAGTTTCGGTCTTTAATTCCGGAAAATCATCCACTATACGCACAAGTTCCTTCATTGTCTTTGCAAGATCAAAAGATACTCCAGCTAGTCGCTGCTGAAACTGCATGTCGGATCGGTCTTTCTGCGAAGCCGACACATCGATATCGTTCATACGCGTACAGCAGTCCTCGAGAGATTTAATAATCCAACCAGCGTGTGATTTAAATGCCGCGTTGTTAGAATCGTTAAGCGCCTCCTGAGAATGTGTAATCATGTCTCGTACCATCTTCAGTATTTTGTGCACCTTGCTCGACAGTTCCGGATACTTCAGGTTCTGTCTGATCACAGTCAAAAGTTCCTGTATGCTTTCCACGACAATAACAGTGATTTCTTCGAGATATTTTCGCAGCTTAAGCACAGACACATCGACAGCCGGCTCTTTCGCGACGAGTGCTTCTTTGGAGTCGTCCTTTAACACATCGGTTGATGGTAGTCCGTTCGCATACGATTGCGCAGACTCTAGTTTCGATTGGGCTATCTGGCCCTTGAGATCGAAACTATTTAAAGATGGCCCAGTTATATCGCGATTCGCACTCACGGGATAGTCTAGGCTCTGTGGCTCGTTCAGTAGTGGTTTCAATTCCAAAGGCACCAGTGTAGGCTTCCTGCGTAGAGGAGGCTCGTTAGGGACAGCTGCGACCTCGGGTTCTTTCTTAGGGATAGAATTTTCTTTGACCTCAAAATCGTTATATTCTTGCGCTTTACCAAAAGTAGGTTTGCTAGTCTCTGTGGTTTCTGAGACGCCGTTCTTCACAACAGAAAGCGGTGCAGTAGCTTCTTCAGTCTTGAGGTTCTTCAACTTCTTTTCCATGTCGTTGACCGAGTTGCTCAGTTCGCTTGCGTGGTTGTCAGTATTTTCGGAAACAGTTTCGTTTATGCCGTCGCTCTTAAGCAAGTCCATTTCCTCGTAATCCGCTTTTTTATCCTCTTTAGGCTCTGGCACGCCTGCTACTGACGAGTCCAAGGAGGTCGACTTCCTGATCTTAACGGCAGTGATAAGTTCAGTTACGGCTGCACATAGGTCTGCTACAGCGGCATTGCAGACGCTCATAGGGTATATACCGTTGGACGATGCCATTCCGCGGGTTATTGTCATGAGGTTACCCGTCAGTTGTGTGATCTTGTCACACATCTCTTCTGTCCGACTTTCAAGATCATGTTGCAGATCCTCGGCATCCAGTGCAGAGTTAATAATGGAACGGATAATAGACACGAGCGATTGTAAGGTAGACAGCATGGTTTTCGTATTGTATTCCTCGCGGTAAGATTGAATAAAGTCGTTAATGGCAATGTGAAACTCAGAGAGCATCGAAGCAGGAATGGCTCCATCGTCTGTGATATACAAAGAAGATCGTCTGACTAACATATCTGCAGAATATAGGTGAGCCTGGTCTGGTATTCCTGACTGCCGATACGACTTCAGTTGTGCTTTAGCATTCGCAAATGCCTTCTTCCAGTGGGTAAGCTGTTCCTGCAGATCGGTGACTTCGGCAGATAGCAGATCTGTGGTTTTCCGTGTGTCTTCCTCTGACTTTACTATCTCACGCATTTCTGCAAGAAGCTGTTGTGTTTCTTCTCGCACCTGGCGCGTAATATCCTGCTGTCTTCCTAACTCAGTCTGTAATTGCGCTAGCTCAGAACGGAGTTTTGCATTTTCCTCGGCAAGCTGTTTGTGGTCCGAGAACGATATCGAGCCTGGAGAGAAGGCTTCTCTTTGCGATGAGCGTAAAGCTTCACCAAGCGCCCTTTCGTTCGGCTTTTCTTGCTCTTTTGTTAGTGAAGATATATCTGACGGTATGTGAGAGGTAGAAGATGAGGTGGAATATTCATAGATGGACGTTGACCGGTATCTTGAGGAGCTTGCAGTGTACTGTGACGGCGGATCAAATGGTTCCTGTAACACTCTCGTTGCGTGTGCCTGTTGCGAAGGTTTGCGCGTTTCATTTGACTCTGGGGTATCTGGTCGCGCAGGATATACACTAGGCAGAGGCGGCAGGATGTCTTTGTTCGGCTTGGCTGGCGGAGGAGATTGTAATAGGAAGGCGGGGAGGGTAGGCGAACCTGTAAGGGTTGCTGAGCGGCTTACTTTCGCCGGTTCGGGGCTAGCGTTGTGGTGGTCGTCTGAATCGTAAGTGCCGTTTCCTTGTGCTTGATTGTGCTGCGCATTATCGTCATCATCATTGTCGTCGTCCTCGTCGTCCTCGTCCTCTACCATATGCGATATTTTGGGGCTGATAGAGTCCTGTTTGAGGACGCGGGCGTTGTTGCGACGGCTAGGATTCTGCGGTGGCGGACTTGCAGTATCGACTACGGGTAGGTTTGGCAGTCGGCGTCTCATTTCGAAAAGGATGTCGCTTGCGAGTTCTGAGAAGCGAGAGTCAGGGAGTTTTGAGAGTTTCTGGCGGGCGACATTGCGTTTCGGATGGAAGGCGTTTTGCGACTGAAGATGAGGCGCTGAGGGGCTGAGCATTCTTCGCTGGAGCTCGTCGTAGACGTCTGTGCTGAGTTCTGAGAACTGCGCAGTGGATAGCCGCAAAAGTTTTTGTCGAGCTTTCGCCTGGCGCTTAGCGTCATCGGGCGAATTGTGGAAAGAACGCTCGCTGTGTGGGATGGCAGATATCGGTGTAGAGGGTAGCGTCGAGTGTGGGTCTGGTGCCGCCAGGAACGACTTGTAGAGGTAGTTCGAGAGCGCAGCGTAGTGCGTTGCATAAACTGCTTGATCGGGGTTGGCGCGTGAAGCAGGATGCAGGGTCGTGGGGGACTGCGCCGAGGTCCACGGGTTCATGTTAGCGTAAGACATGTCACTGCAGCTGGCTTGATGTCTTACAAGAGTACAAGGAATGGAGTTGTGGGCGCGTAGTGGTAATTATACAAACATGCCTAGACACGCGGTCGATAGTGTACTACTACTTTTATGTGTGGAAGAGAATAGGGTTTGGGCGGGAGCAAACTGAGGTAGCGGGAGGAAGCAAGGAAAACGACTACGGAACCGGTGGAAGAGGGGCTTAAAGGATGTGTTGATATTTTTGCACCGCAATAGGTCGCGCAACAGTTGCGCGATAGCAATGTGCGGCGCATTGTCGGACGGTAGCGCTGGATTGAACGAGTTCACGTCAACGACTCGCACCTTACTTCTTCAAGTAAGGATTTCTAGGGTCGTTCTTCCACTCATCGGACTTCATCAAAGCGTCCGCAGCTTTGGCAACAAGGTATGTGGAAACGACAGCACCGATTGCAAATGGCCATAATGGCTTGAAAAGAGGTGTAGGATACTTGCGGAACCCGAAAAATGACATTTTAGCTGATCTATAAGGATGGTTGGTAAACGGTGTGTGCGAAAATGGTGGCCTTGGGTGTCCCTGTGGCTGCCAACCAGTGCTCTCTCCCTAGCAACCAGCCCGAGAAGGCCCGGCCTTGCGTCGTTTGCTTCCTTATCGATCAACCGTAGCCAAAATCATCGTACTGCAGGCCAGTAGTTTTTTAATTGCGTATCACACGCGACTGCCACAATCTTTTCCAGTTGCATCCGCGTCTTGTCGCCGCAGCCTTGCCCGCCACTCCCGCAGCTGGCGGGCACGCATCTGCGTTTGCTCTGTTTCCCGTGCTTTAAACCCTTGGCCCTACTTAACATCTGCCACTCCCCTCCCCCCTTTAGCCGACGCAGGCGGACTACACATTTGATAACTTCCATCGCCGTCGTCTGGCTCGTCTACTGGATTAGCAATTGCCGGGTTTGCACCGCTTTAGTACTATCATGGAATCGCTTCTACGTGTGCCTCCGCTGCCGCAATCAGAGCGGCATGGCGGCACACAGACAGCCACCGCTACCTCTCCAGCTGCTACCCCGGCAGCGATCACGTCGTCATCAAAGCCAGACGAACTCGTTTATGGTCAGTCACGTATTCCCTCGGCAGCGCCGCCATTCACATCTGCACTGCAGTATACGCTTGTACGAGACTTTGCGTACCCCGACACTCATCGTTTGCACTACGGCGGGCAGGCCCTGAAAGAGTTGCAACGATCGTCAGAGAGTAACAGCGTCGAAGGCCCCCCGTGGCATGAAGACGAGGACCTGCGGTCCCCCGTCCGCGTAGAGGACAGCCCGCGTGAAGACCCGGACGCAGATTTCAACTACGAGTTTTCAGTTACCAGCCCGGACGAGATCCACGGCAAGGCTGTTGCCGTGTACGATTTCGTCGCAGAGCACGAAAATGAAATGCCTTTGAAGCAAGGCCAAATTGTCTGGATATCGTATCGCCATGGCCAGGGCTGGCTGGTGGCGCAAGATCCTCAGACAGGCGAAACTGGCCTGGTCCCTGAAGGATATGTTCAAATTGAGGCGCGATGAATAATACACGCTCGTGTACATTATATCTTACTTATTACTTAATGACACTGTTCTAATGCACTCCTGTTAATGTCTAAAGTAGTAGATCATCTAGCGCCCCGTTCTCAGGTTTGTGGGCATTGGTGCTCGTTCCGCTAGGCGCTTTAGCCGCAGCAGTAGTCGTCGACGGAGAGCCCCACATTCCCTGAGTAGCCTTATGCTGTGCCATCTGCGCTAACCCTTTGGGGCCTTGTGTGGTGTTTTGCGGCTTCTTCACATCCTTAGACGCAAGATTCCAGATGTCTCCAAAGACATCGTTCTTTGCCTTAGAGGACACCGCGGCCGCAGCAGTTTTTGTGGGTGCTGCAGATGGAGAGCCACCTGCCGCAGCCCCAGGCACAGCGCTGGGACCAGCCGAGAAGCTAGCAGCAGGTGCAGATGTCGTAGCTGTAGGCACGGTGTTGAACAAGTCTAGGATAGAGGAAGTTGCATTCGAGGGTTGTGTAGCAGAGACGCCGGTGGTACTGTTTGAAGCGCTCTGGAACTCTTCAAACTCATCGTCGTCGTTTTCGGCTGCAGCGGGCGCTGGAGCACCCACTGCCGCTTGCTGGGGCTGGGTGGGCTGTTTTTCTGGCTCATCGAAAGAAAATAAGTCCTGCTCTTGTTTTGCCGGCGGCTGCGACTGCGACTGCGTGTGCATCTGGCCTACAGTCGTGTTAGGTGCGTCGTACTCGTCGTATTCTGCATTGGCTGTGGAGCGTCTTGGCGGCTCGTAGTCGGTGGAAAATTCAGAGCCGCCGAACCCGCCACCGTCGCCGTACACGCCACCAGAATAGGTGCCAAAGCCAGTAGAGTTTGTTCTTGAGCTGATTCGCCTATGTCTAGAATCCTCGATAGCGGCTCCGCCGGCGATGCCGCCGTATTTTGCTTTGTTCGCACGGGCTCGGGCACGTTCGGCGCGGACCTTGTTGAGATCGCTGAGGAGATCGACGAGCTCTTTAGCGCGGTTGCGCACGTTTGCGCCGTTGTCAACGCCCTCGTGTACATAGTGGAAGCTCTTGAGCATGGTGATCGTAGACATGTGGGACCGCGCGGAGTCGACGACCCGCTCAGAGCCGTTCTTGACGAGGTACTCGAGCAGCTGCAGCGCCTTGTAGATCTGCCGCCACTCGGCCACACCCTTCTCGGTAAAGCGGCGATAGATCATCGTCATGATTTCTGTCAGCTGCTGATAGTTATAGGTGCCCTCGGCGATATCCTGCATCAGGGTCGAAGATGCACCCCACGGCTCATTGTTGGTGGCCTCGCGGACTTTAGCCTCCATCTCAGTGTAGTTCATAACGACATTCTGTGCCTTGCGCACGTACGCCTTAACATCGTACAGGCTAATTTTCGATACCTGCTCTTTTAGCTGGTCCATTCAGGTAGCGGAGGGCTAGCAGGCAGTAGCGGGGAAACTTGTTCGGAGCCTGTGGTTAAGATACTGGACCGGAGGGTGGGCAGCCTTGCAGTGCAATAAGCTGGCCATTTGCACCGGGTAACTGCTAATTTTTGCTGAGAAAAAGTTACCCGGCTTGCGAAAGCCAGCTTAACATTTCTCCGAGGAACCTGTTGTTCTAAATGCTTCGACTGCGTCTAGGACTCAATCTTTGCAAACCTCGATACTTTTCCGCTACAAGCAAAAACATGGGCAATCTCGTTTATTTTGACACTGCTGAAAATGGTAAGTTTTACTCAACCAATTGTTTGCCTGTGTGCGCCACGTCCCCAACGATGGGTGCGATGACAAACGCAGGCGCTGCTGTTTTTCCCGCACGCACGGAGCAGCTACTAACGACAACTAGGCAACTCCCTCGGCCGCATCACTTTCAAGCTCTACACGGAGGATGTGCCCAAGACTGCCGAGAACTTCCGCGCTCTTGCCACCGGCGAGAAGGGATTTGGCTACGCCAATTCTTCTTTCCACCGTGTAATCCCCCAGTTCATGTTGCAGGGCGGTGACTTTACCAACCACAACGGCACTGGTGGCAAGTCCATTTACGGCAACAAGTTCCCTGATGAGAACTTCAAATTCAAGCACACCAAGCCCGGTCTCCTTTCCATGGCCAATGCCGGTCCTAATACCAACGGCTCCCAGTTCTTCATCACCACCGTCCCTTGCCCCTGGCTCGATGGCAAACACGTGGTTTTCGGTGAGGTCGTCGACGGAATGGATGTCGTCAAGAAGATCGAATCTTACGGCTCCCAATCTGGCGCAACCCGCTCCACCATTACCATCACTGCCTCTGGTGAATTGTAATGAGAAAAATATTCCAAATGTGAGAAGACGTTGACTTGTTGCGCCCAGCGCCGCCCAGCGCCATTTCGCCTACACGTTTGCCACTGCGGCTCGCGTCCGGACGTTGTCGATATGGGATGGCTGTCTTCGCGCAACGCTATCTTCTGCTGTTTCCTGTTTTCTCTTCTTTTTTTAGTCGTTTTCTTATATAATTATACATTCGTCAAACCGCCCTGGCCCACGCCAACAGGGGCATATTTGTATTGTTCCCAATCGGGGGGTGACACCCTCCTTCCACCCTTCCCTCCCCATCTCCCACACCCGGTCAATCATTGTAAACACACACCTCTTTCTCCGCGCGTCCATGGACATATCGCGGTTCCAACTAGACACTGTCCTGATCCCGCCTTCAAGACGCAAACTTGTACATAGCGTGAAACGCCTGCCTCCCGAACGTGTGCACGCCTCCCTGCATCCGTCTAAAAATCTTCCGAAGACAATCACTTTAAAAAACTCGTCACACACTGTCTTTCCGGCCTACGCTCCACCCTCGCATCTCATAATGTCTCCGTCTGAGACCAGATCTCTGCTACGCCGATCTGCGCGCCTGTCTCCACGAACACCCGTCAAACCCTGGGCTAGGCCGCGTACTAGCGATTCGCTATGGTCCTCCGTCTCCCGCGACTCCAACGGCAACACCACCCCGCACTCTATCATTACTGTCGACGACTCGCCACTGATCTGTACCTCAAAGGCATCGCCTGATGTCGTGGTGATATCACCTGATTCAGCCACACCGCCATCGCGCCGCCGACGTCTCTCCACGCACACCTTCCAGAGCTCACCCCTGGTCGCTGATCCTGCTTCACCGCCTGCTGCACTCTCACCGACGCGCACCAGACCGTCACAGCCATTGTTATCCTCTCCGGTGCACTCCCCTCTGCGCGATATCGGCAACAATAATAACAAATACCGTGCGATGACTACGCAGGAGCTCAAGTCGCTGATCGCCTCCTGGGGCCTCAAACCCATCGCCGGTAGTAAGGCCTCTCTAATTGAATTCATACAGCAGCAAGAAGCCAGATCGTCCGACTTGAGACCCGCGCCTACACTCGAAGAGGTACAGACTGAACGCCAGCTGATCTATACCCGAATCTCAAACGCCGTTAAGCAGTCGCCCTTCTGGACACCTATCCTATTGTTCACACCTATCAACCCCCAGCATTTACTTGAATACCTTCAAAACGAAGCCAACATGAAATCGCTCACTATTACTATGCTGTTCGATTGGTGTCTAGCTCACAGTGTCACCGTTACCAAAAATGCTACAATTCTAAATCTCTACGCCGATAGCGGCTAATTTTATTCTTTTTACCCGTGAGCTTAATTCTAGCTCCTAGGCCGCCCGATGCTATTCCAACTCTGATTCACCTTATTATTGAGACAATTGCAGCAATTGTCTCTGAAGTAGCCTCTGCGCGCACGTCAATTTAATCTAGCATGACAGTTCTACGCATTGCTATTCTAGGTGCGGGTATTTTCATTAAGACTCAGCACCTGCCCTCGCTCGTGCACAACAAAAAAGCTGACGTTGTAGCTATTTATTCTCGATCGAAAGACAGTGCACAGGCTCTCGCTGACGAATTCAATATACCTGATGTCTATTATGACAAAAATAACTCTGACGATAATACCTTGGAATCTTTGCTCGCCCGTTCAGACATTGACGCGTGTGTAATCGCCCTCCCTATCCTAGTCCAACCTGATGTCATCAAGAAGGTACTTTCTTCCGGCAAGCATGTTCTCGCTGAAAAGCCAGTCGCGAAGGACAGGGCCGATGCCGTAGAATTAGTTAATTTTTACCGATCTCTGCCTGGAAGCCTGATTTTCAGCACCGCTGAGCAGTACAGGTTCCATCCGACCTTCCTGGAAGTTGCTGACATCATCAAGCAAGGCGGCATTGGCATGGTCCATTCCTTTGGATACAACGAATCGTCATATATCAGAGACGATAATCCTTACTATAACACAGAATGGCGCAAGACTCCTGAGTATCAAGGTGGGTTTATTCTGGATGCTGGTGTTCATTCAGTTGCTGCTATACGCCTCGTGCTTGGCGAAGACGTTGAATCGGTTGTAGCCACCACAAGCCTGTACAAGCGCAACCTCCAGCCCACCGATTACATGGCATCTCTTGTTACGATGAAGTCCGGTATCAAGGGTATATTTTCTATGGACTTTTCGGTGAGTGTTTCTACTTTCAGGTTCATCGTTAATGGATCGAAGGGGTCTATTGAAATCTCGCGGTTCCCGAATCTGGGGTACAAGATCACTACAATTGACGGCGATGTCATTGAGAAAGAAGCGGCTAGCTTTGAGACCCCTGCACAGATCGCGGTGTACCAGGAGATCGACACTTTCTTGGAGGATATTGCTAGCAAGAAACACACAGAGCGATCTAAGCCTGAGCAGTCGGTTATTGATCAGACAGTTATAGAGACGTGTCTGGTGTCTAATGGATCTGTTGTTACAGTTGAGTAATTCATTGGAATTATGTTGTTCGGGTCGTATCTGATTTAGCTAGGCTGGATCTGCGCAGCTAAACCTTTTAAACCCTTGTTTACTGTTCGACTATATAACCCAGTGGCCGTAAGATGGCGGTCTAGCACGATCACAGTTCACAGTCGGTCAGCACGCCGCTACGTACGTACATTCGGCAGTGTACAAAATGTCTACATTAAGCGAATAGATGAAACCTTTAGTTTTCTTTTTGTTGTAGTAAAAGCATTGGATTGTGATATAACTGCGTACGAGAAGCGTTTTTAACGCAGATACGAGAGTTTCACGTTGAACATACATCATAACATAGTCTGAATCTATCGAGTAGCAGACCAAACGTTCTTAAGAAGTCCATCTTGTTGAGCAAGGCGGTTAAGAGAGTCATCAGCCTCACCGCGTGCGCGGACAAATCCAGAAAGGAGGTATGAAGTGACGGTGTTGGTCATGACTCCGTTCTCATCGACATCGGCGATGTTGATCTGAGCAGAGGCGTGGTCATCGGCGCGGATGATTCTGTTGGTGGCAGAACACTTTCTAGGAACGTAGAGTTCGACGAGTTTTCCTTTATCGTTTTCCATTATTTATGTGTGCAATTAAGAAATGCGTTGCAGTCTGGTTAAGCTTGGGTCGGGGGCGTCTAGGTGTGGGAATGCGTCGTAGGGTTGTAATCAGTGACTGGGTTTGTTGGTCCTAGCATAGCAACTTATCTGTGCCCTATGCGCGGCTAATAGAGTTTACCGCCTAAACTGTCTCTGGAGACTGAGTGTTTGGTATTCAGAGATGTAGAGGGGGCCAGGCTCAAAAAAAGCTCTGCAATTTATAATTTGTGGTTACATATAGGTGAATTTGTATAGCGGTAGTTTGAGAATGTATCTAGGTGTGGAGATAGGTGCAATCGATTCTGGAGGCAAGCAGATCGACACCGGAAAAGAGATTTACGACACAAGAAGCGTGCTCTTTGTCAGCCGCAGAAGAGTTAAATCATCAAGATATTTTAGTGATATATTGTTTTGATGTGTTTATATGTAATTATCTACTTTTATTTATGCGCTTCTTGACGTGTAATTACGGGAAAGATGTCTTATTTAATTATATTAACTGAATACGAAATGGTCAAGATAGTCCCAAATTCCACTAAAGGACGAATATAGATACGCTAGTGCTACTAGAAGCGAATGTATGAGGAGTTTTATTAGACCAAATGTAAAAATAGAGCATACATTGACTACATAACCTGCTAATGAAGTAAATGTAAAATACGTAATTACGTAAGAATTCAATGATGTGTGTAAAGTATTCAGCGAGTGCAACGGGCCGATCCTAATGTCATTGCGGGAGAGGTGGGCCGCTTGCCGGACTCTCGATCGGCCTGTTAAAGTCGCAAACCAGATGAGCCAAGCAAGTCGTCGGATTGGTTGCTGCGCTTCAGAGATCTACAACGAAACAGCGTGATCTGTCTATAGGCCCGCCCTCGCGCCCAATATCTTGTCTTTATGTTTTCCCACCATTCCCCGCAGAACTTACCTATAGTCATACCCTGCAACTACACCACAAAGATGAGCCAGGACCTCGAGAACCAGCCGCTGCTGGCGGCACGTTCCGGAAGATCAATTGGATCACAGTCTCGTCCACCGCAAAAGATCGTCACTATTCAGCGACAAAGACACCATGGACGAACCTGGTGCCGCATGGCGGCGTTCTCCGCTATTGGCCTAGCAGTTGTTGCCATATTCAACGCTATATTTTGGCCCAGATCTTCACTGAGCCGCGATATCTCTTGGTTTAGAGGCAACAAATTGCCCTCTGCAGAAATTGAACGTCTGATCCTCGAATCGCCCGAACCAGATCGCATACGCGAACACAGCAAGTACTACACCAGCGACCCGCACCTTGCCGGTCGCAACTTCCAGCAGGTCGAATACACCAAAGCCAAACTCGAAGAGTACGGATTCAATGTGAAAATCGAAACATACCCCGTATACATCAACTACCCGCTCGAACACCGCCTCGCCCTTCTCGAGGAAGGTTCCGACGATGCAGTCGCCTTCGAAGCCACCCTTGAAGAAGACACACTCGAAGAGGACCCCACTACGGGTATCAAAAATAGAGTGCCTACTTTCCACGGATACTCCGCTTCGGGTAACGTAACTGCCGAAATTGTGTACGCGAACTACGGTACGCACGAGGACTACCTCAACTTGGTCGCCAAAGGCGTCTCTGTTGAGGGCAAGATCGTCCTCGTGAGGTACGGCAAGATATTCAGAGGCCTCAAAGTCAAAGGGGCTCAGGATCTCGGCGCAATAGGCGTGATAATGTACTCGGATCTCGCTGACGATGGCGAAGTGACCGAAGAAAATGGTTACGCTGCTTACCCCGACGGACCAGCACGCAACCCGTCCGCCGTTCAGCGCGGCTCTGTTCAATACATGTCTCTCTGCCCCGGTGACCCTACCACACCTGGCTACGCTTCTAAGCCCGACTCGCCGCGTACCGATCCGTACGAGTGTGTTCCACGAATCCCGTCTTTGCCTGTCTCCTGGAACGAAGCCCAACCCTTCCTGAAAGCACTCGAAGGCAATGGTCTGGGCGCTCCAGACATGGGCGACGACTGGAGCGGCGCGTCAAAGCACCACTATTTCACTGGTCCTTCTGTTGCAAAGGCTAACCTCTACAACCTCCAGAACACTACCATTTCTCCGATTTGGAACGTCATTGCTGAGCTTCCTGGCCACACAAGGTCCTCCGAGATCATCATTGGCAACCATCACGATGCCTGGATAGCTGGCGGTGCTGGCGATCCGAATTCCGGTTCTGCAGCTCTGCTTGAGCTTGCTAGGACATTTTACGTTCTCAAACAGCAAGGTTGGAAACCACTCAGGTCAATTGTGCTGGCTTCCTGGGACGGCGAGGAATATGGACTCCTGGGTAGCACTGAATGGGCGGAAGATTATGCTGACACGCTGAAGAAACGCGTGATAGCCTACTTGAACGTAGACGTCGCAGTGGCTGGCCACTCTCTTGAGGCATCTGGATCTCCGCTACTGGAGCGCTTGTTTAGGACTACTCTAGGCAAACTCCATACCCCTGAAGGTGACTCGCTCATCGAAAACTGGAAAAATTCCGCACAGAAGGCTATTTTGTATCCTCCTGGCTCGGGATCCGATTTCACAGTATTCCAGTGCCATCTCGGAGTGCCTACGCTTGATTTTGGATTTGGTCCTAACAAGACGGACGCGGTTTACCACTACCACTCTAATTACGACTCGTTCCACTGGATGGATACCTATGTTTCTGATTCCTGGGAGTACCACAGCCTGATTGTGAAGATCCTTGGACTGATGACTGTCCAGCTTGCGGACGACCCTGTTATGGACCTGCGTGTAAGCGAGTACGCGAGGTCCGTGCGATACTATATTGAGAACATCAAAGAGATGGTCCCGAAGGAATGGCTGAACGGGAAGACTAGCTCTATTACAGCTAATTTTCACAAGATTGAGAAAGCTATAGGCAAATTTAAGGGTAAAGCTGGCAAATTTGATGGACTCATGGAAAACTATACTCATCGCCTCACCAAAGACTATCCATGGTACCGGTCGTGGCACAAGATTCTGCTATACTTCCGTATAGCGCAAGCCAACAAGAAAGTAAAGTACATTGAAAGATCATTTACTCGCGAGGAAGGACTTGATAATGGAAGAGGATGGTTCAAGCACATTATTTTTGCGCCTGGATACTGGACCGGGTACTCTGGTATCCCGTTCCCTGGCTTAGTGGAGGCAATTGACGCCAATGATATCGAGACTACGGAGAAATGGCAAGGAATTGTGCTGGAAAAGCTGGAAAAAATCATCGATTGTCTGGATTAACATGTATGAAGTGAATACTATCTAAAGTGGCCACATTCTGTAGCAATTAGATCCTAAGTACTTCACTATTTGATATTGCCCGGATCAGTTTTTAGCTGTCCTATAGAGTATCGAGGTGACACCGCTATACATGGGCCAAATCTACAATTAATTAGCCACCAGACACAGGCGGTATAAATGCGATCTCCGAACGGTCTTGAATTTCAATGCTATCTGTGATATCGGCCGTTTCGAGGTTTACTGAGACTTGACAAGTATCAATGATTTTACGCACCTTTTCTGAATCATAGAGTGATATAACTTTGGTTACTAGCTCCTGCAGCGTCAATGGACATTCAAACTCGTCCTTGCTCTTACCAATAGCTTCTTTCAGTGAAGCAAAGTATAGAACTGTGATCATATGTTAGATTCTAGGTGTACGTCAGGGTGGATTATTGTATGTGACATTCTGTGAACAATAATTTTAAAGTTAAAGAGTGATAAATAGCCTTATATTGCATTGGACTCATTAACAGGCAGATTATGGTTCTATAGTGTAGTCGGTTATCACAGTGGATTCTGATTCCACTAACCCCGGTTCGAATCCGGGTAGGACCTTTTTTTTTGTGTGACTCTTATTGGCTAGCGGCGATCGAGGCTCTATTAATACTCTTGTCTATCCTAAAGCTGTAGCTTATATCCAGGACTCTGTGATCTAATTGCCACGGCATACCGCAGCTGTCATTCCAATCAAAGAATGAATCTCGTTGTCAATAACGATCTGTTCAGGCAGATCGGCAGCCAACCTGTCGAATTACCATTCGTTTTCAGAGAATACTCTGCAGACCAGCTGCCTGAACCTTCAGCGATCACAGAAAAATGCAAGAAGTTCATCGCGGATGTCCAAAAATGGGATAAATGGAAGAAGTACGGCCCTGTTCAGACACACATGCGCATGTTCGGCGACGAGTATTGGTTCGCAAGATACTCTACGCATGTAGAACCACTGTCGCATTTCAAAGGCCTACTTGAAGACCATACAAAGCATGAAGTTGAGTACATACCGACGGCTAAGTCGTACAGGAACGTGGCAACCAAGGACGACTGGACATGTTTTGGAATACAGTATTCACTGCCCTTTCCTTTCAAGAACCGAGAAATGGTCGAATGGATCACAACAATCGATATGAACGACGCGTTCCTTGTCATTTCATTCCCGAGCAACCTACCTGCGACTCCAAAGACCGTAAAAGGCAAGTATTTGTCTATAGAATACCTCTACAACGACGGAGTGCTGACTCACTGGACAATGGCTTGCTGCTCTGACGCTGGCGGATTCATTACCAAGAAAATGCAAAATATGGCCATGCCTAAAGAGATAGCTCACGACGTTCCCTACTATCTACAGTGGGCAGAGAAATTACATAAATAGCATAAAGCCATAAACAGACATTAGGTCAAGACGAAGAAGCCCCAATGACCTCCCATTTGGTATTGGTCACTTCTGCTAGACGATCTAGCAGTACTTCCATCGGTGTGAATAAGCCAAATTCTCTGAATTCACCGTCATATGCATGAAGCATGCCTACCACCGACAAACCAGGAGCAGCTGACGAGTCCTCATTGCTGTGAAGAATCCATGCGCCAGAGTCACCACCAGAAGCAAACAGCGGCTGTGGAGCAGCTACTACAAACTCACTGGTTTTCAATTCTCCGTTCGCCCAGTACACAACTCGAGGACCATTAATGCGTCCTGAAGTATACTTACTCGTCGACCCATATTTAAACACACGAGCTCCTGATCCTATGTAATTGGGCGATGATGGGTCAACGGATGCAACATTCTTGACCACGGCTCCATCAAATATTAAACTTGGATCGTACTCAGTAAAGTCAATATCATCTCCAAGTGTATTCGCTACTTCCTTTGTAGTGTTGCATTGGATAACAGCTAGATCAATCATCGTACCGTTGACAGGTCGACGTTCGCCCCACAAAACATCTCCAAAAGTCGTGTGTGGAGTATTTCTACCGGTAGCCGCCTGTCGGGGAAAGAAACCATCTAGCTCTTGAATAGCTTTCTTGTAAACTTCTGCTTGTCGGCTCTCGGACGTGTATCTCTGCGATTCACGGAACAATGTCTCACGATACATGTTAATTAACACAGTACTAGGCACTGCAATCCGCGGTTTCTTTGTTCCGTAAGATTCAGTCAAACATACATGGGCACAGGACATTGCATACACATTGCCGCTTCCTTCCTTGTTTTTATCCTTAAAGTCCGATACAGGTCTGATGTAGCCGCCAAACGTGCCAGAAATGGTTTCTGCCACATCTACCGACAGAGACACGGACATCGGAGGCCGTTCGAGATCAGAAGGAACGCGGAACGGCGTCTTCAATACCGATCCTATTCTAATACTGTGTGTGCTATTTGATCTGTTCGATTTTCCTGATTTGCCTGATGAATGAGAACCACGATGCGACATAGCACCTTCTATGATCGAATCATGCCTGCACATGAAGTGCACATTAGAGACCAGCTCTGTCAAAACTTCTATTTGCTCAAAGCAGTAGGATGGCAGATTCTCAGGAGGCCTCAGTCCCAGAGTCTCTTGTGGTGATGCCTTAACGTCAGAAGGGATGCCAAACACAAGAGTTGGAATGCAAAAACCAGGAGAGAATCCACGGCATACAGGAGCTAGGTACGCGCCTTCTCTGTCGAGTATGTCTTTGGCTCTTGGGTCGTTCACGAGAGAGTCGACTACTTCCAAAACGCGGTTCCAAGCTAGCGAACAAGCAGACGGTTCTTCGTCTTCGCTTTGTAAAGGCACATAGCTGCTTGCAGGGAAGTTAGTAGGGTAAGGAAGCGAGTTTCTGTTCTGTGGCACTAAACCAAGTTTCAAGCCCAAGTTAGATGTCGCAAACATTAGAGAGCTCTTAGCGTTGTTCATTTCACTGTCATTTTGGGCGGCAGCAAGCTCTCCTGGCGGAGCTGGACCAATAGGAGAATTGGTATTTGGTACGAGAACGTTGTCGCACAGATGTAGGGAGATCTTGAGAATTTGGATCAGTTCTGGCATGTCGTCGAGTGTCAAGGAACGCATAAGAGGTGTGAGATATAAAAACTGAATAGCGGGAATAGATAAGGATTCTTTAATGAATTTGGTAATCACGAAAGCAGAATTGACGGCGTTCTTGTGGTTGACCCTATAGTGTTGATACTCTACCGATATTTCGCCAGCCAGGTACGTCAACGCTTCGCGGAGTTGCTGGTGGTGCTCGACAATAGAACCGGGTGTGCCGTACTGCATGGCTTTTGCGTTAGAATCCACGCGGTCTGGCCAAGTGGGCGTGAAGGGGAACTGTGCGTACGAAGTTGATGTCGATCCGGATCGGCGTTCACGAGGTTTTGATCCAAGAGCGGCTTTCAGCGGTTTGCCGAGTTTGCGCACTTTTGCCTTGTACATTGTTAGGCGATCAGTGGTGTATTCGGAGGCGATCGATGAAGCGCCCGTTAGACGGCTCAGAGCATCTGTTGATGCAGTTGACGCCGTAAATGCCGATTCCGTCAATGAAGGCACCGAGAAAACGGACATGGCGTCCATGCCGGCGGGCGGACGGTCTGACTGCTGATCGGTCACAGGAACCTCGTGGTGAACAGGCAGCTGTATCCGTCGAAACCCGCGGCCCGGGCCACTGCGTCCTTGCTGCGGAGGTGAAGACATTCTAAGTCGTTAAGTCGAGAAATGGGTCCTTCTGATCAGCCTAATGCTATATAAGCTTTAGTCTATAACCCTTAACCCTAGCGCCGTGCGGTGCGATTGTTTCTGACCGGCGTCGATTTAACAACTAGTATAGTTGCAGCGTAGCGTCGTCTGCGTTTTACGGTATATAAGGCTGCGCCAAAATGTATTAAGATGTTTTTATTTGCGACATTATAGCTGTTTTTGCGTGCGGTGACTGCAAACTGAGGGATCGGGCAATGGCCGAGATCGCAGGCAGTGAAGTTATAATAAAGCTTATTTCACATTGCGATCCAATCAGGAGTTTCACCGAACGTTACAGCCTGCTCCACCACCACCTTGTCATATACACCTTGCAACAACAATGGCTGAGCTGAAGGACAACTGGGCAGCACTGCCTACTACGGAACGATCGCGGCCCGTGCATTTATCGTTTGACGCGAAGTCTAGGAGAATCGCGTATGCTGCAAACAAGAGCGTGTTCTTGCGCAGCGTCGACACACCCGAACAATGTCTGCAGTACAACGGACACATTGCGAGCACTTCTGTGGCCAAGTTCGCGCCCTCGGGGTTCTATGTGGCCTCGGGCGATGTATCGGGCAAGGTCCGCGTATGGGACTGTGTGGGTGAGGATCTCATACTCAAAGGCGAGTACAGCGCTATCTCAGGTCGCATAAACGACCTCGCCTGGGACGCCGACTCCTCTAGGATCATTGCTGTTGGCGACGGCAAGGAAAGGTACGGCCATTGTTTCACAGCTGACTCTGGAAACTCTGTTGGCGAAATTGCAGGCCACTCTGCTGTCGTCAACGCCGTTGCTATTCGCCCAGTCAGACCGTACAAAGCCGCGACTGTCTCAGACGACAGCAGTCTCGTGTTCTACAACGGACCTCCCTTCAAATTCAAATCTGCGATCCGCGGTCACCATACAAACTTTTGCAATGACGTCGCATACTCTCCCGATGGCACAATGCTTGTTTCCGTCGGCTCAGACCGTCGCATCAACTCGTACGACCCTACAACAGGCGACTTCAAGGAGATTCTCAACTCTGACAGCCACACCGGATCTATCTTCGCCGTATCTTGGAATCCTAACTCTACAAAGTTTGCTACAAGCTCTGCAGATGGCACAGTCAAGTTGTGGAACGTTAACGGAGAACTCGACCAGACTTTCATAGTTCCTTCAGGCGACCACCAGGTCGGCGTCGTTCATACCGGCGAGGACACGCTCATATCACTTTCTCTAGACGGAACTCTCTATTACTTCACGTACGGCACAGAGTCTCCTACGAGGACAGTCTCCGGCCACCAGAAGGCCATCACTGCTGCAACCTTGTCAGCCGGACGCCTTATCACTGGAAGCTACGACGGCAGAGTCGTCTCTTGGACCCTTGACGGCTCGCCCACTCTAGTAGCAGGAGACGGGCCTTCTAACCTAGTGGCTTTTTTCCAGTCTGCGCCCGACTGCGTGCTAGCTGCATCCTGGGACGACACACTGAGATCCATTACCGACTGTTCTTTCTCCGGTTTGGCATCTATTGGCGCTCAGCCAAAGGGCCTGGGTATACTGCCGGACAATCACGCTGTGGTTTTAACGGAAACAGAGATTACAGTGTACAAATGCTCGCCTATCTCTCGGATCACCTCGCTGACTGTCTCAGCAGCGGTGTCGCTGTCTATCTCTGAAGATCTTATTGCGGTTGGCTCGGGCTCTTCGCTGTCTCTTTACCGTTTTGCAGGCGGTGAGCTGAAGCCCGAGTCT
This sequence comes from Tortispora mauiana, assembly GCA_030570615.1. NCBI lineage: Eukaryota > Fungi > Ascomycota > Trigonopsidomycetes > Trigonopsidales > Trigonopsidaceae > Tortispora > Tortispora mauiana. The sequence continues at coordinate 52,075 of JAJLWG010000026.1, forward strand.
TCTGCGTTCCCTGCGACAACTTCTCCAATATCCGTCATATCACTGTCTCCAGACGGATCACTGCTGGCGGCAGGTACTGTCAACGGAAAGATTATTCTATATAATGTCAAAGAATACACGATAATTACTTCCCGCTGGGCGTTCCACACAGGCCGCATCACCTCAATCTCTTGGAACGCTGCATCGACGCATGTTGTCACGTCTAGCCTTGACACGCATGTATTCGTCTATTCAGTAGCCAAACCAGGCAAGAATCTGAAAATATTAAACGCGCACAAGGAAGGCGCCCTATATGCGCAGTTTAAATCCGACTCTGAGGTTTTTAGCGTGGGCGCAGACGCATGTGTTAAATCGTGGTCAGTAACCCTACCATAGAGCGTACAAATTTAATAGAGTCAGGTTAGTTGACGTAGCCTTAATAGATAAGTAGATCATCTCTTTCGTTTCTTGTATAGTTTCGATATGAAACTGGACCCCTGTGACTTGAGCTCTTTGTTCTTGCTCTTGTTATATTCTACATACGCCATATCATCCCCACCAGCAAGAGAGGATAGACTGCCTGCTGTTTTGATAGGCTTCTGCGCTTTACGAGCAAATGCATTAGATCCGCGGCCAATCGCGTCATCAGCATCGTCGCCACGTTCCACCATTCCAGCTTCCTCGTTCTGGAGCAGCACTTCCTGGAGCAGTTCACGTCGTTCTCTAGCTGTGCTATAAGCCAAGTCCGGAAGTTTGTCCAGACCTTGTAGATGTGTAATCACTTTGAATGCATAGCCCTGGTCAACAAGAAATGCTTGCCGTTTCGTAGAGTAGTACATTTCCTGAGTGTCTTTAGAAACAAGCGAGTAGAAGAAGGCATTGAATCCTTCGTCGTTTCGTCTCTTAGCTCGCAATATTCGTCCTAATCGCTGTGCCTCCTGTCTTCGAGAACCGTAATGTGACGATATTTGAATTAGGCATGTTGCCTCAGGCAGGTCTATAGAAGTATCACCTACTTTCGACAAGAATATCGTATTGATCTCAGGGTTGTGTTGAAAATTCTTAAGAATTAGCATCCTCTCATGCTGAGGTGTACCACCAAAGATGAATGGCTTCTTCAGTTTGAGCGCATACGCCTTTAGTGCCCAGACATTATCTGAAAAAACGATGATCTTGTCACCGCGTTGTTCATGGTAATGTATAAGAAACTGACACGCCTGGAACTTTGTAGGGTTCATGACATAAAGCAGCATGCGTTTCCTCGATGTTTCCTTCAAATACTCTTGATAAAATTCGCTTGTCATTGGACACCATACTTCAGCGCATTGAACATTGGCAATGTGGCCCTGACGAGACAAGTCCATCCAGTTGGCTTCATAAAGTTTAGGGCCGATGAGAAAGTTGAGATCGTCAATCTTGTCATCTTCTCGCACCAGTGTAGCTGTAAGACCGAGCTTCGCATGAGCAGCAATAGTGCTAACTACACGACGAAACATCGCAGCAGGTACGACGTGCACTTCATCAAGGATAATAAAACCCCATTCTCGTGATGTGAGAAAGTCCATCATTTTCTGGGAATCATAAGATCTGTTTCGAGTATTAGCCACCATTGAATAAGTTGAGACAACTAAACCGGTTTCGGTAGAGAACCATTCTTTATGTTCAGACGTGAATACAGCTATACTGTCCGGCTGGATGGTACTCCACTGTAGAAATTGCTGGCGCCATTGCATGACAGAGACAGATGATGTACACAGAACAACAACCCCTTTTTTCACAGTACAGGCGGCAGTGATACCTACCAGTGTTTTGCCAGCCCCACAAGGCAGTACGATAATTCCAGAGCGAGCACGACCGTTTCCAAACATTTTGCTCAAACTTTTTTCCTGGTACGGTCGAATTTGAGTTGACGGCTTGAGGTCAATTTCAAGGTCGGGATTGCGTTGATCATTTCTGAAGTCGTATTCTTCGAGCAGAGGGTAATCTATTTCCTGGCATCTTTTCTTAACCACTTCGATGGAATCAGCGGGAACTTCGAAGGAATGAACAGTATCTTGATCTTCTTCGTCCTGATCGTCACCAACGACGGTTTCATATAAGTTTTCAATATTGTCATTATGTTCGGATTGAGATTGAGGTTCGCCTGCGGACGTATCTGGTTTCTTAGTTCCGGGGATGACCAGATCACCCTTCGTGGGGGCTTTTTCGGAAGTGAGTTGGTCGGCACCATCTGAGGCGACACGGAGCGACGCGATTGTGGGGTCTGAAAGCAGGGCCTTGAGTATCTCTGCAGAAGAAGATTCTATGTAGTAGTGGTTGTGCTTGAGGATGAGTTTGACTTTGCCGACGGAGGCGGTATAGGTGTGTATGAAGTTTATGAGGCTTTCAGTGACGGGAACCTTCGAGAGACGATCTAAGACGGATATGATATCTGCGGGTTCAAGGCCCACGGAGACAGCGGCATAGAGCGAGTAAGGCGTCAAGCGGTACTCGTGAATGTGAGAGGGCCTCGATACGGGTTCGGCGATTGTAATGAGGAAGTCCTGGGCCTGTTCCGCGAGCGGACTGAACGATTCCAGGATGATACGACCGTCGATCGGGTTGATCCAAAGCGGGCGGGCTGTGTGGTCGGGTTTCAGCGAGAGGAAGGAGAAATCATGCTTGCCGAATCTGTTAGAGACAGAATCGCCTTTGAAGTCTGAGGGTATGCTGAGGATTTCGCCTTTAGTTGCTTTTGGCACTGAGTATGTTATTTTTATCTTCGGAGCGGGCAAGTTCGTAATATCATCGTCTGAATCGGATCTCGAGTCAGACGACATGTTAGAGAAATCTCCGTCAGAGAGTCCATCGTGCGAAGACATGGCTCGCGAAGGCAAAAAAAGGATGGCGAGGTCGAAGCAGGAATGGTAGTGGGGGGATTCAATTAATTAAGGTTTAATCGCCAAGTAGACCCGACATTAACACCGGGTGGATCACCAACACACCTTTTTCACACCAACAACTGGCCAGCTCCACCACTTTCGTGAATCACTTATACTCTCGTAGAATGTCTGTTTCCTGTATTTTCTGTAAAATCGTTAAAGGCGAGATCCCGAGTTTCAAGCTTTACGAATCTGCGAAGACCTTCGCCTTCCTTGACATCGGCCCGACGGCCAAGGGTCATGCCTTGGTTATTCCTAAGTATCATGGCGCAAAGCTTCACAATATCCCTGACGAAGACCTCGTTGAGTTGCTGCCCGTTGCAAAGAAAATTGCTAAAGCACTCGAGGTAGACATAGACGGACCCGACGGTATAGGGTACAATATCTTGCAAAATAACGGCAGGATCGCGCATCAGATGGTCGATCACCTTCACGTTCATGTGATCCCCAAACGTACCGAGAAGGAAGGACTAGTAGTTGGCTGGCCAACCTACGAAACCAGTACGGATGAGCTCAAAAGCCTTCAAGAGAAGATCCTCGCCAAACTGGACTAATCGCAGCCTACTACGTCACAAGTGCCCTTCCTGGCTCGGCTCAGCTCCGCTCGGCCCCGCTCGTTTCGTGCTCGGCATCTCTTATTTACGCGTAGACGGTATTCTCGTGCCACCTCCTCTAGCTGTCGTAGCAGCCGCTGTCGCTGCCCTCGTACCTCTTACGGGCGCAGTTCCCATTGCAGACGGCGTACCTCTAGGTCTTGTTGCGCCGTAGACTGGTCGTCCACGCGTCGACCGCACCAGCGATTCTCGCGGAGGTAATCGCGACCCCTGCATTGAAGCGACAGGCCGTCCTGTAGTTGCTGTCGCGGCGCGCATTGCCGGCCGCGCTGGTTGTCGCGTCGGGTGCTCAACAAACGTGTCGTCTGACACTGCCGACACGTCTGCTTGGCCGCCAAACCGGCCCGTCGACGAACCCAACGATGGCTTGTATCCTGGCTGCACAGAAGGTATCTGTCTAGATGGAATACGCGACCGTGAATTTAATGCAGGTCGCGTTACTGGCCGCGCGTTGACCGCTGGACGTGCTATGGTCCCCGAATCAGGTCTGACCGGGACGCCGGGCCTGGTACCGCGTCTCGCAGCCGGACTAGAGGCCGTTGATACTGTACTTCTTACGCGTGCAGATTCTGTAACTGCTGCGACTGTCGAGGTCGCCTCGACCGGCTGCCGCGTCTGGTCCGCCTCCTCTTGTTGCTGCATCTGTTGCCGATCGCGTCCTTGTTGTTGATCCGTATCGCCATTGAGTATCCGGTCGACGCCCGGAAAGTCCACACACCAAGCGTTCATTTCAAGACCATAGATGAATGCACCAAAATTCTCGTTGAACGACCGAACCTGATTGTTCAGCAACTGAAAGCTCTCGAGGTTGACTTCGAAATCCGAAACCGCGTCGGCGAACTCCTGGATCGTCGGCTCCATCTCGCTCAGAGATCGCGGCAGCACAAACTCGTGCGATCTCGTCGATTTCCGCGTAACGCGGTTCGATGACTTGCGTAATGGCGTAACTGGAGCATGCGGTCCCGCCATAAATTGTGTATTTAAATGCAGGCGCCTATGTTTACCGCTGGGTTCAAAAATGGGCAAAGGACGCGATCATATATGCCAGCCCTAACAACCCCACATCAACTCATCTAATCTGATCTATTATTCAGCCGCACAATCCACAAATTCTCGCTCTCAAAAAACTACCTAGTACTGTCGCATAAATTTTTCACTTTCTTGTCATTTGCCAGATCATTGCCTACTAAGACCCGCAGCCCTGCACACATCGCATCAGCCGCTAACGTTCAATTCTTCTAATGCATCACGTGACAATAGTCGAGTAGCCATTGCGATCTCTCTAGCGTCTGTGATTGGCTAGGATAATTTCTCCAGGCCTCAGTCTGCATTTTCATTTGAACTCAGATCTCGATCTTGCCAACGTTCGACCGTTGCACCTCGCCGCGACCCCTGCATCTCGTCGCTGCTTCCCTTTATCTGGTGCGCATATCAATTAACAGCCACAGTGTATCTTTATAAGAATAAATAATTTGTGTGGCTGTTCTTTAGAAACTCAAGAACTGCACCTTGTCCTTCTATTCTGCCCTGTCATCTCCACCACACTTTTCTTCATCCCACCTAAAACCTCGCCTTCTTCACTCCTTGCACGCTACACTGTACGTAATAATTTACAGAAACATTGCTTCAAAGCAAAATGAACCCGAATACCCCCGACTCAGATAAACCAAGCGGCAGCAAGGACGCCCAAGAGCCTTTGCCGCTCAAGAAACGAAGAGTCACCCGCGCCTGTGACGAATGTCGTCGCAAAAAGATCAGGTGCGATGCCGAATCTCCTTGCTCGCACTGCGCAGCTTACGGTTACACATGCACATATAACCAGCCCTCGTTGAGACGCAAAGCCATGCAGCTGAAATCGTTCCAGGAGATTGAAAAGCGCCTCCAGTCGTACGAGCTTATCATCCACGCCCTGATACCCGATCTCGATCTCGACAGCCCGGACTTTGATCTCAAGCACGTGCTCAACCAAATAAGGCGCACTAGACTCAAAATGGAAGGTTCAGAGCTGGAAGCCGATCCAGAAGAAGACGGTGTGCCGGCGTCGCACAGCGACTCCGCCAGCGCTAGCAAAAGGCCCGACTCTGAATACGACCACATACAGTCTGTTTATAACTCAACTAATTCCTCTATCGAAAGAGCTGCTCTGATCAAAAAACCTCTCCAAGACGCCCTCGCCGACTACACCGACGACAACGAGCCCCAGATTGAGTCTATGATCGAGGCTATAGCTAAGCTCGACATCGACGAATGGGACCGCGTCGATTTCTTTGGGCACTCATCTGGCCGTGCATTTTTCCAGGGTATCCTTTCTCAATTTGATGAGCACCTCCTCGACAAGTCACTGAAGGAATGGGCTAGGGTCATGAATTTGAACTTGGATGCAATAAATATGCAGCCTACAACAGTACCGTTCTTGACCGAGCTATATAGCATGTTGCCACCAAAAGCCCATTGTCTCTACCTTGTCGATGTGGCTTTTACTCAGGCTATGGCTCTGACTACTGTTTTTCACGTACCTTCTTTCCTTGAATCTGTTGAACAAATATACGCTACTTCCCCCTCAGAATTCACAGCCAAGAAACAGCAGTTCTTAACTGTTTTAATATCCACTTTGTCGGTAGGAATACTCTTTTCAGATACTCCCTTGAATTCTGCAATAAAATACGACAAATCACAAGCTTATGACTTTTATCTTGCTGCTAAGCGGGTACTTGATTTCAAGGGACCTCGCGGTTTTCATACAATGAAAGCTGTACTATCTTTGCTTATGATGCTAACGTATTTATTCAGTACTACCAGACTATCAGAATGTTATACATTTTCTGGCATTGCTCTGCGCGCTGCATTAAGTATCGGCCTTCATCGACGGGTACTTAACAAATTTTCTTCTATCGAGCTAGAAGTGAGAAAACGTCTGTTCTGGTCTTTACGAAAGCTAGATATCTATTCTGGTGCCATTACAGGCCTGCCCACAGGTTTGAGGTTGCGCGATATTACTCAAGATATACCGCTAGATATCGAAGATAAGTTCTTGACAGACAATGGAGTTCTGCCGCATACCAAGACAATTTCTCCTATCTCATTCTCGCTTGTTCACAACCGCCTTATTGAGATACTAGGACACACGGTAACAACTGTTTACCCAACTAAGCCGTCTACTATGGAGCAGTCTGGTATGCATCGCATTAAGTACTCTCAGATTGCTCATATTGAACGTGAACTGCGTGATTGGGTTCAGTCCCTTCCTGAAGAACTCAAGCCGAACATGCAGAACCCCTGCGAGCATGGTATGAATCAAGGCCTATTGTATTTATCTTACTGCCATGTACGGTTGTTTCTGTACAGGCCTTTTATCCATTACGTTTCTGCTTCTAGAACGAACACAACAGCCACCGAGTATATGTGCGCAATGAATTGTGTAAATTGCGCCCGCATTGTTATGAATGTTGCAGATGTACTTTCAGCGAAAGATATGCTCAATCCGCACTACTGGTTTACCATTTACACGATTTTCTTTGCTGTTACGTGTTTGGTGTATTATTCGTCAGAGAATTTGGGTCATCCAAGTGCTTTCATTGTGAGAAAGGATGCTGAAATTGGCAAGAACATATTAGGAAAGTTCCGAAAACATTCCACACCTGCAGCAAGAAATTACTTGATTGTTGTAAAGCTATTTGAGAAACTAGATAAGCGAATGGCTAATGTTGACATTTCGTTATTCAATTCTGATACCTCTGCGGCCAGCTGGAATCTACAGGTCAAACCGAGAGCCGAGGAAAGTGCAGTATACGACATAGAGAGTGTGAATGCTAATAACTCCTTGAATGACCCTAATGGAATGTCCGGAACCCCAAGACTGTCAGATGTTGCTCCGAGCAGTGTTACAAGTGATATGTCCAAATCACCCATTAACGATTCTGGTTCGACGAGTACCGACGAGCCAGTGATGTATGATCAGTTGTGGAATGGAACTGGAGTGACTGACATGATTAGGTTGAACCAGGATAACGGACCTGCAATAACAGGCGTACAGCGCGACATGATGCAACCAGACTATTCTAATATTGCGAGGTTAGCTGCTGAATGGAATAATAATAATAATCAGCAGCAGCAGCAGCAGCAGCAGCAACAACATCAACAACCGCCGCCATTGAGACCGAAACCGAATAACAATAGTGATACTCGGATATATGACGTGCCAGGAAATGATATGTTTGACGGCAGAAGCTGGGATGAAAGACAGCCACAGGTCAGTATCCAAGCTAAATTAGGCCCAAAGGAGAGAAGTGGAACGTTTGATGTCTCTTCTGATAATGTGAGTTACGGGAACGAGTCGAACGAAGGGAGCAACCAAAGAATAGCGACGTCTATGTATCGTCCGCCTGGCGGTGCAGACCCCGACTTTCCGCAGTTTGTTAATATGGGGCCCCAGCAAATGGGTAACATGGGTGGCATAAACAAAGCTAAAGGAGAATATGGCGGTCTGAGTGAAGAGAAAGTGGGCGGAGGAGATAATACCATGGGCGGGGAGTATGGTGGATACTTTGACGCTGTTCTTCCGCCACTGCCACAGCTGTCTTCCTACGACATATTTCCTGAGTATAACAACAATGCAGAGTCCACACCTGAAGGAGAATTTTACGGACAATTTAATTTGCCACCACAGGACAGTATGACCGAGAACGTGACCGGTGGAGGTGGTCGATTTCGAAGCTGATATTGTTATCCGAAATCGGAACGATGCGGATGTATTATATGGTAGAATATGAGCTCAAAAAGAAAAAAAATTAACTAGAAATTTCCGTACTCGAGATCGTCGATAACGGCGTTATCGAGCGTCATTGAATGGTTATTATAGGCTGATTTCTTACTGGGGAGACACATGGAGACGGTGTTTTTGATGCCTGCGATGTGGGGTAACTGGTCTATACCGCCTCTGTGAAGCACAGTCCGTCGGTAAAACGTACTTGCAAAGCAGTAGACGAGGAACATTATGAGAAATATGAGACCGAATATTGCCCACGGAGAGAGCGTTTCTTGGACGTTAGTGGCTGCACAGGCATGTGCTGTGCGTACTTCGAAGACGTAGAAACAGTCGTACTGTTCCCCTATAAACGAGATAGCCGCCTGCTGCATGATCTCACGGTCGCATACGAAGCTGAAAATCGATGATCGGTAGTAGTCTGAGCCCGGACACCGGTCTCCGTGCGTATACTCGAGTACGAGCTTTCTGCCGCGGAAGTACGGCGTCGTGGAGTACCTGCCGATCGAAATGGAGCGAGAACCGTTGTGGTAGAGTGCACCGACATCTGTCGAGACGGTACGGTCTTGGTCGATCAGCGGTTCGCATATATTTATAGAGAAGTTGCTTAAGTAATCGTGGCCTCGGGCCTTGTAGTTAAAGGTGCCCCCGGCTACCGATCGCGCTAGTCCGCTCAAGTCATAAAACTGGCCATTTTGCGAGTTCGTTGTAGTGCATTCCTGGTGCTGCTCGCCCAGACAAAACACTGCGAGCGCCAGTAGCGATATTAGCATCATTTATGTTCTACAGCCAGTAGTTTGGTGGTGGTGGGTTCGCCAAACAATGAAAAAAGGCTAAATGACTTTCACTATAAAAACCCAAAAGACCCGATCTGGCTCACGTACTGCTCGCAATCGCTCTGTACCGCTGGATCAATACCAATATCTCCAATAATACCTGACTCTAATTCGTCTTTTGCGTCTTCTTCTTCGTTTTCGTCCTCTTCGTCCTCCTCCTCGCTGCCCTCTTCGAGATCCACCTCGACATCCTGTTCGAGTTCATCTTCGCTGCTGCTCGGCGACCCTCCGTCGTCCAGCCCGGACTCAAAGTTGCCGTCCAATTCTTCGTCGTCTGAGTCCGCCGGCGGATCGGGCACAGGATCGGATTGCGCAGCAAGACTGTGTTCTGCCTGCTCTAGTTCGGCGGGCATCTCGGCGTTAGCTGCCGCTTTGGCGCGCCGCGAGTCTGCCATGCTCTGGTCATTCACACCTTTCTCCTTGACATAGTCGTCGATTGCCTGGTACGCCGACTGGTCGATCATACTCAACTCAATGTCTTTCTTTGCTTCGTCAAAGAAAGACACCACTATGTTGAACGTCAGCCGCGTGATCGACACATACGATACTGACTCGATCGCGGACAGCGGGAGGACGACTAGCGGTTTCTTGAACCCGAACAGCAGGTACTCGTCGAGAAAAAATAGATACCCATCGCGCGATCCTAGGTACGCAGACGCTAACCCTTTCTTTTTGGATTCGATCTCACGATTTAGCGGCCGCGAGATCGCCATTCCAAAGCGCTCGACCGCTTCGATCATGAAATCCACCAGTGGCAACGGTTGCAGAATCGCCGCCAGTCCTCGCGTCTCGACTTTCGTCATGTCCACAGGCGACTCATTCACATTGATCATAATCGTATTGTCGCCTTCTTTGAACACAATATTGAACTGTTTCGTAGCCTTGTCGGGCACAGGCAGCACCGCGATCAGTTCCGGGTTACTAACGATCGTCTCGCCGTCATTGATGTACACACACCCTTCGCTCACGCCAATCGCGCATTTCTTACGCACAGGTATAAGCACAGATACGTCTTTCACCGTAATACTCTCTGACTCACCAATGTAACTCGAAATCGACTGGTCCAATTTAGCTTTCTTACGTTGCCTCTCTCCTTCAACAGCACTCGTCTCGTATCGCACAAACTCTAGGAACACATTCAGTTTGTTCTCATCATCACCAATAAACTCGCGAATACATGTAAACAGCGCCCGGTCCCCGCCAAAACGCGCTTCAATCTCATCCATTTGTCGTCCGCTGATTGAACGCGCTACACTATCTCAAGCCAAGAACGTGCCCTTTAGGGTTCAGACCCCTGTCTCCTGACCCTAGCGCTCTTCGCAGTCACTGTCACAATACCCACTTTAGCTTGGGACAAAGCGCGCCTCTCATTGGCTGTAAAAACTTTTAATAAATTTTACCCCTAACCCACACTTACCCGGCCTGTAAGAACCTTCTATAAAGACTACATGCAAAATTTTCTGGCTTTCTCCTTTGTCTACTCACACCTGAAATCACTTTGCGTTTCGATCTGAGTGCTAATTTGTAATAGTTTGATAAAATGGTAAGTCTTTATTCCTTTGAACCTTGAATCCACTCGCATCTGTTTTTTCTTTTAAAAATATTACCCTCTTTTTTGCGGTCTGTGCTGCCGTATCGCTAATCTTTTTAACGCCTAGCCCTTTTTTAAGGTCTAACCAGGGGCTTGCTATTTGCTGGACTCCACACAGCCTAATTACATTATATTCTAATTAGCAATGAAATATACTTTCTAGTCTGTGTGTCGATAATGCGTTTCGGCCAGATTCCTATTGCAAAAAAATTTCCGAAATGTTTTCTTTATTGGGTTCCACCCACTTAATGTTGCGGCACTTCAAAAAAGGGGTTGGGTGGTCAGTGATGTCCTCCAAGGTTTGACTTTTTTTTGCTTTTCATTTTTTATTGCATCGCATACTAACAATATCTTAGGGTAAAGAAAAAGCTCACGTTAACGTCGTCGTCATCGGACACGTCGATTCTGGAAAGTCCACCACCACTGGTCACTTGATCTACAAGTGCGGTGGTATCGACAAGCGTACCATCGAGAAGTTCGAGAAGGAAGCCGCCGAACTCGGTAAGGGTTCCTTCAAGTACGCTTGGGTTCTCGACAAGCTCAAAGCTGAGCGTGAACGTGGTATCACTATCGATATTGCTCTCTGGAAATTCGAGACTCCCAAGTACTACGTTACTGTCATTGATGCTCCTGGACATCGTGATTTCATCAAGAACATGATCACTGGTACTTCCCAGGCCGATTGCGCTATTCTCATCATTGCCGCTGGTACTGGTGAGTTTGAGGCTGGTATCTCCGGTAACGGTCAGACTCGTGAGCACGCTCTCCTTGCTTTCACTCTTGGTGTCCGTCAGCTCATCGTCGCCATCAACAAGATGGATGCCGCTAACTGGTCTGAAGATCGTTTCAACGAAATTGTCAAGGAGACTTCCAACTTCATCAAGAAGGTTGGTTACAACCCCAAGACTGTTCCTTTCGTCCCCATCTCTGGCTGGAACGGTGACAACATGATTGAGGTCACCAACAACGCTCCCTGGTACAAGGGATGGCAAAAGGAGACCAAAGCTGGTGTCGTCAAGGGCAAGACCCTTCTCGAGGCCATTGATGCCATCGAGCCCCCTACTCGTCCTGTTGAGAAGCCTCTCCGTCTTCCCCTCCAGGATGTCTACAAGATCGGTGGTATCGGAACGGTGCCTGTCGGTCGTGTTGAGACTGGTTGCATCAAGCCCGGTATGGTTGTTACTTTCGCTCCTGCTGGCGTTACCACTGAAGTCAAGTCCGTTGAGATGCACCACGAACAGCTCACCGAGGGTCTCCCCGGTGACAATGTTGGATTCAACGTCAAGAATGTTTCCGTCAAGGATATCCGTCGTGGAAACGTCTGCGGTGATTCCAAGAACGATCCTCCCAAGGCTTGCGACAACTTCACCGCTCAAGTTATTGTCATGAACCACCCTGGTCAGATTGGTGCTGGATACTCTCCCGTCCTTGACTGCCACACTGCTCATATTGCTTGCAAGTTCGACACCCTTCTCGAGAAGATCGACCGTCGTACCGGTAAGAAGATTGAGGACAACCCCAAGACCATCAAGTCTGGAGATGCCGCCATGGTTAAGATGATTCCTTCCAAGCCCATGTGCGTTGAGACTTTCACTGAGTACCCTCCTCTTGGCCGTTTCGCCGTCCGTGACATGCGCCAGACCGTTGCTGTCGGTGTCATCAAGGCCGTCGACAAGACCGATAAGGGTGCCGGCAAGGTCACCAAGGCTGCCCAGAAGGCCGCCAAGAAGTAAGTTTAGGCTCTTCTGCATTTTCGATGCCCCGTGAAAAAAAGTACATAATGAGTCGCTCTCTGTGTACACACGATAGAACTGCGTATTACTTTTTTTTATACTAGTTAAGCTTCTTTCTTCTTTAACAACTATTCGTAGTCTAAGTAGCTCTGCCCAAACATGTCCTCGTATGTGTGGTACCTTTTCCCGCGGTCTAGGTGGTTTATTATCTCTATATCTTCGCTGTCGAGGTCCATTATGATAAAGTTGTCTTTTATTTGTGTCGGTACAGTTGCTGCAGGTACCGCACAGACCCCTCGGGCGTAGTTCCAGGATACGATCACCTGCAAGGGCGTGATCTGGTGTTTTTGAGCGATTCGGACAATGTTGGCGTCCTCGACCATTAACGGCTCCGTCCTCAGCGGGTCATTCTTCCTGGTAAGGTTTCCGAATGGGGCGTAGGCTGTGATTGCGATTCCCTGTGAGTCACAATACTCGTGCAGCTCCGGTTGCGTAAGGTACGGGTGCATTTCGACCTGGTTCATAACAGGTCTGATTCGCGCAACGGCAAAGAGTTTCTGCAGATCAGCTTTTCTGTAATTTGACACCCCGAGGTTTCGAATTTTGCCTTCCTCTACAAGCTCTTCAAGGGCTCCCCACGTCTCTGATATGGGCACATCGATTTTGTGCATGTAGCCGTCGCTTTCGCGCGGTTTCGGGTCGACGTCGAACCCGTCGTCGTCAAGACCGGCATTACGCACTGCGAATGGCCAGTGTAGCAGGGCAAGGTCTACGTAATCTGTCTGCAGGTCCGCCAACGACTTCTCGATAGACTGTCGCACGAGGTCTCGTGTATAGTGTGTCATCCAGACCTTTGTCGTCAGCCATACCTGTTCCCGCGGCACACGCGATATTCTTAGTCCTTTTCCAACAAGCTGTTCGGACCGGTAGAAGTACGCACTGTCAATATGTCTGTAGCCGAATCGCAGGGCTTCGGAAACAGCCTCGGCAAAACTGTCGTCCTCGACATTGGCCGTCCCCAGACCGACAAGCGGGATTTCGGCGCCGTTCGAGAGAGTCTTCTTGCCGGTGGCAAATCGCAGAGGCATATAGATGCAATGGAAAGACAAGAAGGTGCTGGAACTATGCCACTTACGTATCAAGAGAGGAAATTGCAGTTGCCTTGCGCACGCTGGGTGGGAGTCTATCCTAAACTTAGAAACCGCCCACCCGAGCATTTAGTCAGACATAAACTTCACGTCTTCGCGCAATACGTCTCTGTGCGCGAGCTGTTCGCAATTGTGTGGTAGTGTCTCTAAAAAAAGCTCCAAATAGGCGCCTGGCCTAATCCGCTCAAAGCCAGACCACTGAAACGGATCCGCAAACGACGGTTGAAACGTTATTCCCAATAAGGTGCTAGCTAAACTCTAAATGCAATAAGGTTTACGTTAATTGCGTACTCGAGATGCTCTACGTTACAGAGTCGTGCGAGCACACTATATTCCACATGGTAGCAATTTAGTGAGGTTTATTAAGCCATTATTTTATTTCCGTATATCCAGAAGCACGCAGGTTAGGTAGCAGTTCATCGGTTTGCATCGTGCAGAAGATGTTGGTCCTGGCGCTGGTGGTGATGTTGGTGCTGCTGAAGCTGGTGGTGTTCAGGCACTCTGTGTTCGTCAACCAGACTCTGCAGCTCTGGACCTTGCAGAGGAGCATGCGACTGGAAGTCGAAAGACACATTCGGAGTATAGGGAGTCATATTGGGCATGTTACCGCCTTGCATGATGAAACTGGAAGCAAAACTGTAGTCTTCTTGCATCGGAGTAGTAGCAGGGACGCTGACGTTACCGGCTGAACCAAACAGCAAGTTGAAGTTCGATCTATTTGGCGTAGTCGGCCCAGTTGACTTGTTTTGGTCAACCAAAATAGCTTGTTTTCTTTCTTGATCTAGTCGTGATTTACGACTAACTAGTTGTCTGATAGCTGCGCGAGCGTCAGCACAGGCTATTTCAGGTTTGTGAGAAGCAAAATGCTTGAATTTTGAAAGCCTGCTTCCAGGATTGCGACTTGCAATTTCTGCAGCGCTCAGCAAATAGCTTAGCTCGTCGTCTTTCTCTTCGTCATCGTCCTCCTCGCTCTCCTCCGCGCCGAATGTCTCTGTAGAGCAATTAGTCAGCCCGGACACAGTGAGAGTCATGCCATATTCCTCTTCGTCGTCCTGCGGGCCAAACATGTCAAACATTCCGCGCTTTGCACTCATTCCAGACGAGCTTGCAGGCGCAGACTCAACCTGCGAGTTGCTAGAGGTGAAGATAGACAGGCCACGTACAGGATGTTTGGCGTTGTTCGGGGCGGAGGAGGCAGAACCAGGCACCGAAGATTGCGACACAGGGTCAGATTTCACTACAGTTGCTTGGCCGTGTGGAGAAACAATTAGCGAGACAGTAGGTCGACGAGCCTCTGAGCCAAAGCCAAACGCGGTGAGGTTGTTAGTCGATAAAGACCTCTCAAAGGCGGAATGGGGTGAGTCCGGAAGGTCATAGCCTGTCAATGGGATGCTATCTGAATGAGCCGGAGCGACCGTGTAGGATCTAGCACGACGCATAGCAGACCTCGGGGTGGAAGCAATTGCAACCTGAGGGATTGTGTCGGGCTCGTTCGAGTCAAGCGCTCTGAACTTGTTCGAGAACGACCGAACACGGCGCATGTTGCGGGGTGAAGGGCGGACAGTGGACTGCAGATCGAGGCCTTCTGAGACATGAGGTAGCGCAGATACGGAGTGTGTTCGTCGCTGAAGCAGGGAGGCCGAGAAGACTGCAGAGTCGCTGTGCCGAGACAAGTACTGCGGACGAGGTTGCGCGAGCGGTTGCTGGCGCTGATCGAGGGGCTGAATGTCGGCGTAGTTGCCAGCGGGACCGGTCGGGGTAGGAGGCCCAGCAGGGTTGAGCGAAGAGACGGATCCGGAGTATGAGGAAGAGGAGAAGTCCGAGACGGCAGGGATTGAGGAGTTTGAGCGGGAGAGAGTCTGGGAAGCGTTGAACTTGGATGTGAGGTCGCGGGAGACGTTACCAGACCAGGGCTGCGAACCGGGAGAGCCGTTGTAGTAGTAGTTTCCCGATATAGGAGAGGACATTATGATTGCTTTGAACTTTGCATTGGAAGACATGTGGCTTCCATTGTCTGTGTCTATGTGGGATAGTTGAGCGGAGATAGGGGTTGCGGGGAACATTGAGGCCGGTGAGGTGTTGGCGGAGGAGGAGAAAATCAGGGATGGGTTGATGTCGTCTGAAGTTTTGTTTGGAGAGGTGTAGGTGGGTGCAAGAGATCCATCTCTATTGAAAGAGGCATGGTCGTGTGGTAGGATGTGGACGTACTGACTATTCTGTTGGACTTTGTGAGGGTAGGACCAGAACTGGCTGCCGTTTGCGGGAGCGTCAGGGTCCATTTCTGGCGTGTAGAGCGTGTAAAGAGACAAGATCTAGACAGCACAAAGGCTTTCTAAGAGGATAGAAGGCTGAAAGGCGTCGAATAGAGCAGAAGTGACAGCTGCGAGTAAAAGGGGGTGGGTGGTGGTGTAAATAGTCAGAACTAAGGGGGAAAGACGCCGATGGTTAGAAGACTAGCCGGTGCAGAACAAGAAGGCTAGACGAGAAAATGAGAGAAACTAGAGCGACTACTAGGGAAAAAACAAAACTAAACGTACCTACAGGATGACTGCAGGGTACTTAAAAGAAGAAAGAAAAAGAAGGAGATTTGACAAAATTAGTCCTTGTCTCACTGCCTGTCTTTGCTGCAATGCAAATGTAAAGGGAGAACAAGTTAAAGATTAAATGGAATAAAGTTGAACGTTAATGAGAATAAACTTAGTATGCAATCTCTCATAGGGCTACATGCGAAGTAAGGGATAGGCTGTAATTGCGGGCGACCATATTCCGCAGGTTGGCTAAGTCGATCGTATACGGTGCGATGGGGCCGTGCTGCGGAAGAGCTCAATTGTCTCATTGGGTAAGAGCGACCACGCACGATTGGATGTCGTTTGTCGGCGATATGTTGCCAGAACACAGCGAGGAAAAAAAACTAAAAGAAAAGGCTAAAAAGCACTCGTTCGGGGTGCGCCAAAGTGACCCCGAAATAGGCTTACTATATGACCCACTTGTACTTATCACGTTTTCTTATTAAGAAAATAGGGAATAGCTAGGGGAACTCGCAGTAGGGTCTGCTGATGCATTATCGAGTTCTATTGATGCACAATCTGCGGAATTGCTATCTATCTACCGACCACCAGCAATTACCTCGCCAAACTAGCGCTCTTCGCCGCCTCGTCTCTGATATACATACGAGGCAGCAAGGTCCACTTCCCTTTTCTCAACAAAGTTAAGGGCAAGGGATTACCCGGCTTTCATGTAACCCGAATGCAAGTCCACAACTGTTGGACGTGATAAGGGCTGTCTGCAGATTGTACGACAAACGCGGCTTTACTGTACGACAAATTGGTGCAGACTGTGCTGAGGCTGGTATAATTGCGGATACAGATTGCAGTATGTGAATACTGCACACGCAATGACACTCAGCAGCCTGCTGCATCGAGTTGTTTTCTCCGGGCCGACTTCAAGGTCCATAATTAACGTTTTATTACGCATACTCTAACACAATTACACTTTATTACCCGTATTATAATACTTTTCTCTCGTTCAGTCTCGTACCCGAATTCCGCTAGCGTCTTTGAACTACTCAATTCATGCCGCCAACACTGTCTTCAGCATAACACGTTACCATACAACGAAGGTCGTCCTTGCTGCAGTTTTTGCGATCGAGGCTCGCAAAGATCTGTTCTTTATCCGTCTTTTTCCGATCCGCTCGCTTTTCGCATTTTATTCTCTAAAGTAGTAAAAAACTCTATCTATTTGGAGCCAATTCCAATCCCGTCTCTGTATCTTTCGAGCTGCTAAATCCAGCTTTAGTGCCTGCTTGTTCGGCTTTTCCTCTCTTTTTCGGGCGCTTAAGACCAATCTCTAAGATGTTGCCATGGAAATTTATTATCTCGTCCAGTCTCCCCTCTATTACTAATCTCAACCTTATCCCCCTGCAAGTGCTCGCGCTAATGCAAGCTAATGAATGCTAACGTTTCTATAAGCACTTTATCTTCCGGCATCCTGCATTTTCAGCGCTCCTGTGCGGTCTCTTCTCTCGTTCTGCAACAACCAGTCCACACTCATCGTGATGTCTCGTTGATCATAAACTCTAATAGCCGCATACATGTTACTACAACGTATCTATAGCAACGTGTTCCTTTCGATTAAGCTTCTCCATCGCTCACTTATACTCGTACCCACGTAAACAAACCTAGCCGCTGATCTGTATCAATTAGAAACAATTCTTTCAATGGCAGACCAAGAAGACGACTTCCTTCAGCTACCACTGGCCGACAGACTTGTGCATAAGAATTGGAAGGCCCGCCAGAGCGCCTACAAGGACTTAGAATCTAACTTTAAGTCTTACGACTTTTCTATCGCTCAATCAAACCCTGATTTGTTCGCAAAAGCTGTAGTAGACTCTAACGTCGCCGCACAGGAAGCAGCAACCGCCGCCTTGTTGACGTTTCTGCATAACGCAGACTCGGCTCTAGTGTTACGACTCGCCCCTTCTTTTCTGCCCGGCCTTTGCGAGAAGGGCCTGGTCGCTACTCGTCCTTCTACCAAATCAAACACTGCTGAATGTCTTCTCGAAGTCTCCGAACACAAATCTCCTGAAATGGTAGTAAACTGCCTGTTAGACCTTTACTCTCATAAGCTTGCAAAGGTCATTGCTGCTTCTGTATCCGCCACCACTGCGCAAGTGAGCGCATTCGGAGCAAATAATGTCAATGTTAAAGCTATCCTCGAATCGATGCCTAAACTGTTTAGCCACATGGACAAAAATGTTAGAGCTGAAGCCTCAAAGCTGGCCGTGGAACTTTACAAATGGCTCGGAAATGCTTTGTCCGATATCCTACTTCCTAGCCTGAAGCCAGTCCAGCAGAAAGACCTTACTGAAACTTTCCAGGCTCTACCCACCGAGAAACCTGCGCCTACTCGTCAATTCAAGGCCGCAAAAGCTTCTGGAGCCAACGTAGATACTATCGGTAGTGCTGCAGACGATCCTATGGAAGTGGATGCTGCCCCTGATGTTGATCCTTTCGATCTCATGGAAGCAAAGCCTGTTCACGTGCCTGCAGTCTTCTATTCCCAGATAACAGAAGTAAAATGGTCACTCCGTAAAGAAGCTATCGAAGGACTTCAGAAAGAGCTTGAAGGCAAACCAAAGATCGCCTCGGGTGACTACCTGGATGCCATTTCTGCCCTGGCCAAATGCGTCGCTAAAGATGCAAATGTTGTTGTCGTGACTCTTTCTGCTCAGTCTATTGCATCCTTTGCAAAGGGCCTTAAAGGCAGTTTCAGTCAGTACCGTCCAATTGTCACCAGTCCTCTCCTAGAAAGATTGAAGGAAAAGAAACAGACCGTGTCTCAAGCGCTTACGTCCGCTCTGGAAGCCACCTTTTTGGCGACCTCTTTATCTGATATGCTTGATGATATTTTGAGTGCATGCGGCCACAAGACTCCTAATGTGAAGATAGAGACGCTGAATTTTCTAGCACGGTGCCTTTCACAAACAAAAATTAATATTCCCATTGCCTCTGTGCAGCAAATTGCTGAAATGGCAGTTCAAAGGGTATCCGATACCGATGAAAATGTCCGCAACTCCGCGGCTCTGGTCCTTGGCACGCTGATGAAAATGATGGGCCGTAGAGTGGTTGAACCTCTTATAACGAGTTTACCACAAATGAGAAAAGACAAAGTCTACGACTATTGTGAAAAAGCTGAGGTGAAATTAGTGCTTACTGCAGCGCCCGAGGCTGTTCCACAATCGAAAGGGAACACTAAAACAATTTCTACAGTGAGAAATGCACCGAAATCAGTTGGTTCGCCACGCGTCGGGGCAATGTCACCTACAAAACCACTTCAAAGACCAGCAGGAGTGAGCCGTCCGGTGTCAAGCATGAAAACTCGTGGAGAAATGCCGCCTTCACCTACTAAACACGCATTGCCGACATCGGATTCTCCCATGAAGAAAGCGGAGGGCATGAGATACGGCGGAAAAGTCAGTGGGTTAACCGGACGATCACTGGTGTCTAAAGAGAGTACAGCGTTTGACGCCAGAGGTGCATCGCCTAGAGCAAAATCAGGAGCGGCAGTACTGTCCGCCAGTGCACCTGTATCACCGGGCAAGATGGAGAGTTTAGTGAAAGAGAATGCACAGATGAAGGCAGCCATGGCCAGTTTAGAGAGTGAGCTCGCAACATACAAGAGCAAGTTAGCAAAGCTTGAACTCTCTAAGGACGCAGAAAAGAGCAAACACATTCAGAGCACTACCGTTACACAAGCGCAAGTTGCAGAGTTAGTAGCAGAAAAGAAGGAGATCTTGTCACAACTGAGATCGCGAGATAGTATGCTTGCGAGGGTACAAAGCGAATTGGAGATGGAGCGAGCTAAAGCGGCGCAGTTGGAGATTAGACTTGGTGGAGCCATAAACGGGACTGTTGATCTAGAAGCGCGAAACATGAGCCTAGGGCACGCTGTTGGATCACCTGAACGTATAAAGACGGGATTGCAGTCGCCATCACATATCTCTGGACAAAGCTGGAGGCCGAGTGGGTTACGGCAGCCTACCGGTGCCAGCAATCCACTAGGTAAAGAGAATGGACTGCGATATCCGAAGAGTGAGCTATCGGGCCGGAGTAGCAGCTCCCACTCGAGCACCAGTACTGTTGCTACGCAACTGCGAGAAAGGATCGAAGCAATTAAAGCGCAGCAGAGCAAACGCATGTGAAAGGAGAAAAAGTTTACCTGTGACGATCATTGTTTTGGTTTTATGAGGCCCTTATAGACGACATAGAAAGCTATTGTTGAATCATTTCCTATCATTGCTAATATGAATCTGTTGTATTTAACTGGCGATTTTTGAGTCAACGTATCGTCGATTTGCGCCCATTGGCGTAGAGTCATTGGTGTTTCTTTTATGCACGGGAAGACGATCTCTTGCTCGATAGTCGAATCATCTTGACGAATTTTTGTGGAAGGAGTACCTATTAAGAATACGTAATCTTTATTTTTGTGGTTTATTAAAAGTTCAGAAACATTTTTCCAGTTGTTTTGCTGTCTCAGTACTGTTTTTACTGATTCAACGGTGGATGTCATCGAAGGTAAGGTTTGGGATTGCAAGGTGGAGTTGGGTTAGAGGAAGGCAGTAAACTGGATCGCATTGAACTTCACGAGCTAGCGGAGCAGCAAACGCGAGAAAACCAAATAAAACAAAATGCCAAAGACCAACAGACCAAGCACAACTCCATTGAACCACGTCAGCGAATCGACCTCTTGGCCTGGTACTTTGACGTTCATGCCCCAAAGACCGGTCACGATGTTCATAGGGAGTACAATAGTGCCCAGCACTGTTAAATGACCTAGTACCTCGTTCGTGTCGTTATTGACCTGCGTCATTTCAATGTTAATCTGAGCCAGGTAATTAGAGTGTGATCGCGATAAGAGTTTCTCGTAATGGTTCAGGCTTTGAGTCATGGTCACGACGTGATCTTGGATATCGCCCAAATAGAGCGCAACTTCTGCTGCCGGAGCAGCGTCCCAGTTCTCCTGGCATCTCTTTGAAAAACTCTTAACGACGTCTGCCTTAGACGATACAAGTCTAGTCAGTGCCATCACTCTTTTGCGGCACTCTCCGATCCTTATCAGCATGTCTCCCTTCTGCTTCCAGGTGAGCGAGGCGCTGGAGTCGGACGATGAGGTGGAAGTAGTGCGGCTATCAAACAGGTTTTCCAGCCCATTCTTCTCATCGTCTTCTTCGTCATAGGACTTAGAAAAAATCTTTATAATGTCATTGTCTATAATCAGCACCTCTTGCTCCGTAGCATCCATAATTGGTGCGAAATGGTCTGTCACATCGTCAATCAGCGCGTACGATATCCAGTCGGCGCTCACGCTGATGTGCTCGCGCAGCTGTCTAATTCGTCGTCTGACATTTGCAGGGTGCGCCACGGGCGAATGGTGGAATGTCAGTACGCCTTCTTTGAACACCACGATGTAGAGGTTCACTGGCTCCAGCACCCGTGACATATACTTCTGCGAACGGATACGCTGCTGCATAGTAGATGAGCTTATGCTGTGGATGCTGCCTGTGCGGCCTTTCGGACGGCTTGGATTATTCTCTGAATCGTATCTGTACGCCTTTGACTTCTTTATGAGTCTGAAAGTGCGGAACACGATCAGATAGTAGTCCCCGAAGACCTCTATCTTTTCGCGGGACTCGCCGAGCATGATGTCTTCCGCTGTGAGCGGGTGAATGCCAAACGTGCGCGACAGGATCTTCATCTCGCTGTCTGTGGGGTTCAGAATATCCAGCCAGAACGGCGGGGCCACGGCTTCAGGCGATTCAGAATAGGCGTGATCCATTGCGCCGCTCTTCTCGCTTTCCTTCGAGGAATGCAGCTCTTCGTCGGAGAACGTTCCAGAGAGAGCCGCATGCGGAGGTTTTACGGCGGCGGCAGTGGCTGACGAAACAGGGTGTTGTGCAGGAGTTACTGAGCGGGTGGGCAAGTCTGCGACCGTGATGGACGGGGTGTTTAGTCTAGTGGGGCCGCGGATGTGCGGCCGTGTTGACTCTATGCGCAAGGGAAACAGATTTGCAAAAGAGATAGAAGTGCCTGCAATCTCACTGGCACGCTCGGGCAGCAGCGACAGGGTCGGAGAATGGATGGTTCTGGAATACGTTTCGCAGAAATAGTTGAACCTGCTGGGGAGCGCGGAGATGCTTCCTGGGCGTGGAAGGGGGCTTCCGTCTATAGAAGCGTAGCCGTCTATAGTTTCGAGCTGTTGATTGAGGAGGTGGCTTTTTTCCTCGCGAGACCAATTGTCGAGCTGATTGAGGTCTGGCCACTTATCTTCGCGGCCTGTTTCCTGGTCAGAGTCGAGCTTGTCTTCGAACGGGAGACAGACGTCATCGCGGATCGAGGAGCGACGTGATCGGCTGTCATCTGTGCTGTAGTCGTCGATACTGTCAGTGTCTGATTCGACGGCGCTTTCGTCAGCAGCGGCGTAGGCGGCGTCGTTCTGGCTGCGACGGTAGAGGAACGAGTGGGTGCGCGGTCTAGCGGACTGTCTGCGCGGCTCGTAAGAAGACAGAAAGGGCTCATTCTCCTGAGGTTCACGGTTATACATCGAGTTTTCGGCCGAGGAGTGGCGGTGCTGGAGCGATTCGCTAGACGAGGGCGTAGTGGACGACCGCATGGATAGCCGCCCACCATAAGACTCATGAATCCTGCGTGGTACGCTGCGGCTGAACAGCCCAGACGTTGACGAATGTCGCGGCGGTTCACGTAGCGGCGTAGTTTCTCCTGCCATCACTAATTCAGAATCGCTAATTTGTCACAGATCATGCAATGGGGGGAGAGTTAGGCGTTGGTGTGTAGTGGATGGGGCGGGTGTAATTACAAAGTTTTGTCTGCATTACGGGGTGTCCCTTATGGTGTTTTAGTAGGCGCCGGCCCAAGCGCGTCTATTCTGGGCACAGTAAAAAGATGTACAGTCAAGAATAAAATAAATAAAATAAGGAAAAAAGGTGTTGCGATGTGCGATGTGCAAATTGGGCCGTGTATGGTATGCATGGCCAACAGCTACAGTCGCCGTAAGGTCACACGACACACCACTATACCAAGGGTGGTATCACCACAGAGTACGGCGATGTATCGGGTTTCGCTGTAGTTCTATCGACCTCAACGTTTAGAGTAAAACAAAGTGACCTGAACGATTCGTCTGAATAGCCACAGCGCGAAACTTCCTCGCCTGGAAGTATAACGTTGTTGGGCACTTTCGCTGACTCGCGCAGCTCTGTTATGTCGCCGTACTTGTTCATTTTAATCTTGTGTCGTCCTACATGCACTTTGGCTTGATTCACAGGCTCTATGGCACACCAGTTCCTCTTGTTCAGCAGATACGTGTTCTTGCGTTTCGTCCCATTGGGCTCCAGCGCGAACACCGATAGGAGCGACTCTTTCGCCTGGTGTAGTCGGTGTGTCTTGTTGCGAAACTTCAACAGCTTCGCGAGCAAATCCCCAGGTGGGGTGTTTGTGATCGCAGACGACACAATGTTCACCATGTAGCTAGGATCATCGGCAATGTCGCTGATCTTAGGGTCATGGAAGAACCCCACTGCTGCTAAATGCACATCGCCCGACAAAATGCTGACTCGCACTTTAGTGTCTGTCGCAAACTTTACCATCCGCTGAACCAGCTCGTTTCGCTCCTTCTTGTGACTGCCGGCGCACCAGTGGTCATTCAAATCATCCAAAATCTCTATGCCGTGGTCGAATCGGTTCACCAGGCCCTTCATGAACAACCCTTTTACCGCCAAGTACTTGATACCAGCTAGTACACGGCTCGTCAGCATCTTCTCTAGAAATACAAGCCGCGGATAGAAGATCGGTACACCGAGCATTACCACTAGATGTTTTATAGCGCCGTTGCTCGCAGCAACCTCTTCGCGCACGCGCTTGAATACCTTGTCATAGGTCTCCTTCGTGACCACCTGGTTCAGCTTGCGCTCTGTTCGGCAGTCTAGTCCCAGAAACAGCACATCAATACCGGCACGCACGACCACCGAACGGCTATATTCCTCTATGTAGGGGCCCTTCGCTGCACCGTACACGTAACACGAGCTCGGGTCCTCGGGCTCAGACGGCAGGCTCTGGTGCTGGAAAAGCATGTAGTTCTTGAATGCAACGCGGCCAATGCCCTTGAACACAGGAGATCGCATGACAGAGCTAGTGTAGGTGCCGAATCCGTCGATGATGTCATGGTCATCGAATATGTTTACCATAGGGATCATGGCCATGGCTATGGGGAAGTACGGCTGGTACGTTTCATTGACCGGGTGGTTGAAGTAGCCCTTGCCGAACCAATCGAGATAGTGTTTGAAGTAGCACTCGTCGAGTTCGGTCTCGAACTGCTCAGACATGGGCTGGGTGTGTTTGGATCTGAGGTTCAACTTCTGAGTCCAGTCGAACAACGGTTTACATCTCTTAGTGACAATATCAGAGTATATCTGGTCGCCACCGCCGTACATGACGTGGAAATGCGTGTTGTGATGAGCATTGAGGACGTCCTCCCACAGACAGGCTGGGAATGAAGCTGGGTCGGCGCCTAGACTGAACCCGTTACAGGACTGGAACATCTGGTTCATGGTCTGATTGACCGCAGGGACGTAGAAGTAAATTCTAGGCGTCTTGTTGATCGAATAGTAAACTTTCTGTTCTTCGTTAGTGAGCTGGACTTCTAGCGGGAACCGCCAGAAGATGATGTCGTCGATCTCAGTGAGACGCTCGCCTTCCACGTTACTTGTACCATGCGGCGTTTCGAGTTTCAAAGTGGGTGTGTTTCTGATAATTTTGGATCCAATCATGCAGGAGCCGCGCCAGAGTGCAGACTCGATGGACATGCCCAGGTACCGCAACATTGGGCCGACGGTCATGCAGATGTCCGCCTCTGTGGCGCCGCGCATTTGCTCGGGCAGCTGGAAAGGGATAGCCATTGATATGTCTTTAGGAGATTGCAGCAATTGCAATGAAAAAAAAAGCTAGTGCGAGGCGAATTCAGGCTAAAGAAGGGAAGTGAGTAGGCGTGACAGGCGTTAAGAAATCGATGCAACTCGCATTGGTCGCAAGGTGCAATTGGCCGAAATAGACGTGTTTGATTGGGGGTTGGTCAGGTGATAAACGCCTGCGCTCAGGGTAGTTTGCATGATGTAAATGCAGTGTCGACGGCGCGGTTGCAGCCAAAATAAAAGGGCGATTGTAGGATTTTCTAGCAAATATGATGCATCTGGACACTATCGGGCAGGTGAGGAAGATACAGGTGACAATCGCGTAAGCACACACGGAGTGGGCTAATGAGTTGGGGTGGGAAGGGAAACTATTATGAAGAGAGCGGGGGAGGGGGCCGGTGGCTACATAGACCACCTAAACGGCACGAACCTCTTCAATGTATGAGCTGCATAATTCGCATGCATTTGTATTCCTAAAGCGGACCAACTTGAATGGTATTTTGGTGCTATAGTTCATGCGGAAAAACGATGAATTGACGAATCCACGGATCGATCGGCGAGAACGGGAAGTGTTAGTAGTTCCCACTGGACGCTGTTTGCGCTCGCAGTAAGAATTTCATTAGGTGCAAAACGTGGAGGAGGGGTTTAAGCCAAGGAAAGAAGAGTCCATGAAGAGGCTAGGCAAGATTGACAGACAAACGAGCTAAGAGCCAAGCGTAATTAGTGGACAGGGGGGTTCTTTGTGATTTGATGGCTTGCGTTGCTAAGGGGACAAGGATGGCTGCGTGGTGTGGGGTTCAATTTGTATCCCCGCCTCTTGTATACTGCTAGGTGTTGCAATTAAGCGAATCACTATCGTCCGTAATGGAAAAAACAATGATGCCGTTGGGCGATGGTTGGACAATGAGTGATTGTTCTTTTTGTACCTGAGCAGCAAGGTACTGGAATCGAAGAAACAGGACAATATGACGGTTTCGTTTGGTGTGATCGAATGCTGGGGGCAGGCACTAACAGCGATCGTGCACCAGATCTACGCGAACACTGACAGGTGCTTTGAAACTCTTTCGAACGCAGTCAGCTGGAGCTAGCCGTGCAGATAGTTGCTCGTTTAGATCTCGTATCTGTATAGCCGGCAGCTGACTTGCCGACCGCGCTAAATATACTCTGCTTTTAGGTTGCTCCACGGAAACAAGCGAGCTTCTCTATTGGCTATGTTGGCGACCGGACTTGGGGAAAGGGGAAACGACACTCCGAGATTTTAATACCTACCGTTTGTGGGGTAACGAAGAGTCTAAAGGGGGCTAACCACTGCAGGGGACCGGATGCTTATTGGTGCTGGCAATGAACTCCGGTGGCCTTATTTAAATGCGGATTGCTTTACAAGGCTCGTAGAAGTGGGTAACTTTGGACGCATTATGATTCGATGTGCATGAGGAGTTAAGGACAGTTCAGGTTTGGGGTGATTCCATAATAGGCTAACGCTGGATGTAATCACCCGAAGAACGACTAGTGAGCCTGCTCAAAACAGGCATTAGTAGCCGATAAAACGCTTAGTGGCGTGGAAAATCTCAACAAAAAAGATGCACCAGCAGCGATCGCAATAACTATTGCACTGAACAACAATCGGCAGCTTCGAATTCAGAGACTGGTATCGCAGTAAGCGACTGGATCGCATACTAGCCGCCAGCTACCGACGGGCACTGTCACCCGCTCTCTGCCCCCACCACATCGATCTCCTAAACCCTGTATAACATTGCACAATACTGCACCATAAATTCAATTACAGCTAGCGAGCGGAACATGCGAAATAACATGGCGGGATCTGCTGCGATTCAAATACCACTGATGCAAATACTTATTTCCTCTTTCCTCTGACAGACTGCTAATCTGCAAAATAACAACGCATATCTGATCTATCATTTGGGTGCAGGTTCGATAATACTTTTGATATTTTAGAGTTCGAAACCGGAACAAACCTTATTGTACTTTTCTGCCTGTTTGAAGTCACTCTGTTTCCACAGAGTTAGTCCGGGTTTGACAACGAAAGTGTTGATGGCTAAACCCAGCTGAGCGTTCATCACATACTCTTTTTCTTCACTTTTAAACCATCTACCGCAAACAGCACTTTGGATCGATCATATGCTGAGTTTCCATCTATTATATCAGCCACTACGACCGATCGACCGTTAAACCAAACTCCACTCGCCTTTTTCCAAATAAGGTTACTCTTTAGTATAGAGTTTACCCCGCAATTTGTTGAACCACTCCGATTTGCTGCTTTTCGCTCAAAGAATGGAGGCACCCCACTGGAACTTACCGCAATTCGGTCTTCTTATTCCTAAAAGAGCAGGCGGGGTTCTTGAATGGTTAGGGATCTACTGTGAACTACAGGCAAAAAAGCTTCGCCCAACAAATTTTGCTTGCTTGGCCTGATAGTTTTAGCTGCAAAATGCTAAGCATTCGGCGTTCCCCTACTGGGGCGGGCCCCTCTTCAAGCCCCCACATGGTTGGCCTTACGCCAATTAATATAAATACTGCTGATTCATCTTCCAAGATCCTGCTGCAGTAAAGACGATCATACGCTACTCTTCGTAAATCGCGCAACCTTAAATCGAAATGTCTGTCTCCTCCTCTTCACCACGCAAAAGCGAAGAGAAAGCCTATGTCGAAAACATCGAACGCGGCGATGAAGAGATCCGTGTCAATGACCCTGAAGTCAGAGCTCTCTGGGACGAATATCAAGCTCTTCAGGAACAGTTCGGCGAAGTCGGTGAAGCCAAGTTGATGCGAAAAGTCGACTGGCATCTTATCCCTGTATTCGCTGTCCTCTACCTTATCGCTTTCCTTGATCGTGGTAACATAGGTAATGCCCGCCTCGCCGGCCTGGAAGAGGATCTCAACATGACTGCCGAGCAGTACAATATCGCGTTGACCGTGTTTTTCTTCCCTTACGCTATTTTCGAAATTCCCAGTAACATCATCTTGAAAGTATTGCGTCCCCGTATCTGGCTCTCTGCCAACATCTTCATTTGGGGTATTGTCATGACCCTCATGGGTATTGTCCAAAACTATGGCGGTTTGATCGCTACCCGCGTCTTGCTCGGAGTTTTTGAATCTTCCTTCTTTCCCGGTGTCATCTCTATCATTTCGATGTGGTATAAACGCCACGAAATGCAGTTCCGCGTCAGTTTGTTTTATGCTTCAGCCTCGATCGCTGGTGCTTTCTCCGGTCTCCTTGCTTACGCCATTTCTCAGATGTCTGGTGTCGCTGGTCTTCTCGGATGGAGATGGATTTTTATTCTCGAAGGTATAGTTACTGTTATCTTTGGTGCTGCCTCCTACTGGATGCTTTGTGACGACCCTCGCAGAACTAGGTGGCTCAAAAGTGACGAGATCCGTCTTCTCCAATTGCGCTGCATGTTTGACGTCGACCACATCCGCAACGCCGAAGGCAAACTCGACCTAGACTCTCTTGCTAAACAAGAACACGGTGAATTCGGTACCTCTAAGTTCAAGTGGGAATACCTATGGACAGCCCTCAAGGACTGGAAAATGTGGAACAACTCTCTCATGTTTTGGGGTTGCTCAGTAACCACTTATGCATTCTCTTTCTCGGTTCCCACTATTATGACTCAGCTCGGTTACTCTAACACTATTGCTCAGTTGATGACAATCCCTGTCTATATCGCAGCCGCTATCATGACTATAGTAACTGCTTACTACTCTGACAAATTTAAACAACGAGCTTACTTCGTCATAGGTTGGTTCGGTGTTGCTATTATCGGTGTCATTATTCAGCTTGCCACAACACCTGAGCAAACTGCTCCCCGATTCTTCGCATTGTTCCTTATCGCTATGGGTATCTACTCTTCGTTCCCCGGTGTCATTGCTCTTCACGCCAACAACTTGCCTAGACCTTGGATTAGAGCTGTATCTACTGGCTGCCACATCTGTTTCGGTAACCTCGGTGGTGCCGTCGGTTCTAACATCTTCATCGCCAGCCAGAGACCTGTCTACCAACTTGGTTATGGTTTCGTACTTGGTATTGCCGCTGTAGGCATGATCACTGCTTCCATTGATCTTGTTGTCTTCAAGAGGATCAACGCAAAGCGTGAAAAGATGAACAAGGCTGAAATCCTTGCAAAATACACTAACGACGAACTTGAACAAATGGGTGAACACTCACCACTGTTCCGGTACACTACTTAGTTCTTCCGGGATGCTCTGGTGTATAATGTAGCATAATTTTCAAAATATAGGACGTTATATTTGTTTTCCTTTCTCAACAATCATTGTAGCAGATATACTAGAAGAATAAAATCGCAAATTAAGACACACTGAAACTATACAAATACGCAACTTTGTGAATGTTAAAAAAAAACGAGTATGCGCACCCCCGGCGGGACTCGAACCCGCAGTCTTTGGATTAGAAGTCCAACGCGTTAACCAATTACGCTACGGGGGCATCACAACTGCCTATTGGATAGGCCAGAATGTATATATGTTCATAATCTTATTTCAAACCCTGAACCATTTATTATGGGCTTATATACAGCATGGCGTTGTTGTTAAGCAGTAAATGGGCGTCTGGTGTAGTTGGTTATCACATCCGCTTAGCATGCGGGAGGTCCCCGGTTCGACTCCGGTGTCGTCCAAGTACTTTTGTTTTTTTGGCTTTAAGCGGCTTTAAAGCAATAGCTTTTTTGTCAATTCTTGCAGACCTGTGACTTTTGGCTGACTGACAATGAGATTGTACGCACTAGGATCGAACAGCTGTGGCAAGCTAGGTATAGGCACCGAGCAAGATTCCAATCGGCCTGAATTAGTGCAAGGTATTCCTGAAGGTGTTATTCAGCTAGTGGCCTCAGGAGGCAATCACACTGTAATACTTATAGACGGGGTACTGTATGGCTGTGGCGCAGATGATTGCGGACAACTTGGTGGAATGGGCAGCTGTGTGGTGTTCAAGCGAGTGCCGTTCGACATTGCAGATCAAATTGTTTACGTATCTTGTGGATGGGAAGATACGCTTATCAGCTGTAAAAGTGGTAAACTATACATCTCTACAAATAATGGGTTCAAGTACGCCGGAGAAGTGGATAGTATTAAGAAAACCTCTAGCTGTATGAAACATCATCTAATACTATCACAGAATAGTACACTTTACCATTACGGCAACGCGAAAGTGATCGGCTGCAACTCAGAGATTATGAACGTTACAGAAATAGGGCAGCATGTTGTCGATATTGCTACTGGTCGCAACTTCTACGCTACAGTTGGTGAAAATGGCGTCCTCGAGATATCAAAGCACGGTAGAGTCCCGAAGGAGGTAATGAACGTGCCTTCGATTGGCGACATATCGCATCTACAGGCTACTTGGTCTGCTATTTTCGTTAAAAGCAACAATAAAGTCGTGTCATGGGGTAAAGATGTACTTGATCAGTTGTTTCCGAACAACGAAAGCGTTGAGGAGTTCTCTGTCGGATCAAGTCATGGTTTGTGTATTATCAATAACCAGTGTTATGCATGGGGCTGGAATGAACATGGAAATTGCGGAAACAACAAGAAACAGACTAATGGTTTGCATCCTATCAGCCTCTCCAATCCAAAAGCCGTGTTCGCCGGTGCTGCAACGTCTTTTATTCTTGCTGATTAAAGACATGATCCAATATATGTCCATCTTGCCCAAGCCTTTCATATTTGCTTTTCAAAGAGTCTTTGGACTGCTGTACAAGGAAAGGAAAAACAGGTCTTCGAATGCCTAATATCAGTCCTTTCGGGAAGTATACATCGACAAGGGCTCCGCCTTCAGGCACTTTCCCAGTGACTCTGATCTCGCAGAATCCCATATGTCTTACGACCAAATCGATGCCTCCTGGACCGACTCGTATAGTTTTTTTCTGGCAGTCATGCAGCATTTTTTCTCCAACTTCGGGCTTTGCAAACAGCTGAAGCGCATCAGGGTCGCTGATTTGTGTTTCTAGCGCCTTTTCATGGTTTGAAGCCACATAGAAGTTCAGAGCTGTCAATGCATTCCATACGACGAGTCGTTCGTTTCTCGGTACCACATGGAACAGACCGCTGAAGTTCAAACATTGTCCTGGTTTCAAAGTCTTGTGCTCGCGCCGCCACAGCTTTTTTGGCGTTGGCTTCATCACATGTTTCAGCATCTCAGGCTTGATGTATTCCCACACACTGTTTCCTGGGCTGACAAGCGTTTCTATGCCGGGGAGATCGAATATTTTACATTTGTTCAGTTGTAGGCTGAACTCTCTAATATGTTTCGTAAACCGCGGAATCGGACTGGCGCCGAGTCTGCTGTTTTCTGCCTGATCCCACAGTCCTTGCAGGATGCTTGATGCTTTTTGTTGTGCGGCGACCGGCGCCTTGACTTTCTCTCTTATAAGTTGAGTCACAGTGCTCTTGCCGACATTGGTCATCCCGAGAAGATACAGCCTAGGATAATCGCGCGCAAGATGCACCCACGTTGTGTTTGGCCACTTGTATTTCGACGACATGATGATGTTCTCGTCGTCCACGAAGGGGTAAATCTGTCGTATGTACGATCTGAAATACTGGCGTAAGTGCGCCTTCGCTTTCGGGAGATCATCTAGCAAGTCTGCTCGTGTAATGACGAAGGTAGTTCGGCGCGCGATCACTGGGGGTAGCGGTAACATTGTTAGCGGGAAGTCGTAGGCGTCTATAAGGTGGACTACCCGACCAGTGGGATCCGTGCTTAGCAGCGAAAGAATCTGAGAAAATTCAGCACATTCACCTATCTCGAAATTGTTCTGATATATAGCATTATGGCACGGTTGGCAGATCACGGTTTTAGCGGGTTCATGCCGCGGATGGGCTCTTTCGGGCTCTGTGACTATTTCGACATCTTGCACGTTTTCCTCGCCAAAAACCGGAGACAAAAGCATGCGTTTGCCATCATCGTCGAGCGATTTGAGAAGAGACGCGTATTTTTCGCTAGATCGACTCGGCAACTTCGACTTGGGTTCGACCAGGTATCCTGCTGATCCTGGCCGATCAAGCTGGAACGGCGTGCCGCAGCTTGGACAATTTTTATAACTGGCTACTATCTTCTCAAAGAAAGCATTTTTCGTATGTACAAATCTCGGCGAGCCGAAAAAACGCCGTCGAATCAGCCTTTGCAGCATTGTCGAAGTGAAGTGGAAGTTTCAGTTTAGTGTTTCTCGGAGAACATTTGCATAGCAACGAACATAGTCTACAATTTCAGTGTTCGTAGGAACATAATTTCATTGTGCTTATATACAATGAAGCTCGTAAAAGAGCTCAAAGATTATTAGAGACGTGAGCTTCGGACCGTCAAGTGGAATCGCTGACATGCCCAATTCGTATTTCTTCTTCTCCTCAAAGAACTTGTCCCATAAGTGTCTAGCACGGTGGTCGTCGAGGTCAGCATACAACTACTTAAAACTTAGCTCCCGACCTCTTTGCGGCAACAGTTTTCTCTCGTAGCCCTCCAATTCGTAACACTTTACCAGTAAGTGTCAGCTCTCCCGTCATCGCAACAGTAAGAGAAATAGGAGTGTCCAATGCCAAAGAGAATGACGATGTGGTCACAGTAACACCCGCAGACGGGCCGTCTTTAGACGTCCCCTCCTTCAGGACAGTGCAAAAGAACTCGGGCACGCTTAAAATACAAATTCTCTGGATAGTTTAGCGTCACAAATGATCTTGGAATGGTCGAAGAGCCAGTCTGGAGAGCAGCGCCGCCGAGCAGCGCCGCCGCTGAAAGGGAAGCAGGCCATGTGGGCGTTGCGATCGGGTCGACGATTGTTGCGTAGTTTTCGCGTTATCAAATCGAGAGTGCAACATTTGCCGAATGCCCGTTGGAGGCTCGACCTGCGGGTGGCGACACGAGCAGGGCTAACTATGGAGGCATTTTTAATCAACAAAGAGAGTCTGGGTGGAGAGTTAGCAGGCTAGACAGCGCAGTAGTTGCATAAATAATAGATTAATCGGTACATATACCAGCAAGAAAAGAACCGCCAAAGACCCTTTTGTGTCTGTTTTAGCGAAAAGTGGCGAGAAAAACAAAAAGAAGATCTCGGTGTATCAAGATGGAGGGTTGGTAGTTAGATATGAAGGGGAGGGTAGGGTCAAGGATGGGTTGTACCAGAAAGGAGGGTGGGAAGGGAGGGCGGTGGCCACTCTGACCACCAAACGGCACGAACCACGTCGGTGCGTGGGGCTGCTAACTGCACGCATTAGTTCTACTAAAGCGGGGCCAATTTGACAGGTATTTTGGTGCTATAGTTCATGCGGATAATTGACGAATTGACGAATCCACGGATCGATCGGCGAGAACGGGAAGTGTTAGTAGTTCCCACTGGATGCTGTTTGCGTTGAGAGAATTTCATTTTGGTGGACGCGTGGAGGAGGGGTTAAAGCCAAAGATAAAAGAGTTGGCGGAAAAGCCAAACAAGATTGACAGACAAACGAGTTAAGAGCCAAACGTAATTAGTGGACAGGGGGGTTCTTTTTTGCTTTGAGGTTTGGGTTGTCTGGGGGGCAATGTGGGCTGCGTGATGTGGGGGAGGGGGAGTTTAGTTTGCATACCCACTCTGGTATACTGCTTGGTGTAGATGCAAATGGGCGAATCACTAGCGTTCGCAATGGAAAAAACTTTTTACCTGTTGCACGATCGTTAAGCAACGGGTACTCGTTCCTTTTGTACCCGAGCGGAAAAGTGCTGGAAACGAAGAAGCGGAACAATGTGACTGTTACGTTTGGTGCGATTGAACGCTGGGCACTAGCAGCAATCGTGCAGCAGATGGATGAGCTACTGATAGTTGCTGAGAAACTCTGTCAAGACCAGTCAGCTGGACCTAGCCGTGCGGAAAGTTATTCGATCATTTCGCGTATTTGTATTCCGACAGCGGACTTGCAAGTACGGGAAGTATTCTTTGTTTTCGGTTGCTCTGCGGAAATAAGCGAGCTTCGCTATTTTGGCTATGTTCGCGACCCCACTTGGGTAAGGGAAAATCTCAGCAAAAATAGCTGAACCAGCAGTGATCGCCATACTTATTGGAATGAACAATAATCGGCAGCTTCGAATTCAGAGACTGATATCGCAGTAAGCGACTGGTTCGCTTACTGCGCGCTGTGTGTCTGTGCGCCAGCAACCAACGGGCACTGCCGCCACTGGCCTCTCCACCATATCGATCTCTTAAACGATGTAACACTCATGCACAACACTGCTGCGCAAAATTCTATTAAAGCTAGCGAGCGGAACATACGAAACAACATGGCGGGTTCTGCTGCGACTCACATAGTATTGATGCAAGCACCTATTTCCTCTTACAGACTGCTCATCTGCAAAATAATCGCGCATATCTGATCTATCATTTGGTGTTGGTTAGGTAATATTCTTGACATATTAGAGTTCAAACCGGAACAAACCTTATTGTACTTTCCTACCTGTTTGAAGTCACGCTATTTCCGCAGAATTAGTCCGAGTTTGACAACGAAAGCGTTGATGGCTCAACCCAGCTGAGCGTTCATCACACACTCTTTTTCTTCGCTCCTAAGCCATATAGCGCAAACAACATTTTGGATCGATCATATACTGAGTTTTGCCTATATTATGGCATCCATTATGACCGAACGGCCTTTAAACCACAATCCACTCGCCTTTTCCGAATAGGGTTACTCTTTAGCATAGAGTTTACCCCGCAATTTGTCCAACCACTCCGATTTGCTGCTTTTCGCTCAAAGAATGGAGGTACCCCACTGGAACTTACCGTAATTCGGTCTTCTTATTTCTAAATAAGCAAGCCGGGTTACTGAGTGGTTAAAGATCTATTGTGAACTACAGGCAAAATAAGCTTTGCCAAGCAAAATCTACGGCTTGGTCTGATAGTTTAGCCTTAAATGCTAAGCGTTCCGTTTTCTGTGTTCGTTTGCTGGGTGTGCCCCTCTTCAAGCCCCCACGCATTTTGGCATCACGCCAACTAATATAAATACTGCTGATTCATCTTCCAAGATCCTGCTGCAGTAAAGACGATCATACGCTACTCTTCGTAACTCGCGCAACATCAGTCGAAATGTCTGTCTCCTCATCACCACGCAAAAGCGAAGAGAAAGTCTTTGTCGAAAACATCGAACGCGGAGATGGAGAGATCCGTGTCAATGACCCTGAAGTCAGAGCTCTCTGGGACGAATATCAAGCTCTTCAGGAACAGTTCGGCGAAGTCGGTGAAGCCAAGTTGATACGAAAAGTCGACTGGCATCTTATCCCTGTATTCGCTGTCCTCTACCTTACCGCTTACCTTGATCGCGGTAACATAGGTAACGCCCGCCTCGCCGGCCTGGAAGAGGATCTCAACATGACTGCTGAGCAGTACAATATTGTGTTGACCGTGTTTTTCTTCCCTTACGCTATTTTCGAAATTCCCAGTAACATCATCTTGAAAGTATTGCGTCCCCGTATCTGGCTCTCTATCAACATCTTCATCTGGGGTGTTGTCATGACCTGCACAGGTGTTGTCCAAAGCTATGGTGGCTTGATCACTACCCGTGTCTTGCTAGGTGTCTTTGAATCTTCCTTCTTTCCCGGTATCGTCTCGATCACTTCCATTTGGTATAAACGCCACGAAATGCAGTTCCGTGTCAGTTTGTTTTATGCTTCAGCCTCGATCGCTGGTGCTTTCTCCGGTCTGCTTGCTTACGCCATCTCCAAGATGTCTGGTATCGCTGGTCTTCTCGGATGGAGATGGATTTTCATTCTTGAAGGTATCGCTACCGTCCTCTTTGGTGCTGCCTCCTACTGGATGCTTTGTGACGACCCTCGTAGAACTAGGTGGCTCAAAAGTGACGAGATCCGTCTTCTCCAATTGCGCTCCATGTTCGACGTCGACCACATCCGCAACGCCGAAGGCAAACTCGACCTAGACGCCCTTGCTAAACAAGAACACGGTGAATTCGGTACCTCTAAGTTCAAGTGGGAATACCTATGGACAGCCCTCAAGGACTGGAAAATGTGGAACAACTCCCTCATGTTCTGGGGTTGCGCAGTCGCCACTTATGCATTCTCTTTCTCAGTGCCCACTATTATGACTCAGCTCGGTTACTCTAATACTATTGCTCAGTTGATGACAATTCCTGTCTATCTCGCAGCCTCTATCATGACTATAATAACTGCTTACTTATCTGACAGATACAAACAACGAGCTTACTTCGTCATAGGTTGGTTTGGTACTATTATTGTCGGTGTCATTATTCAGCTTGCCACAAAACCTGATCAAACTGGTCCCCGATTCTTCGCATTGTTCCTTATCGCTATGGGTATCTACGCTTCGTTCCCTGGTATCATTGCTATCCACTCCAATAATTTGCCGAGACCTTGGATTAGGGCTGTATCTACTGGCTGCCACATCTGTTTCGGTAACCTCGGTGGTGCTGTTGGTTCTAACATCTTCATCGCCAGTCAGAAGCCTGTCTACCATCTTGGTTATGGTTTCGTGCTTGGTATGGCCGCTGTAGGCATGATCACTGCTTCCATTGATCTTGTTGTCTTCAAGAGGATTAACGCAAAGCGTGACAAGATGAACAAGGCTGAAATCCTTGCAAAATATACTAATGAAGAGCTTGAGCAAATGGGTGAGCATTCACCACTGTTCAGGTACACTACTTAGTTCTTCCGGGATGCTCTGGTGTTTAATGTAGCAGAATTTCAGAATATAGAACTTCTTTTTGTTTATACTAGGCCGATTGTGTACGGGAAGACACGCTTGTTAGTTGTAAAAGCATCATTGTCGAAGTAAAGTGGAAGTTTCAGTTTAGTGTTTCTCGGAGAACATTTGCATAGCAATGAGCACAATCTACAATTTCAGTGTACGTAGGAATATAAATTCAGTGTGCTTATATACAATGAAGCTCGTAAAAGAGTTCAAAGATTAGTAGAGATGTGAGTGTTCGGACCGTCAAGTGGAATCGCTGACATGTCCAATTCGTCTTTCTTCTTCTCCTCAAAGAACTTGTCCCATAAGTGTCTAGCACGGTGGTCGTCAAGGTCAGCAAACAGCCTCTTGAAAATATCAGAATACCAACCAACAGGAACTCCTTCTATTCCTTCTTTGACATTATCTGGAAGCTCATCCCAATCGGCTATGTTTCCTTCAGGGAAGAAAACCGTGTTAGCTCCTGACCTCTTCGCGGCAACTGTTTTCTCTCGGAGCCCTCCAATTCGTAACACTTTACCAGTAAGTGTCAGCTCTCCTGTCATCGCAACAGTAGGAGAAATAGGTGTGTCCAATGCCAAAGAGAGTAACGAAGTGGCCATAGTAACGCCCGCGGACGGACCGTCTTTAGGAGTCGCTCCTTCAGGACAGTGCAAATGCACTCGGGCATGCTCAAAAAACAAATTCTCTGGATAGTTTAGCGTCATAAAATTCCGTGCAAAGCTATATGCAATAGTGCTAGACTCCTTCATAACAGATCCAAGCTTGCCAGTTCTTTCAAAAGCAGGTCGTGATTTAGATGAAAGCGGTGATTCCAGAATCGACTCAACATATAACGCCATTCCTCCTAATGAGGTCCAACCAAGACCCATAACGACACCAGCAGGGGTTATGTCATAAAGGCGATCGCTTGTGAAAATAGCAGGTCCAATAAAATCCGAAAGATTAGACTCTCCAATTTTCAGGTGCACTGAGTCGGGAACTTTAAGGGGCTTTCTAGGGTTCTCTGCTGTGAAAACTGTCTCTTGCTCGGAACTATCATCGACTTCCTTGCTAAAGGCATCATTCAGGCTTTCCTTCAACGACTCCTCGCTAGAGAAAACGGCGTCCGTAACCTCAGAAACAGCTTCCTTGGCTTGAGCAGATGCAGATTCTTCCTCGCGAAGCTTGGCTTCTTTGCCTTCATCCGTGAGGCTTTCTTCCTCAGTCAACACGTCACCGTAATCTTTTACAATTTTAAGTGCCGCCTTCCTATATATCTTGTCAATCTGTCTCTTCAAGCTGCGAACACCGCTTTCGCGGCAATAACTCTTGATGAGAGCTGCAACACCATCATCGGTAAGATCAACATCTGCGTTTTCTAAGCCATTACTCTTCTTAGAGGCAGGTGCAAGGTAGTTTCGGGCAATAGCCATTTTCTCATCAGCAACATATCCAGATATCTCAATCAGTTCCATACGGTCAAGTAAAGGTCTGGGAATGCTTTCAGTGGTATTAGCAGTGCAAACAAATAGTACTTTGCTCATATCAACAGGGATATCCAGATAATGATCTAAGAAGCTATTGTTCTGTTCAGGGTCTAGAAGTTCCAACAACGCAGAGGAAGGATCTCCTTGCCCACCGCGACCAACTTTGTCCACTTCGTCGATCAGAATAAGAGGATTCTCTGTTTGACATTTCTTCAGAGCCTGAATAGCCC
This sequence comes from Tortispora mauiana, assembly GCA_030570615.1. Lineage (NCBI taxonomy): Eukaryota > Fungi > Ascomycota > Trigonopsidomycetes > Trigonopsidales > Trigonopsidaceae > Tortispora > Tortispora mauiana. Next base: position 90,551 of record JAJLWG010000026.1, read on the forward strand.
TACCAGGGAGAGCACCAACATAAGTTCTCCTATGACCTTTGATTTCTGCTACATCAGCAAGTCCACCAACTGAAAATCGGTAGAACTGACGATCAAGTGCTCTTGCAATGGACTTTCCAATAGAAGTCTTACCAACACCAGGAGGTCCAACAAAGCAAAGAATTTTACCTTCCACACTGCCAGTTAATTTTCCAACAGCAATGAATTCCAATATTCTATCTTTCACATCTTCTAAGCCATAATGGTCTTCATTGAGAACTTCAATAGCATGCTTTATGTCATAATTTTCAGTAGATCGGCGGCCCCAAGGTACTGAGGTTAACCAGTCGAGATAATTCCTGGTGACATTATATTCAGAGGCTGCTGGGTCCAGATAAACCAGTTTACTTATTTCTGCTTCGAAGACAGTTTTAACATTTTCTGGCATAGCGAGAGACTTAGCTTTATTGCGGAATTCTTTGACAAGGTTATCCTTGCCATCGGATTCCAAGCCTAATTCGCGCTTGATACCTCGAAGTTGTTCCATAAGATAATATTCACGCTGTCTACGCTGAATTTTGGAGTCAACATCTTTGCTGATTTTACTTTGCAATTCAGCATTCACAAGCTCCTTCTTCAGCAAGATTAGCGCTCTCTGAAGACGCTGGCTAATATTCAAACATTCAAGAATGCTTTGTAGTTCACTGGCTTTACCAGCAGAGACAGCGGCCGCAAAATCTGCCAATTTACCGGGCTCCTCAAAGACATTGCGCGCCGATAGAGTCATTGCAAAGTTGGCTATCTGATCGCGAAAAAGATTGTTTAGCTGAGAAACCTGTTTGAAGACAGTGACAAGTTCACCAGCCATAGCGCGAATCATAGGATCATGTTTGTCTATAGGTTCGTCTGACAGGTTAGACACTTCGGCAGTGGTAACGTTGAAGTCTGAGAGGAAAGAAACGTTAGATTCGGCATCAGCAGCCGATTCAGAGGTTGTGCCTGCCGTCGGAGCAGGATCGACGGACTGTTCAAAACTCGTCACAGTGTCATCTATATGCTCTTCTGCAGAATTATATAGCGGTTTCTTCACCGACTCGGCCAGTTTGGGGGCATGTAGTTCATCAATGTGAATTCGTCGATGAGGAAACAAAACCGCAGTGAGGCTCTCTTTGACACTGCCATCACGCGATTCAGATTGAGGGAATATACTTGTGATTTGCGCGAATACACCGACAGGGTGGACTTCGCTGACGTCGTGAATGAGGTCGGAGTCGGCTTCTTCGTCGCGGAAGAGAAAGACACCTAAGTACGGTTGGCCCTTAGCATACATGGCCTTTATAGCGCCTATGACGTGAGGATCATGAACGACCACAGCCTTGTAGAAGCCAGGAAATAAGGGTCTTTTAGTGATTGGAATAGCCATGACTTTTGGGTAGACGTCGGGGACGGTGGACGGCTTGGAACTGGATGAGGAAGAGCCAGACGAGCTGGAAGAGCCCGAGCTAGGTTTCGAACTGCTTCCGGAAGAGGAAGCGGTACCAGATGGGGTATCTTCTTCAGAAGATTTGGAGGGTTTGCTTGGTTTCTTGGATTTAGGGACAGAGTTGCTTTCTGGCGGGTCGGACGGCGAATCAGCAGAATCTTTTGATGGGCTGGGTTTGCCGGAGTCTTCTGAAGCGGGCTGTTCTAGTGTTTCGGGCTCGTCTTTGGAGTCCGGGGATTTCGACCGCGAGGACTTGACGTCGATGATCTTGAACTGTTCATAGAGCCAGTCCGCAGAGCGGCGGTGCTGATTGGGGGAGGCAGGCCATATGGGAGTTGCGATCGCATCGTTGATTGTTGCGTAGTTTCGCGTTATCAAATTGAGAGTGCATCTTTTGCCGAATGCCAGTTGGAGGCTAGACCTGCGGGTGGCGACACGAGCAGGGCCTGCTATGGAGGCCATTGTTAATCAAAAGAGAGAGCCTGGGTGGAGAATTAGCGGGCTGGATAGTGCGGTAATTGCAGGAACAAAATAGTAATTATGTACAAATACCAGCAAGAAATAAACCTCCGAAGACCCTCTTGTGTCTGTTCTAGCGAAAAGGTGGCGATAAGAACACAAAAGAATATCTCGGTGTATGAAGACGGAGGGTTAGTAGCTAGATATGAATGGGGGAGGAGGGTAGGGTCAAGGGTGGGTTGTACCGGAAAGGAGGGTGGGCAGTCCAGTCTAGTGGCAGCTAGAGTGCGGGGACTGTTGATCAGCAGCCAACTAGGGCCTTTCAATAATGCATGTCGTTCCATTATAATTATTTCCATTCGCGCAGTCCTGCGTACGGATCCGACGGTGGTGCAGGGGCGGACGGGGCACCAGGGGCGGGCGGTGATCCGCTGGTCGGGTACCCCGTTTGATAGTAGGGAGTTTGTAGCTGTTGGTAATTGGGCAACGAAGGTGCGCTTGCGCCACTATACGCCTGCGCGTTCGAGACGTACGGTTCATTCGGACGGTACGAGCCTTGAGGCACAAACCCGCCAGGCGGTGCGTGCTGGTCGTAGGAGCTCTGGCGTGGCAGCACGGGCGCCTGCAACGAGTCCGGTAGGCGCTCTCCTGCCAGCTTGGGCGGAAGCCGTGGAGGCATGTCGAACTGGCTGTCCGTGCTAGACGAGATGCTGAATCGCGAGAACGAGTCCGCAATATTCGTGTCACTGCTCTTTCGCGATCCGTTTGTGCGCTCTAGCTCGTTCGACAGCAGCTGCGCCTCACGGTTTCGTTCGCCCACGTACCGGTCGACTTTGCTCTGTAGCAGTTTCGCCTGGTCTAACAGGTTACTATAGAATTCAATGCCCTTCTCAACACCAGCAGTTACAGACGACCATACCTGGTGCGCATTTGCGTACTTCGTAGTCAGATCTAGTACCGCTTTCTGTTTGGTCTGCATCCCGGACTGCTTGCGCTTAACGTCAGGGTTGTTGAGAATCGTCCTCCATACGTCAGATAAGTTCTTCATCAAGTCAGTTTGCACCTGAACGCTAGCCTCGAGTCGCTTCTGGTACACGTTAAACTTCTCGAGCTCGTACTTGAACAGCGTGTCCTCTACATCTGGGACCTTCTTGTTGAACACCAGGAGAGACGAGATGTCATCTTTGTGGATCTTGTCCTTCAGGTGCGCGTACGTTTGTGCTCTCTCTTTTTTCACTTTGTTCACTTTCTGATAAATCACATCAACCTGTTCAATGGCCTCTAGGATCTCGCTGGACGAATCAGCGGTGTCGTCGAGGTCAAGCAGCGAAATTGCACTGGTGGTGGGATGCCCGGCATCGCTTTGCGCTTGGCGGTACGAAACTGCAAGAGCGCTAGATTCAGAGCCTTGCATGAGAATATCTGCCGTGCGGGAAACAGCCGAATAGTCTGCTGAAAGTCTTGTGTCGGAAGCAGAAGCGTCCAGCAAAGCCTGTTTGAGGTCGCGTAATTCCTTCCACAGCGGTGGTGCAGCGTCAGAAGATGGCAATTGAGACCAGAAGTCGCCAAATTTCGCCTTGAAAGAGCTAGACGAGGCTTCCTCCGCTTTCAGAGCCGACCCGATAGCATCTACTATCTGGAACACAGGAGCTTTCATTGTTTCAAGTTGACTGAATTTAGGCGGGCCGCACGCTTTCATGTTATCTGCAAATTCGCGGATTTGAGAGTCGATTTCCGCGCCATCGGCACTCGAAGTGTTGGCTTGAAACAGGATCTTTATCTCATACAGTGCTTTCGGCAGCCCAAGGTATTCTAAGGCAGATGCTAGCTCTTCGTCTGCCAGCTCGACTTTCTCAAGCTCGCCACGTAGGAGCGTCGCTTTCATCTCTGAGTATTTGCTCGCCTGTTCATGCACAGATAAAGGGATCAGCGATTCAAAGAGCTGCTTTCCGATCAATTTTACTACGTCAACGCCTTTATAGAGGTCAGACAGCGGCGTAGGCTTTGCAGCTTCCATAACAGGTATTTCTGGCAGCGATGCCGGTTCGGGAATCGCACAGTGGTATATGAAGTCGTTTTCTTTGTCCATTGCTTGCTCTTTTTCCTTGACGATCTTGAGCTGAGAGACCACTATTTCCGATAAGGAAGCCAACTGGGGCGGTAGAGAGAGTTTCTGTGCCGTGGACAAGTGGCTGATCGCTTGGGCTATATGCGCCAAGGCAACACCATACTTGCTTGATGTTACCGACAAATTGAGAGCGGAGTAGTAGTGGGCGAGGCCGGCAGTGTAGTGGCCCTTGACCTGGCAGTAGACGGGCCAGCTCTTATCGCCCCAGTTTGATTTAGCAGCTTCCTGGAAGCCTAGGTAGGCGGCCTTGTACCTCACGTTTGCAGCTTTATAAACTTTAGCAGTCATTCCGGGCCTGCCGTTTGACTGGACGAGATTAGCGGCGAACACTTCGTTTGCCTGGGCGATGGTGAGGGCGGTGAGCGTCCTGACTGTATCAGAGCTGAGATCTGGGCTGGGGGCATGCAGAAAGTTGTCAGAGATGTAGGTATATATCCCGGCTGCGGCCTGATAATTCTGATAGGCAGACTTGAAATCTGAGGCGGTATTGGCATTGGCGGCTATATGGGTGAGTATTGTAGCGAGGTTGTAGAGCAACGAGGCTTTTTCGAAGGCAATAGAGTGCTGCGTGACTAGTGCCTTGGTGAAAGAGTCTCTCCAGGAGAACGACACTCTGCAGTGCACTTCGTCTACAGGTATGCGAAGTTCCAAGAGCTCGAGCTGTGCATAATAGCGGTAGACGAGGTCCTTGCCGGTAGGATCAAGGCCGGCCCCTCTTGTATCCTGACGCATGCGTTCGAGGGACTTGATTGATTCCGAGTACTGGGAGGCATCGCCGTAGACGGAGTTAATGTATTTGTTTAAAGGTGTTGCCCAATCTGTATCTTCTGTTGTTTTGAGTGGCAGCGAGAGCATTGGCGTAGGCGGCATAGTTGTATGGCTTTTATGGAGGAGGGTGAGAATAGGTGGCCAGGTGGGAGTGTGGGAGTGAGTTCGGAGACGTCCGCAGGCGGCTCGAAGGGGAGTTTCGCGGGTTTAACGAATAAGAGTATTTCTATATAAGGAGAAAGGGTTTATACGGCACAAGCGGTTAGAGGGAGCTGTAGGCATTTAAGGGCGCGTATATGCGCTGATGGTGTTGGCGTTGGGGGGCTGAGGTGAGTGCATTGTGCGCATACACCGGTGCAGGGGCATTGTGTTTGCAAGATTCACGTATTGCGGGGAAGGCTAAACGGGCAATTGGCCTGTTGGTGGGCCAGTGTTTGACCACAATGACAAGGAAAAAAATGGTAGTGATTAACATGTTCAAGCTGGCGACGGGCAGCTTGAACCACGTATGCAACTCTGACTGTAAGGTTGCTGAATGGTCTGACGCGATGTTTGTGGAGTCCATGTACGATGTGCCAAAAGCTGAGTCGCAGCACACGAGTCCTAAATCAGGGATAGACTTCATCGAGAGACTATCTTACGCAATGGCCAGGATGGCGCAGGAGGTCAGCAGCCACATGTATGCGATGATAGAGCGTTCACAGGCGAAGCATGCGTCTTCTGAGGCTCCAGATGCGCAGAAAGACGCGGCGAGCGTGCAGTCAGCCGGCAGCGACGAGACAGCCGGCTCGTACAAGCCTATCCGACCAGCGTATTTTGTGACGCGATTCATACATAACGCGTTCCATCTGGTAGCGTACCAGTCGGAGAAGATTGGTGCGCACTACGCCGGAGACAGCAAGCTGAAGTCCATTGACTATAAGGCGTTGCTTTCAGGACTGGAAAAGGAGCAGCCGCGATTGGCAGGGTCGGAGTACTGCGACGAGTGTCACTGCAGTTCCGTCGGGTGGAATATGAACTACGAAAAGCAGCTGAACCAGTGCGACAAGAATGAAGTGTGCGTCGGGTCGTGTCTTCTTGCGAGCCAGGAGATGCAGAAGACTGGACTGATTGACGACAACTGCTATCTGCACCACCACATTGACCAGACGCCGGCGCTGCTAGGTATGAAAGTGCAGCGGAGCGCACAGACGCACGGGAATGCACACAGACAGGCCGGGAACCGGACAATTTTGGCGGTCCTAGAGCTCGCAGAGACATTTGAGGCGAGCGCTTCGCACCTGATACGCAGCGCTGCAGAGTCTGGGACAATACTGCTTGAGCAGAACTTCGGCCCGCGTCTGGCGCACAAAGCAAGCCATGTCACACAGGGGATCGCCGATATACTGCTGATATATCTGGACATCCACAGCATGGGCCGCGCGCTTGTGTTCCGCGGGTTCTGCAAGGGGTATGTGCAGGAGTGCATGAACAGTGCGGCGAAAAGTAGCTAGCAACAAGTAAGGGTTATATGGACGTAGATGAAGATGTAGAGGCAGAGGCAGCAGCAGCTACAGTAGCAGCGGTTTCAGTCGCTGCTGCAGTAGCTGTAGGTGTCGTGGAGCGGGCCTTCTTATGGCGGAGCCGCTTCTCTGTCTCGAGAAAGACGCGCATGCCGACGTCGAGATCCTTCCAAGCGTCTATCTGTGAGTCTTCGTCGCTCACTTTTTGGCCCGCGAGTTGTTTCTGCACCTTCTGGAAGATGTTGACGGGCGGGTCGAAGTCTGTGGGCCAGTCCTTCAGCGAACCACCGCCGCGGAGAATCTTCTGGACGGCGAGCGTGCGGGCGCTGTTCCAGTCGTTGACCTCTTCTTCGAACTGATTCCATACACAGTTTATGCAGCCAGACATGCAACAATTATCAGGCTCTATCGGCTTCGCAGGTACCTTGATGCCGCGGATCAGTCGTCCCTGATGGTGCTCAAACGCACTCAGTTGTGTCTGCCGGCGACTCAACGGCGACCCGAACACCAGCCGAGCCCGCTCCTCGGGGCTCAGGTCCTTGTACTTCTTCGGAAAAACAACAGACCGGTGTGCAACACCGCTTATTGGCTGTGCGGCCGCTAACTTGTAGAACGCTAGCTTATCGTTTCGCATCGGCCGTGGTGTAAAAGGACTACCCCCACC